>PVIH01000492.1:0-129057 GCA_004025045.1 Sigmodon hispidus
CCTCCTTACTGCTTGGGCCTACTCCCCTTCAGACCCAGACCCAACCCCTCCGTCTCTCGCTCTGCTCTCCCCTTCTTCTCACGCCCCTGCCCCTATTTGCTCCCCTGTGACCCGGTCCACCAGGATCCAGCCCCGCCCCCTCGCCTTTCCCACTGGGGCACCCCAAGTCCTAGGCGCGCACTCCTCTAGGCTCCCCCAGCAGCATCCCTCGCCCAGCCCAGGCCCCGCCCCACCCCGCAGTGGCCCCGCCCTCTTGCCCCGCCCCCGCAGCCCCGCCCCCTGCGGCCTCTACCTTTGACGTCTTCCCTTGGGAGCCGGCGGGGGTCGGCGACTGAGTGCCTCCGGGACTCAGGGTCCGCGGCCGCAGCTGACGCCGCGGGGGGCAGCGAGGTGACCGTGAACCTGCGGCTCATGGCGCGCGGGGCGGCGGGATCGCACAAGTGGCCGCAGTCAGGCTGCTGAAGCGCCAAGAGCTTCCCCTCCCGCCGCGCGCCGCCCCGGGTCCTAGTGCCCGCTGTGCGCAGCCTGCCCAATCTGACCACTTCTTGAGGCCCTGGGCTCTCAGTTGTACCAGAAGCATTTAAGGAGCCCACCTAGATGTGAGTCGATGAAGACCTCTGCCCATGGAGTAGTGACCATCAACTATCTACTTGCCTTCTTGAGGCTTATGTTCTTTTTAAAAATATTTATTTTTATTTTATATGGATTGGTGTTTGCCTACATGAATAGCTGTGTAAGGGTGTCAGATCTTGGAATTACAGACAGTTGTTAGCTGCCATGTGGATGATGGGAATCGAACTCAGGTCCTCTGGAAGAACAGTCAGTGCTCTTAATCGCCGAGCCATCTCTCCAGCCCCAGTGCCATATCTTAAGAAGGAAAATTAGGGCCAATATTAAGGACTAAAAGGGTGATCTGAGAAGGACTCCCAGAAAGCACGAGACCTGAGCTGAGATCTCACTGATAAAGGGAACCAGCAATGCAGAGATCTCAGGGAAGGCATCTCCAGCAGTCGAAGCAGTACACAGATCTAGAGATGTGGTTCAGTGGGAGGATGCTTGCCTAGTATGCACAGGGCCCTGGGCTTAATACTAGCAAGTATTGAGTAGCAAGTGAAAGGCCCCGGGGCAAGAAGGAGCATGGCCTGTTCAAGAAACAGCAAGGTGGACGCTGTGTCTGCATCAGTGGATGAATGGCAGGGAGCGAGAAGGAGCAAACAGCCTCTGGAAGTCTGTGCTAGCTAGTTTTATATCAACTCAACACAAGCTAGAGTCATTTTTAATTGAGAAAAATGTCTCCACCAGACTGGTCTATAGACAAGCCTGTGGCACACTTCCTTGATTAATGATTGGTGTGAAAGGTGCCACCCCACGAGGTGGGTGGTCACAGGTGTTATATGAAAGCAGACAGAACAAACCACGAGGGGCTTAGCAGTGTTCCTCACGGCTTCAGCTTTAGTTCCTGATTCCAGGTTCCTGCCCTGACTTTGTGTGGTAATGGATTGTGATGGACATATAGGCCAAAATATAAAAAAACAAACACAAACAAAACTTACCTTCGCCTAAAATTGGTTTTGGTCAGAGTGCTCTATCACAGCAATAGAAACCTAAGACAAAATTTTTGAGGAGCCTGAATTATTTTCTAATTTAAAGGGAAAGCCACTGGAAGTTTTGGTGCAGCAGGGTATTGTGATCTAATTTATATTTAAACAAGATCAATGACTCTGACAGCTAGACTAAGGGCATGAGAAGATTACTCAATCAGCTGTGTGTGCATGGGGAGTACAGTGCCTGTAATCACCTGGCTGACAAGGCAGAAGCATGGGGATTACTGGGGCTCAGTAGCAGCCAGTTCAGCCAGGCCTCAGAGTGAAAGAGAAGGACCCTGTCTCAAAAAGCAAGCTGGGAATGAAGGTACAAGACAGCTCATTGTTGAACCTGTGTGAGTTCACAAGGGTCTGTGGGAAGAAGACGAGACACCCTTTAAGGATGTTCTTTGTGCCTTTTTAGCTGCATGGAAACACCCTTAGCCAAAGGCATTTTTATTGTTCTCCAATTTACACTTTTAGCAAGTAGATTTCCATATCCCCTAAACATCCTAAATAGGCTTCCAAATGGACAATGCCAATGCAAATTCTCAATTAAGAAATATTACTTTGTGCAGGATTTTTCCCAACCAAGTTTTGTGTAGGCTTTATACCCTTGGGAAACTCTGAGACAAGAGTCACAGAGAGCAACCAGAGAAACACAATGTAACCAAGAAGCAAAATGTGGATTAAGGCTTGGTGCCAGCACTCTGGGGCCAGATCAGGTGTGGGTCAGTGGGGATTCTCCCATCAGCTCTGCAGGTAAAGGCCTTTGCCAGCAAGTCTGATGAAAGGAGTCTGATCCCTGACCCACTCCTACAAATGCTCCTCTGACCTCTACACAAATGCCTTAGCACGAGGGTGCGCACACACACATTACAAGTAAATACATATAATATGTTTTTAAATCAAAATGGAGCGTGCCTGGAGATGACACCCAAAGTTGACCTCTAGCCTCTGCTTGCACTCACACACATATATATATGCATGTCTACACACACACACACACACACACAAGCAGGAGTCAGGAGTAGATAATACTGGGAGCCTAATGAAGAACTGATGGTGGCCGGTCTCAAGAAGGGACAGACCTAGTGGAAGTGCAGCCAGCAGAAACCTGCATGGGGGCAAGTAGAAACAGTCAAGACCACTCTGGAGTGCTGTTTGCTCACATCTCTTAAGGCTGAATGTACACATGCCCTTTGGCCCAGAAGCTTTACTCCAGTTTGTAGGCAGGAGAAAAAAAAAAAAAGCTACCCATGTGCTTCCAAAGACTTTTGTTTTTCTTTTATTTTTATTAATGAGTGGGGTGTGTGTGTGTGTGTGTGTGTGTGTGTGTGTGTGTGTGTGTGTGTACAGTGCCCATAGTGGCCAGAAGAGAATGCTAGATCCCCTGGAACTGGAATTACAGGTACTTGTGAGCCACCAGATGTTGGTATTGGGAATTGAACTTCCATCCTCTGCCAGACAACCAAGTACTTGAACTCTGAGCTGTCTTTCCAGTCGCTCCACCACCGAGGCTTTTCCAAAAACAGTCATAGCAATGCTGTTCATAATGACCCCAGACCTGAATCTACCCAAATGTCTACCATAGCAAAATAGATCATTGTCAGGCATTTAAACAATGGAATTGGGAATACTACGAAGATTAAATCACCTACTATTTACAAAATATGCACAAATCTCTAAGAGACATTGAACAAAAGGATTCGAGAAACTCTAAGAGTACAACCTGCCTTACAGAACTGTTTAAATAGTCGGGGAGAGCAGTATGATGGATTAGAGGGTAAAAGTGCTTTCTACATAGCCACAGTGAAATTGAAGTTTTTCTCTGCCTGTCCACAGCCATACAAAGATGGCGACATCTGGAAGAAGAGAAGCTGGGTCTATTTAGGTGGAAAGCCCGTTAGGTCATGAAAAGCAGGCTGTTAAGCCTGAGTCTAGGGCTCAGGGGAGAGCTTCAGCTGGGGATGTCAGTTTGGACAGATATGCTATTCAATATTGGACAGCTGGTGAGAGCCAAGGAAGTAAGTGTCCACAATGGAGAATCTGAGAATTGAGCCTTGGGGCCTGCTACCATGAAAGGTTACAGAGATGTAAAAGAAGAGCAGGGAGGGAGGTGTTCCTGACATTGAATGTGAGAAAATCAGTCTCTTCTGGAGAGAGGGCATGCAAGATGGACGGTCACATCCCAAGTATGGATGGAAGTTAGGCAATATTCACTGTGTTGACTGTGGTAGGTCACAGGTGACTCAGTAGCCCTGTGAGCCTGCAGCCTGTGGTGAATAGTTGTTAAGAAAGAGCAGGAGAACAAGGAAGTGGAGACATGGGAGGAGCCTACCCATGGGTAAGTTTTGTTGTGAGTGGGCCTGGTAGGGAGAGAAGTCGGATAGTATCCCAGGGGAGACTGGGTGGAGAGAGGTTTTGAACAAGGAGTGTTAAGGAATGCTTGTATACAGATAGGAGTGACTCATTCCTGAGCTAGAACCAGACCAGATAGGAGAGGAGCACCCCCAGAGGAGAGGCTTGGGGGCTGCTCTCTGAACTCTTTCTTAAACTCTCCAGAACATGGCTATATCTGACCAGCCTTCTCTCCTCTGTGTAGCCTTCCACAGGCAGCACACATACACATACACTCTGGTGAATGTGAATCCCATTGTTAGTTTCTCTCTATTGGAACACCTTGACCACCATCCTTGTGTGGGTACACACGTGGAAAGCTGGGTTCATTTTCAGGTTGGTGGTTTGGCAGGATGGTTGGCTCAAGAGATGGGTCAGAGTTAAACGCACTCGCTGCTCTTCCCGAGGACCAGAGTTCGCCTCCCAGCACTGGCATGGGGCAGCGCACTGCTACCTACAATTCTAGTTTTAGAGGATCCAACTCCCTCCTCTGGCCTCCTGAGGCATCAACACACATGTATGCACACACACACACACACACACACACACACACACACACTCATAAATTAAAAGAAAGTAATTAATCAATTAAGAAAAGACTGTCCCGGGCTGGAGAGATGGCTCAGAGGTGAGGAGCACTGACTGTTCTTCCAGAGGTCCTGAGTTCAATTCCCAGCAACCACATGGAGGCTCACAACCATCTATAATGAGGTCTGGTGCTCTCTTCTGGCCTGCAGGCATATGTGCAGGCAGACCACTGTATACATAATAAATAAATAAAATCTTAAAAAAAAAAAAAAGACTGTCCCACTTCCCCAGGGGTCATTTCTTCCTGGGTCAATTCCAGCTGAGGGGTCATCTTAGCTGAAGGACATAATCTCAACCACAATGCATAGAGCCCTCCCACACCTCTCTAGAACACATGCTTTGCACACTCCAGGCTACTGTCAACCACAGTTTCCCCTATGAGTGAGCTAGATTCTCAAGAGTAGAGTCTAGGGTCTGGTTCAAGCAGGTTTCCAGGACACCGAGAGTCACGGAGCGATCCTTGAAGGAAGGACCAATATCCAATGAATTCCTCTGTGCCTAGTACGCAGTATCTGGCTCCCTAGGGATGCTCTCAGTAAATGTTTGATGGATGAATAAATAGCTTGATGGTGTCCTCAGATGTAAAAGAGAAATAGTTACATAATATCTACCAGTAGGGGTAACTGAATCCCTTAATATTTATGCAGAGCTTGGTGCACTGCCTGACACACAGTAAGCATTCTATCAGTTAAATACATGCGAACATGACCACATACATAATAAATAAAAGTGGCTAGACTTGGTGAGGTGGTTCAGCAGATGAAGTGCTGGTCACAAAAACCTGAGAAGCCGAGTTCAATCCCCAGATCCCACATAAACATTCTCTCCTGACCTACACACACACACACACACACACACATGAACACACACACAGCTAAGAAGAAGCCGGTTAATAAAGCAGCTGGTAAACGTTAGGGAATCAATGTTTATTAGAAACAGTCTAACAAAAAAGGAAGGTGGGAAGAGAGGGCCCGCCCGCCTCTGCATCCTTCCCATTCTCTAGAAGAGATCAGCAGTTTGTATCCAGCAAACTGGGGTGGTCTCTCTAGGATGCTGCGGCACTGAAGCATAGGAAGAGCCCTAGTTGACAGGGCACTGCAGGATGTCGTAGGTCACATAGCCCACTCGGTCCACTTGGTTCACTTCACCTCGGAAACTCACACGCCAGTAGAATTGCTCACGGCAGAAATAGGCTTTGTCTGTGGGAAACAAGGAGACACAAGAAAGTTGAATCCTATGCTCCCTTATAGATACAGGAACAAGATTTTTCCAATGAATGAAAATGGACCCCATAGGCTCATAGGGAGTGGCACTATTAGGAGGGGTGGTCTTGTTGGAAGAAGTGTGTCACTAGGGGTGGTCTTTGAGGTTTCAGATGCTCAAGCCTGTTCCGGTGTGTCTCTCTCTTCCTGATGCCTGCTGATCCAGATGTAGAATCTCTTAGTTGTCTCTCCAGTACCATGTCCATCTGCATGCCACCTTTCTTTCCACCATGATAATAATGTACTAAACAGCCTCTGAACTATAAGCCAGCCCCAATTAAATGTTTTCCTCTCTAAGAGTTGACATGATTATGGTGTCTTTTCACAGTAATAGAACCCTAACTAAGACATACCTCTCCTGGCCTTTCTATATCTTTGTGGATTTTTACGTAACATTTCCAGTTCTTCTACCTGCCTGTGAGATGCTGGAGGACACAGACCTTGATACCCAAAGTACTGGCAAGACTGGTGCATGATAGGTGTTCCGTGTACAGGTTGTGAATGAATCAGCAGATTAGTGAATGGGTAGTATTTTAATGCTCAGATCAATTCATCCAACAACCATTCATTAGACAAACTCGTTCATTCATACACTCATTCAACAGATATTTACTGGGTACCAGCTATGTGCCAAGTACTGTGAGAGGCCTGAGGGATACACTGGACAAAGATAGACATGATATCAAGATGTAGGAAGAAATAAAAGGAAGTGAATACATAATGAGGGTCGGAGGAGACTCTCTGAAATGGTGACCTTAGCACTGCAGGATGAGAGAAGGGAGGGGGGCAGGTGACAGTGTAGGTGGGAAGCCTTCCAAACGGGAACAACTGGCCAGAAAGGCCTTAAGCTAGAAATGACCTTGAAGAGCAGAAGCGTAGGTGGAGCCCAGAGAGGGTCAAAGAGTGTGGGGATGAGATGAGAACCTGAAAGTACAGACAGGGGGCTGGAGAGATGGCTTAGGGGTTAGGAGCACTGACTGCTTTTCCAGAGGACCCAGGTTCGATTCCCAGCACCCACATGGCAGCTAACAACTGTCTGTAGTTCCAGTTCCAGGCAAACACCAAGGCAAATAAATAAATAATAAAAAAAAGTTTTTAAAAAAAATAAAAAAAAAAAGAAAGAAAGTACAGACAGGGCAGTGATCGGGCCATGTTAGCTTCTCCCACCTTAGCACTGGTTTGAGCTCACCCTGAGGACCACTGCCTTCTACTCCTAACCCCTCCTTCTTACAGAATACTTTAAAGGTTAATGGATAACCAGTATGGTTGGAGGGAGGGGTAAAAAGGAGATGGTTGGAGATGATGGGAGATCTGGGCTTTAGAATCAGCCTAAAACTGCCCATTAATGGAGTGTGAGTAGATAAATACCATTTAGATAATATCTCTATTTTACAGATGGGGAAACTGAGGCCCCAAGAGAGGCAGTGACTTGTTCAAAGACAGCTAGAACTTTCTTGCCTCTCAGTGGATCCCCGGTGGCAGCCCTGCACATTATCGACCCTTGATTACTGATTATTATTCCTTTAGTAATAAAGGAATAAATAAATGAGCCTTCCCGAGAACTGTGTTCTGTGCTGGAGAGAAAAATATGCAAGCAATGTGGAACTTAGATCTGGCTGTGTGAACCTAGGGAGCGTTCCCTCAGTCTCCAACGACTTTCTCTGTCCTGCTAAGAAACAGAACCAGTCGCTAGGGGGCGGGGGAGGCTCAGTGTGGGAAGCATCTCATGAAGGGACCCTCCCCATCAAGCCAGCATCAGCAAACTCACCTTGGTACTGGAAGATGTTATGTGAGTCCCAGGGCACCCCAAGGAATATCCTATCCAAGCGAATGACACTCTGGGGATCCACCCTCTGTGTCTTCAAGTCGAACCTGCAGGAAAGCAGACAAGCTCTGAGCCCCTCCCGCAACCACGGGCTGCGGGCGAGTGGCGCTAGGGCTCCCCCTACCGGCGGCTGCGGTTGCTCTCACCTCCACACACGCTCCCTGCTCAACAGCAGAGCCTTCCCGCCGCGACGCGGGAGGAGTCCAGTGACCTGGGTAACCCTTGAGTCTAGACCCAACTTATCCAGACGCCTGGGACCCAGCACCGAGTTGCCTGTGTAGACCCACACTTGGCGCCCTACAGAAGAGAAGAGTCACATTGGTCTAGGGACACAAGGGTGGAGCACAGGATGGAGAGGCCTAGTCTCAGATGCCACTCAAGGGTTAGAACAACGGAAATTCAATAGCCTCCGTCCTATAAATGTCACATCGCCTCTGTCGGGAGGGGACCCCCTTTGCATCTCAGCTTCATGGGTTACACTGGGTCCCTGTGTCCTAAGCTGATGGATACTGAGGAATAGGCGAACTAGAGAGGCACAAACTAACCAGAAAAGAAGAAAATCTTCTTGGACTGCGGATCTTCAAAGGCTGAGTCCAGCTTTGCAGGCAGTGCTGGCCACGTGCGGGCAATAAGGAAGGGGCCCTGCAGCTGGCTTCCTCTGCTATTCAGGAATGTCCAGTACCGACTGAAAGAAAGGAGACAGCAGGACCCTGACCCTTGTCCTGGGGAGGAAAGTGAGTGGAGACTAGGCAGGTTCCTCTCTAAGCCCTCTATACACACCCCCTCCTGCTCACCCATCCTTGAAGAAATATAGAGAGTCCTGGATCTCAGCAATAGCGTCAAAAATATTCACAGTGCAAGCATTGTCTTCTGGGCTCAAAGGCATAGTAGTGGTGGCGTCAGAAGGGCCAGCAGTCGGGGGACCTGTAGGGCCAGCTGCGGGAGGTCCTGTAGGGCCAACCGTGGGATTCTTTGTAGGATAGGCGCTGGGAAGTACCGTGGGACACAAAGTCGGAGGAGCTGTGGGCTGTGGTTCCGCTGTGGTGGTGGCTGGAGGCCTTGGGTCAGGCTTAGGGCCAGAACCTAAAACAAGACACCCTGGTCAGCATTTCTCTGCAACACAGCCCTGATGTATTCCGTCTTCCCTTGACGCTGGCCTCTTCCCACACACCAAGCCTTCACTGAGCTCTATGAAGATATAGACTGGGTTGTCTGAACAGAATAATGAGCAGAATCTCCCTCCCTCTCCAAGTCAAACAGTGCTCTGAGCCTTATAAACTCACAAGATTAGCTCTTCAGTATCCCACGCTTTTTTTTTTTTTTTTTTTAAGATAGTCTTACTACCTACACCTGGGTGGTTTCCAATTCAGCGAAATCAGCCTGCCTCTGCCTCCGAAGTGAAAGCACATCTAGCCTGCTGTGCCTTTTTAAGGAAGCTCCTTTTGCAGCTGAAGAGATGGCTGAGTGGTGAAGAGATGGCTACTCTTCCTGAGGACCTGCGCTAATGAGCAGCACCCACATGGTAGCTCACAATCTGTAACTTCTGTTCCAAGGGATCCAGCACCCCCTTCTGGCCTCCGCTGGCATTGGTACATGGTACACAGGCAAGCAAAACACCCACCCACACAAATACAACTAAGTTAACTTTTGGAAGTTTTTTTTGGATCAGAGCATTAAGTAGCCCAAGTTGGCTTGGAGCTTTCTGTGTATCCCAGGCTAGCCTGAAACTCATGGTAACCCTCTTGTCTCAACCTCCTGAGTACTGGGATTACAGGCAGGTTTGCAAAATCACACCCAGGAAGCATCCCCATTTTTTAGGGTAAATGATGAACGACCAAAATAAAACAAAAAGTCAAATGGTAGTTACTAAAGTCAGGCATCATTCCACTTCAGCTAACCCTACCAAAGTCCTATGAGAGGCATACTATTACTACACACCCACTTTATATAGGGGGACCTGAAGAGTGATCTGACATTCCCAAGTATATCTATGAAGTGGCTCAATGGCCCCTCCTGCTCAGGACCAAACCCAGGGCCTCATGTTTACTCAGCAGCACTCAGTACAGACTCTAACCACTAGGCGGCACACCCCTCCCTGGGCTGCCTTTTGAATAGAGTGCCATCTCCAAGTATTCACTGGGCCCTCGGGCTCTGTTCCAGATGGATACTGAGGTTGTATTTCTTCCTTCCCCTCTTCTCTGGTCCTACAGCTGAGCCACATCAGTCCTCTGACCCCCCTCATGTCTGCCCCAGCCTCACCATACAGATGCTGAATGCCTTTCACGTCGTCTTCATGCAGAGGGGAACCCTCAAGGAAGCGATACATGGGGTACATGAGCGCTTCTGGCACTGAAGAATGATCTAAGCCCAGCGCATGGCCGAACTCATGCGCAGCCACCAGGAACAGGCTATACCCTGGAAAGGAGGAGGATCCTAAGATGTAACCTGCAGGCCAAGGCCCCAGCTCTGGCTGCTCCACCTCCACGATTGCCAGGGGGTGACTTGAAACCCACTCTAGGAACCTCAGCACGCTGCCCACCTTGGTCTGGGCAGAAACCCCACTTTTTGTCGGTGTCGAAGCTCGAAGTGGTAGCGCACCAGAGGCGCCTGTCGCTGCGGCCCTCGCTGGTACAGGTGGAGTACTCCTTGCCAAGGAAGACGAATGGAAAGACACAAAGCTCGCCCGCAGAGTTGCCCCCAACCACGGTCACGTCGGCTGGAGATACCAAGGGGTCATAAGTGAGGCAGGTGGATGGATCTAATATAGGATGAGGGGTGGACCAAACTAGGAACTAGCTGACTGATAGATCATTTCGGTGGCCTATTTTCTGAAGACTAGGGGGCGCTGCGGAGCACCGTTGAAGCCTGGAAACACTAATGGGCAGAGCCTAAAATAGGAGACCAAGGCAGAGGCCTAAAGCCAAACAAACAAACAAAAAAATGTTGCCCAATTGGGAGTCACAGAGAGGAGATGTGGAAGGAGACGGTGGGCGGTACGTGGAGAGAGAGAATGAATGGATGAAAAAGCCACCCTCTGGAGAACGATACTGGAGGGCAGAGCTGGGCTGAACTTGGTAGGCGGGGCAGAAGTACCTCGGGTAGGGCAGAAGCCGTACAGTTTATCCTGGTCATAGTTGGCTGTGGTTGCGCACCAGCGGTAACCATCCGAGCGACCTTCGGTGGTGCAGGCAGAGTAGGAGCGGCCCTCAAAGACGAATGGAAACACGCAGGGTTTGCCGTCTCCATTGCCATGCTCCGTATAGAGTCCTGTGGAGACCTATGTTGTTACTTCCAAGTGTGGGTCGACCATCAGGGGCCCAGAGAGAGAGAGAGAGAGAGAGAGAGAGAGAGAGAGAGAGAGAGAGAGAGAGAGAGAGAGAGAGAGAGCCACTCCACTAGTGGCAAAGAGGAATTGGAACCTAAGAGATTCTGAACCCTTAAAGGTGGCGCCCCCCACCCTACCCCGCAGAGCATACTCACTCTCACTAGGACAGAAACCAAATTTGCGATCGGTGTCATAGTCGGCTGTAGTACTACACCAAGGGGTTCCATCGGTGCGGCCATCTGTGGTGCAGGCCAAATAAGAGCGTCCCTCGAAGGTGAAGGGAAAGTGACATGGGGCACCATTTGCGTTTCCAAAGTAGGTGGGAACCACTGTAGAAAGATACCAGAGTCAGGACGGCTGGCCACGGGACTCTATAAGAGAAGGGAGTTGGGGGTAGGAATGGGGAGATATAGGAAAGCTCAAGATCTCACCGACGCCTTTGCCCAACGACCACAACTCTTCATCATCAAAATGAGCATCTCCCTGAATGCCGGGGCCAGGGGGAAAGGCGTGTGCCAGAAGACCGTCCTTGCCGTCGAAGGGATACCCATCTCCGTGCTCTGCAGAAGCAGACAGATAGGAAAGGAGTCAGCCAACCACGGTTGTGTAGACTTTGCTCTCTTTAGTGGCTGGAGACTGGAGACTGTGTCCCCCTGAACAGCGCCCCAAGCTTTGCAAGGAGGCGGCTGCGGCTCCAATCCCGCAGGAGGGGGCATCATTTGTTGGAGCGGCGACTAGGGATTGTGGGACAGGCAAAAAAGCCTGATTGGCTTGCTGTCCCTTCTATTCTGTCTTTCCCACGGCCCAGCCTCGGAGTTCTCACCTGCGACACCAAACTGAATGACAATGTCTGCTTCGAGGCCATACACGCGGGTGAATGTAAGTGGTGTCACCGCGCTCCACACCGCGAAGGCGCGCGCGAAGGCGTCGTCGATCACGTCTCGCGGCAAGTCTTCCGAGTAGTTTTGAATCCTGTAGGTGACAAGCCGGGATCACAAATGAGAGGAGGTAGAGCAGCAGCTACACAAGACCTTTCAGTCTTTAACACATCCAATGTTCCCAGCTTTCAGAACTTGTCAGTCAAGCGCAGGTGCAGCCCGGTCTCCAGCCCCGCCCCAGCCACCTGCTTCTAGCCCAGGATCTCACCAGTATGTGATGTTATGGTGGTGCCACTTAAGTTCACCTTCGAAGGTTTGGAATTTGCCCAAGTCTGGGACACCACAGCGTGGTGCACGCATAGCCTCTAGTGTCCTGCTGTCCAGTTCACCAGTCTGGGGCAGGGACAGCTTCTTCTGAAGCAGCAACAAAGCTGGACGCAGGTTCAGCTTTTCTCCCTGCATCTCGGCTGCCCGACTGTAACCATAACGGTACAGGTATTCCTGTGGATGGAGGGGCAGAGACATCGCAGAATTCTGGCACCCTTTCCTCTCCCTCTAGGCCACATGCTTAGGGACTCTAAAACCAGGGCTTCTCTTACATCTAGAATTTCCTCGTGGATAACACAGCTCCTTCCCAGCTAAAATAATCTGAACTAGGCCTACCCCTCAGCTCCCCTAGGGTTCATTTCCAGCCTGTTCCTAATCCACAACCCTCCAAAGCTACCCCCATATCATTGCCCTAGCAAACTCAGATCTGTTCATTATTTTCACCGTTGCCCAGAGCCTCCACACCACCCCTAGTGTCTAACCCTGGCACCTCTGTTCCTCCAGACGTGCCCAATGCCACACAAATCCAGAAAGCATCTGAAGCCCTATGCTTTCTCGGGGACACCAGACATCCTCCTGGCCAGCCCTTCCCACCTTTCCACGGAAGCATTTATCTACCTGTGCCAGCTGTGTATCAGTGAGGTTGTTGGTTCTTAGGTCTCTAGGGAAGACCACAAAAGTGGACTGGCGTTGAGAAGGGGCAGCAGAGCTACAGCCCAGAGCCAGGAGGGCCAGAACCAGGGGCTGCCAGGGGCTCATGGTGAGGCTGGCAGTGTCTGGCTGCAGCTGCCCTTTCCGAGATTTTTAAAGGGGCAGTAAAACTGAATCAGTAGTAGCCCCTCCCCTCCAGGAGGGTGCTGACTCAGGGTGTGTGTGTGTGTGTGTGTGTGTGTATGTGTGTGTGTTGGGCAGCCCAAAGAAAGAGCTTACACCAGCCCCTCCTTTCTGCCCTGCCCACAGTCCACATTGCAGAGTCAGGCAGGACCCCAGACCCACAGGAAACCACAGGTCTCAAGGAAGCAGCTTGAATTTTGCAAACTGCAGAATTTGTGGGAAAGAGAAGGAGAGTGTCCAGGATGGGGGACTCACCTAGCCCTAGGTCTGAAGGCCCTACATTGTCAGTCCAGTGGAGGACTGGAAAACTGCCTGACATCCCCCATCCCAGCCAGGGCTCACCCTGGAGCCCCTCCCCACACTGGACGTTGTGTCTGCTCACCCCCCTCCCTGATAGTGCCTTGACTCAGCTTCCTCCCCTACCAGCTGGGAGCAGGCTCTTCAAGACAGGATTTGGGGAATTCCACTGGGCAACCCCCTAGCTTTAGCAGGCTGACTCCTTGGGGAAGAGAAGATGAGCCTCAGAGGCATGTGGGAACAAGCAGAAGCTTCACCTTTCACATGAGCCTCAGGCAAGCATCTTTCCTCTGCTGTCTAAAGAACAAAAAAACAAAACAAAACAAAACAAAAACAAAAACAAAAAACAAAAAACAGTCCCTTCATCCCTCAATCTTTTGTCCCAATATTAATGTGAGGATAAAATGAATTACAGAAAATAATTTTAGCATAGTCTACATAAGACCTCAATCGATGGCGAGGATTCCTTTTAGGCACGTGGAGGTTGGGTTTGGGATTGGAATCAGGAGACGGGGGTCTTGGCTCTGAGCCTCTGGGTGACCTGGAGCACACACCTTCCTTTCTTGGAGCTATGAAGCTTTCATGAATCCTTCCCCACTTCCAGCCCTGCTCCATCCATGAAAACTAGTGCAGCAGCCTGCCTGCCCACATCCACCCAGCCTGCCACCATGGTGAAGCGGGCCTCTATTTGCCTTCAGCAAGCTATTTTGGATAGCCTCCTATGTGCCCAGACCTTTATACACTTCCCCGGTGAGATGAAGGGGGAGGGAACAAGCTGTGCTCCTGGGCTTCTCTTCCGTGCATCTGTCTAATAGATGACCTTCAGTCCCGAATTGCAGTCCTAGGTACACCATTTCCCAACTTCATCATTTCCCAACTATGTCACCTTGGGTAAGTCATTTCATCTCCAAGCCACAGTGATAATTCACTTTTTGTGATTTGTTGTGTTACACACTGTGATATGCTAGCTATAAACCTCTCGATTCCTCTTCCTTCTCTGTGTGTGTGTGCACACGCGCACATGCTCTCACAACTAGTTCTTACACACACTAGGCAAGCACTCTGCAGCTGGCTGTTCCCAGCCCTTGCTTTAGTTTCCTTGTGGGGTATGTGTATGTATCCATGTGTGTGCAGGGATACACATCCACGCCTGACAAGGCCAGAGGGGACATTAGCCACCCTCCTCTATCATCTTCCCCTCTTATTACTCCTCTGAGCCACACTCTCCCACTTCTCCTGGAGCTCCATGGTTTTCAGATAAGCCGGCAGCCAGCAAGCCTAAGTGACATTCGGGTCTCTTAGTCTTCATCCTCCTAGTGTTGGAAATATAAGCCTGGGAGGCTGGGGATCTGAACTCAGGAGCTCTTACCCTAGAAGTGAGTCATCTCCCCGGATCATCCTTGGTTCACTGAGATAAGACCCTACTACGTAGCTCAGATTCCTACAGAGCTCTCAGTTCCTGCCTCTGACTCCCAAGCGCCATATTATAGGTGTGCACATCATGCCTGGCTTATGAAGTTGATTTAGTGAATGAGGCTTTATCGGAATAGGAAATTCCAGCTCAGAGCAGTCCAGGGAATTGCTGATGATCACATGGTGAGTTAGCACAGAGCCAGGACAGCCTGACTCTGAGGCCTTTCACCTGTGCAGGGGACTGAGAAGATCAGAGTACGAACAAAATGGGTAGGGTTCCAGGGTTAGGCCTGTACCCTTCTCCTCGGGTCCCCTGCTATCTTCCTAGGATGAGGACAGAGGCTTGGGGTTTTGAGGATTCGTTGCTAAAGACAGGATCCAGGCAATTATATTACAGACTTGGGAGTGTGGGTCAAAGAATAATGATACATGATTCAAAATGAGAACAAAATGAGAGGGCCTCCCTTCATCCTGGGGGCAAGCAGGACTTCAGAGAAATGCATAAAGTAACCCCATTTCACCAGCCAAAATTGTGCTGAGGATCTCATGTGTGTGGATAACATGTCTCTGGATTATGCCATGTCTGTGTTGGATGTCATATCTATGTATATATGTCCTATCTGTGTTGTATGTCACATCTATGCCATATATCATGTTTCTGTGTCATTTTTCTCAAGCTTAGCATCCTGGTTGTTTTTAAGGTCCTACTCTGCAGCCTTGTCTAGCCTAGAGCTTGCTAGTATGGACCAGCCTGACCTCAAACTCAGAGATTCTACTGCCTCTTCCTCCTGAGTGATGGGATTAAAGGTATGTGCCACCACATCTAGCTTTTTTTTTTAAAATTTATTTATTATGTATACAGGCTCTGTCTGCATGTATGCCTACAGGCCAGAAGAAGGCACCAGGTCTCATTACAGATCTGGTTATAAGCTGCCATGTGGGTGCTGGGAATTGAACTCAGGACCTCTGGAAGCAGCCAGTAGTCTTAACCATTGAGCCATTTCTCCAGCCCAAAGCTTGATACTCTTGATACTTAGGGCTGATGGTTGTTTGTTTGGGGACTGCCTAGAGACTACAGTATGTCCAGATGTATCCTCAGCCTCTCTTCCTTGTAAATGCCAGTAGCACCACAACACATCTGCCAGTTGTGACAACCAGTAATGTTGCCAAATGTTCCCTGGGGGGAGGGGAGGAGAAGAACCTCTGGTGTGTGTTGATTGTTCTTTGTCAATGGTCCAAAAGTTTCATCAAATACTGAAACCATTGGTGACGAGCCTCCATTTGTTGTGGTGGTTTTTTGCTTTTTGTTTTTGAGACAGGTTTCTCTGTTTAGCCCTGAGTATCCTGTAACTTGCTCAGCAGACCAGGCACGAACTCGGAGATCCACCTGCCTGTCTCCCGAGTGCTGTGATTAAAGCTGTGCACCACCATGCCCAGCTAGATCCTCTAATACCTGCTCATCTCAGCTGGCCCCCAACACTTGGAAAGAGAAAACAGGAGGGTTAAGAGTTCAAAGCCAGGGGCTGGAGAGATGGCTCAGAGGTTAAGAGCACCCTCTGCTCTTCCAGAGGACCGGGGTTCGATTCCCAGCACCCACATGGCAGCTAACAACTGTCTGTAGTTCCAGTTCCAGGCAAACATCAAGGCAAATAAATAAGTTTTAAAGTTTTTTTTTTTTTAAAAAAAAAAAAAAAAAAAGAAGAAGAAGCATATGTTTGAAATGTGTTTAAAAAAATTTAAAAAAAAAAAAAAAGAGTTCAAAGCCAATCTCTGAGGCCTACTTGGGCTACAGTGGACCCTGTCTATAAACAAATAAATAAAGCCGGGTGGCATAGCATACACCTTTAATCCTAGCACTCATGAGGCAGAGGCAAGCAGATCTCTGTGAGTCAAAGGGCAGCCTGGTTTACATAGGAAGTTCTAGGTCAACCAGGTTTACACAGAAAAAACTCTGTTTTAAAAAACCAAAAAAGTGGGAGCTGGAGAGATGGTTCAGAGGCTAAGCGCACTAATTGTTCTTCCAGAGGTCCTGAGTTCAATTCCCAGCAACCACATGGTGGTTCACAAACATCTATGTTGATCTATGTTGACATCTGGTGCCCTCTTCCGTATAATGTATAATAAATAAATCTTTTTTTAAAAAAAAAAAGAAAGAAAAACCAAATAAATAAATAAATAAACCTATCCACACATTTTTTGTTGAGTTTTATGAACCAGACATTTTGCTAAGAAGTGGGCTATACCCTGGCACTCAGTGTCAGAGGAAGGTGGATCAGAAGTTCAAGATCATCTTGGTTAGCATAGCAAGTTCTAACCCAGCGTGGTTACATGAGATCTCAGCTAAGAAACAAAAGAAGAGGAAAAGGAGGAAGAGATTACTCTTTTGTCCCTTTGTGACAGCCAGGAAAAGAAGGACTGGGTAAATAGTCAGTTACCTGAGAGCCAGAGAAATGGCCTTTTCCTAAAGGCACTTGTCGCTAAGCATTGAAGCCCTGAGTTCATCCCAAGGACTCACATGGTGGAAAAGAACCAGTTCCTGCATGTTCTCCTCTGACCTCCAGTTTTGAACTGTGCAACATACACACCCACACAAGCATACACAGATAAAATGTAAGAAACGATTTGTGTGTGTGTGTGTATCATTGCAGTCTGAGGCAGGGTCTTACCAGGTAACTCTAGCTGGCCTGAAGCTCACTGTGTAGAATCAGGCTGGCTTCAGACTCACAGTCCCACCTGTCTCTGCCTTTTGAGTGCTGGGATTAAAGGTGTTCGCCGCTGTGACTGGTTAGAAATTTCTTTTGAAAAAAACAAAAAAGATTTAATAGAAATGCAAACACCAAAAATGGAGGTGTACCTATCTATTCCAATCTCCTCCACCATGCAGATGGAGAAACTAAGGCCCAGCACAGTCACAGAACAAGGCAGGGAGTGGGTCCTCACTCTGGGATCGATCCCACTGCTGAATTCAAGCTTCAGCTCATTGTGTGATTGACACAGCCTACCATTTTCCCCATCTGTAAAATGGTGCTAATAACACAGTGCTTCCCATGTGGGCCTGTTGTACGGGTGCCTGGCACACTGTGTAAGTAACGGTTACCATGCTCAGCTATGCTTGCCTTCAGGATTTATGGTGGTTCTTAGCAACTGAGAAGTGAGCACTCGCTGGGAACCCCAGAGCTTGGAGTCCATCCAAGCAGGAGCTTTCCCCACCCCCAACTTCCTCCTCTACCACCTACACACACACACACACACACACACACACACACACACACACACACACACACACACACACACACCCTGCTCACCAACCCCCATCAAAGGGAACTTGGGGGAAGCTTGGTTTTCAACACAGCCATAGCAGGAAGTGGTTCTAGTTACCACATCCCCTTCCTCAGCTGCCCCTAACACTACAGGAATTTAGCTGAGGACCCAGGAAAGAAGGCAGGAAGTGCCCCCTAGCTGATACAACCTTGACTCCTTGGACCTCTGAACCCCTGACCTGGAATCACTGTTTAGACTCTGAACCCCTTACAATAGGATGGGGACTGGGCTAGACCTGGAGCTCTGAGTCACTGGCTAGGTGACACAGCCCGAGACAGCCTCCACAGCAGAGGCAACCTCATAGATGAGGAATGGCACCCTCTGTCTAGCATGGGGAATTCCAAGCCTGCTTCTCCCAAGCTTGCTGGAGAGGACAGGGGGAAGTAGGCCTGGGAGGCTCCAGCCGGATGTGAAGGAGACAGGCTCTGTGTGTGGGTTGGAACAGGTGTCCCCTGTGAAGCACATCACTAGATCCCAGGTTCCCACAAGCATCCTACCCGGCCCCAGCCCCAGGCTGGGGGCAATTCCCCACGCTGACTCCTAGATTCTTTCCTGATGCTAAAAACCACATTGCCCCCTTGCCAGTGCTTAGCACCTTGTATAGAGAAGTCAGAGTATCAGCTTTGGAATCAGACCTCTTGGCTTCAGGCTCCAGCTCTTACCACTTATTAGGTGTGTGACCTCAAGCAGGTCACTTTGTCTATCTGTGACTCCAGTTCTTCATCTGTAAAATGGGGGAGGACTTGGGGTATGTGCTTTGCTTGCTGAAGGCCCTTAAGGGCCTGGTTCCCAGGGGTCTACTTCAAAGATTTATAGTGAGGATTCTGTGAGATTATGTGCTACAAAGTTTTTAACACAGTGACTGACACATAACAGGCATGGGAGGAGGGTTAAGGGAGGGTGGGATGATTGCTTTACTCTAGTGCTCTCATTCCATTGCTACAGACAAGAATTCATTTGTAATTCCATTTTAGAGATGAGAAAACCGGAGTTTTCTTAAGTCCACACACCCAGCGATGGACTGAGGCCAGCCAGCCCTGACACCAGCACTCCAGCCATCTCCCCAGAGTCTGCCTCAGCCTGAAGTAATTCTAAATCTGTACACACAGACAATAGACAATTTGTCATGGGCCTCAGTACACCACATCTAGTAGGTCCTGGCAGGGTCCTGTTTGGATCTGTGCTTTCAGAACCCTTGACACTCACTGGAAGTAGAGATTGTGAACTATTTGCAAGGTGACAGACTCAAAGCCTAGAGAAGTGCTTTTTTGGTTTGTCTTGCTTTTTTTGGCAAAGTCCCATGTAATTAGGCCAACCTCAGACTCAAGACATTGCTGAGAATCACCATGAATTTCTGATCCTCCTCCATCCATCTCCTGAATGTTAGGAGTACACATGTGCACTATGGATTTCTGCAGTGCTGGGAGTGGAATCCAGAGCTCTGGGGCTTAATGCTTGCTTGAAAAGCAACCCTACCAATAAGCCATACCCCCAGGCCCTTGATTTTTTGATACAGGGACTTGCTATACAGTCCAAGATGGCTTTGAACTTCTGATTCTCTGACTTCTGCCTCAGGAGCTCGGGGATTACAGACATGTGTCACTATGCCTGGCTCAGAGAAGTGTTTAAATTGCTCATTGTCCCCCAGCGTGACAGGGCTCCCGCCTCAGCCTTCTGACTCTAAATCCCATGCTAAGAACATGTCATTGGTTCAGGCAAGAAGGAAGTCACTGGAGGAAGGCATCTGGGTGGGGGTAGGGGTGCTCAGAAGCCAGGCTGGAAGGGGTTAAGTCGGGGAACCAACAGTGGGTATATTTGGCTGGGTTCCATACAAAACAAAAATGAGGGAAAGGAATAAAAAGGAAAGAGAGTCAGGTAGCCGGAAGAGGCACAGAACAGTCCAGAGGAGTTCCCTTAAGGCCTGAGGGTCTTGTTCCCAGGAAGAGATGATGTTGAGGGTCAAGTCTGGGGATGGAGGGAGGAGGTAGAGGCAAAAGGCCAGTTCCTTCTGCATTAAATTGCTCATTGACAGTGAAGAATATGTTTAGGGTCTCAGCCAAGCAGGTGCAGTCTCAAAATACACGTTTTAAAAGTTGCTTTTGATATTTGGAAGGAGAGAAAAAAAAAAAAAACCTTTAAAATGGCCAGTGTGCAAAAAATCTACCCTCAGTTGGACTTCCTTCTATGGTCATTCCATGGTTTAGTGTTGCTGTGTGACTCTGGGTGACATCTGGAGAGCACTTTGTGATCACAGAATAACCTAAACCCCAGTTTGGGGGAAGTGTAATCCCCTCAAACCCATAAACATCCAGTGGGCTTAGCTCTTGCTGACAGAATGAAACAGGAAGAGACCCCGGGGAGTACTTCAGGAGGGAGGGGTGCATGGGCAAAGCAGGCAGATTTGGCTCCTGTTCCAAGCCAAGGTTGAGCTTTCTTTCGGCTCAGGGGTCCCCAGTGCCCTGTAGCAGCTGCTCCTGGGAACATTTAGAAAAGCAAACCCTCACCTGTGTCTTCCCCAACAGTCCGAGTGGAGGCTGTAAATCTTTGGCGTTCCTTCCTTCATTTTTGTGGTGGCCTTGTACATTCTAGGCAAGCTAGAAGTGATCCCATCTCGGTCTGCCCCACCCCTACAGTCTTAGATTTAACAAGCTGGCCAAGGGATTCTAGCACCCAAAAGCTCTGCTTTAATACAGCTTCACCACTGCAGTGAGTGGGAAAGATTTTGACCTCGTTTCCAGATGGGGAAACTGAGGTCAGAAAGTTAAAGCCAACTGCCCAGTTACATAACTAGTACTAACACTGGCTGCCAACGTAGGCTTTTTTGACCATAAAGCTGACATACTTCTTACCATGCTATAGATGGCAAAGACAGTCAAGTATTTCAGGAGCCCTAGCCACTCAGAACTGGTTCTTGATGGTTCAAGAGTCGGTGTAGCACTTGGGTGCAAGGCACCATGGAAGTTCAGTCACACACAGTATGCTGTCATAGTGTCAGTACGATAATGCTGGCACTGTGATGGTGTGGACCAGTCTTCACTCCAGCAGACCCCTAAAGGCTGCACACTAGCCATAGGCCCTGAGCTGAACAGGCTAAGAACGCAGAGCGTGTGTCTTGGAAAACCTGTTCAGCAAAGCTGCTTGTACACTAGTATTTTCGTCTCTTTTTGGGTCAGTGCTGGGGACAGAATCCATGACCACACACTCTACAGGCTAGTGCGTCGCCATAAGGATACCACCCCTCCACACACAGCCTTTCTGGGACTTTCTTTTTGGCTAGTGATGTCCACGGTTTCATCAACCTCTCTGATTTAAATGCTCTGGGGCACAACCTGAGTGTGAAATCCCAGGGACTCGAGCAGTCACGGCTGAGAACACATCTACATAACCCTTCCCCCGCCGCTAAAATACTCTGAATTAACAGCTCCAGGTTTGCATCAAGGCTGGAAACATATTTTTAAAGACCACGGCCTCACTATGTAAGCCCCAGCTGGTATGGAGCTGCCAGCGTAGAACAGGTTTGGCCTCCCTCACAGATACACTCTGCACTCCGGGGAGTGCAGGGATTAAATGCGTGGGCCACTGCACTCTGTCCTAGGCTGGGGATTTTAGAAAAAAAATAAAAATAAAAGATTGTGATTCAGTAATCAGTGGGGTCCGGAAATGGGTGTTAGCAAGATCCCTGGATGTAGAAATGACTACAGGAACAGCCGCCCCCTCCCCGGCTGAAGAAACCCGGAGAGGTTCAGAGGCTCCCCGCCCTCTCCTCCACTGCACCCCCAACATAGCTGAAGCAATTGAGAACACCGCCAGGAAGTATCCAGAACCAATTTCCGCAGCGCTTCCTCCCCTGTGCTGCGGAGACGTTGCTTCAAAGCACACACTCTAAAGAACACGAGCCGCCCTCCCTCCCCACTGCGGTGCCGCAGAGCCCGGGGGCTGCGACAGGCAGGGCCAGCTCTCCGCCGCTTCTGCTCCGGAATCCCAAGACGCCCTCATTTAAATATCTGCATATATTTGCATACCGAGCTCCAGTGCCGCCCGCCCCCCCAGCTCCACCTCTGTAGCCTGTTAGTGGAAAATAAAACTAATATATTCACAAAGCCTGCTGAGATGCGTTCGAACCTGAACTTCACGCAGCGCTGCGACTTTGATACACCTAAAGGGGCTGCGGGGGCGGAAAGAAGCGGGAGGACGGTGCGGGAAGGCTTGTGATCATAGCAGAGGCTTGGGGCCTGGAAGCAGCATGCGGAATTTCTCTAGTGGGAAAGCACTGGGAGGCACCAGTAAGATGGGGCCATAGGGGCGCCCCCTTTCAAGGGCCTGAGGGAGGGTCCCGGCTTGGAGGCCACCCAGCCCATTCTCCCAGCTCTAGTCCTGGGCAACACGTGGAGGCCAGTTAGGTAACCGCGGCCAGACAGAGGGTGGACTTGTGTGACCTTGAGTTAATATAACTTTCTCTCCTCGAATTTGGGTTTCTCCATCTTAAAAAATGGTGCAGGGGTCGGGTGGGCTGGCCTCTTGCCTCCAAGCATTATGACCTGAGTTCAATCAAATCAGTCAGTCCCCCAGACCACAAGTGAAAGAAGAAAATAAGCTCATTTCTTTCTTTCTTTCTCTTTTTTTTTTTTTTTTTTGACAGAGTCTCTCTGTGTAGCCCCCTGCGGTCCTGAACTCACAGAACAGCCTCTCTTCCAAATGCTGGGATTAAAGGCATGAACCACTCCCATCCCACCACCCTCAACCCTATAGAGAACTTGAGATTGCTTCTGACCTCCACGTGTTATGCTGTGTGTTCCCCCAAGCATACCACACACACACACACACACTAAATAAATACATAAATAAAAGGCAAGCGGGATGTGGTGACACACATTTGTTATCTAAGCATTTAGGAAGTAGAGGCAGGGGGAATCTGGAGTTTAAGGACATCCTTGGCTACACATAGGATTCAAGGCCAGCCTGGGCTACATGAGACCCTGCCCCCTCCAATAAAATCGGGGGGGGGGGTTTGAGGAGGGGGGCTTTTAAGTTCCCTACGTGGTGAGAGGGATCATGTCTTCACCAGGCCCCTGTGGGGTTTCACAGGAACTGCTAGTGGTGTGGGGGTCTTGTGAAAAGGACCCGCAAAGCTAATAATTGGAGTGATTTGTCTGGCAGTCCGGGCACTGGGGGACCTGAAGCAGCGAAGATGGGTTGATCCTAGGAATTCAAAACCAGCTGGGGTAGCATAGTGAGACTCCCCTGCTCAAAAGCCAAACGCACAAAACCAGGTGTGTTTCACATCTCTGACCACATCTCATTTGTTTGTGGCTGAGGGATCTAGACAGAAGGCTCACTTAGGACAGAGCCTTCTCTGGCTCACTTGCTCAGTGACAGACTGGGAGGTTTCGTTTACATTCTGAACATGTTAATCATGCCTTTGTTGTCTCTATTTTATGAGGCCTCCACATCTGGGCCTTCTAGGTCTACAGTAGGACTACCCCTTCTAGGATTAGCTGGGTCCCAGAGAGAACAATTTGCCTGCAAGCACCCTGAAATGGCTATGCAAGCCAATTCAGATCGTCTACACCCCCACCCGCTATGCCTCCTACCTATTCTAACTCCTGCAGTTCAGCATTCTCTGAAGCCCAAGCACAGGGCAACTAGGCTAACCCCTGGAAACCAGACCTCAGTGGAATTATTCACACTAGTCAGTCCTGGGCTGCCATGTAGCTCAGTGGTTAGAGTGCTTGCCTTGCATGCACAAGGCTCTGGTTCAATGCTCAGCACTGTCTCCTCTGCACACTCTCATATCCCAACAACCACTGTGGTATCTCACCGTGTAATTCTAGCACTCTAGAAGCTGAGGCAGGAGGACTGCCAAGAATGTTAAGCCAGCTTTGGTTAGATAGTGGTGCTCTTGGTGTTCCCTGGGTGGCCCTGTAGAGAGCTGTAAATAGCAATCTCTTTCTTTCCCTTTCTTTAATTTTTAATTTTCATTTTTTATCATTATGTTAATATTATTAATATTTTGGTTTTGTTCTTCAAGGCAGGGTTTCTCTGTATAGCCTTGACTGTCCTGCAACTTGTTCTGTAGACCAGGCTGGCCTGGAACTCACAGAGATCTGTTTGTCTCTGCCTCCCAAATGCTGGGCTTAAAGGTGTTAGTAAGTTTTTTTGTAGCCCAATAATAGGTCTCTCCACTGACTCAGTAAGCCAGATCAGGCCAGATTTAGAAAGTAAAAGACAAGGTTTATGGGGCTGGAGAGATGGTTCAGCAGTTAAGAGCACTCACTGATCTTCCAGAGGTCCAGGGATCGATTCCCAGCACCCACATGGCAGCTCATAACTATCTGTAGTTCCAGTTCCCAGTTCCAGGCAAACACCAAGGCAAATAAATAAAAATAAATTTAGGGGGCTGGAGAGATGGCTCAGAGGTTAAGAGCACTGACTGTTCTTCCAGAGGACCTGAGTTCAATTCCCAGCAAAACCACATGATGGCTCACAACCATCTATGATGAGGTCTGGTGCCCTCTTCTGTAAAACTGTATGCATAATAAATAAATAAATCTTTTTTAAAAAAAATAATAAAATAAATAAATAAATTTTAAAAAAAAAGACCAGGTTTATTTGGGCAAAGCAATTCCCAAGTGACCCTCCAGTCCCTAGAGATCAAGGTAGGAGAAAGAGGCAGGAGAAAATCACAACCTTGAGCTAAGGCAGGGTGCTTAACTACCCTGTAGGGCAGTCATGATAACATGTGTGACACAAGCTGGTATACTTTTAGGTGAGTCTTGGGCCTTTGGCAACTTCAGGGGAGGAGCCACTACCCACACCAAGAAAGAGGAACTGGGTTTTGGAATCTCCATTGAAGATTCTCTGAGAGGGGGGGGGGGGGGGCTGAGCTAGAGATTCCAGCCTAACAGGTGTGTGCCACCACCTCTGGGCTTTATTATTATTTTTTAAAAGATAGAGTCTCACTATATAGTCTAGCCTGGAACTCTCTTTGTAGACCAGGTTGGCCTTGAATTCATAAGTGATCTGCCAGCCTCTGCTTCCTGAGTGCTGGGATTAAAGGTGCATGGCACCACATCCAAAATAACAAACTTGCTTTTGTTATGTTGGCCTCACTAGTCCTGTTAAAACCGAAATCCTGGGTTCATTTTAAGCCCCTGGGTTCTTGACAGGGCCAACCTGAAGACTGGACTCATTTGGACCCACCACCTCCTGTTCCTGGTATTTAGGGAGGGCCTTCTCCACAGGCTTTCAGTAGGCTCCCAGTCCCAGGCAGAAGCTTCTGGTTCTCTTAAAGTCTGGGCATGGAGTGGTCACAATACCGCTTCACTCTAGTCCTAGACTAAGGCAGTCACAAAGAGCAGAAAGTATATAGCCTATGTCTTCATGGAAAGAGAATCCTAGAGCCTTGAGCCATCTTTGATCTTCCAGGGTGGAGAGGAAGCTGCCCATTGGACACCTCTCAAGTGTGTCTAGGATGCAGTCATGTGCCTAGACCAGCACTGTAGGATGCTTCCACCCAGCATGCTCAGTTCTGAGACTGGCTGTATTTCCTCGCATGCAGCGTCTTTCCAGATTGTCTAGACACATGTTCTGATGACCAGTCTATTCAAGCCTTGGCTCCTCTGCCAGATCTCAAGCTGCTGCATCACTTCTAGGAGCCTCGGGAAACCTTTCCAGTACTTTGTTGTTTGCTTGAGCTAACTGGGAACAGATCTGATGAGTGCAACCCAAGTGCCTGGCTTCGGGTACCACAGGCCTCACTTCCCCCTGCCTTCTAGATTATCTCCTGATGTTCCAATAGTGCTTCCTATGTGACCTGGCCTTCCAGCTCCCCCTGCTTTCTATTCACTGCTCTTGCTCATTCTGGGCCTTCTCGACCTTCTGCGTCTTCTCCTACAGGTTTTCTCCTGTCCTTGTCCCTCAAATAATCAACAACCAGAACAATCCTCTTAATCCGCCCACTATGAATTTATACATTCACTAGGATTGCTGTAAGGAAACCCCACAGCCTCAGAGACTGTTCTTAAACAGCAGAAAGGTCATTTTTCACAGCCCTGGAAGTCCAAGATCAGTTGGTTGGCTTTCTAAGTGGCTTCTTCACATGCTCTTCTTCTGTGCATGTGTCCTAATTTCCTCTTCTTAGGGACATCAGTCACTGTGGATTAGTGACTGGCCTAGTGACCTCATTTCAACTTAATTATCCCTTTAAAGACCCTATCTCCAAATGCAATCCATTTGAAGATGCTGGGGGTGAAGTACCTCACATATAAATTTGGAGGGGACAGGGGCTAACCCATGACACCTTCCCTTCTCTACTCTCACAGAGGCTTCCTGAGCCTCAGCCCCTTCCATCTCTCCTGCTTTATAATTTATTTATTTGTATTTTTATGTACATTGGTGTTTTGCCTGCATGTATGTTTTTATGAGAGTGTTGGATCCCCTGAAACAGGAGTCACAGACTGTTGTGGGTGCTGGGAATTGAACTCAGGACCTCTGGAAGAACAGTAAATACTCTTTCAAGAAAAATTTATTTATTTATTTGCCTGGAACTACAGACAGTTGTTAGCTGCCATGTGAGTGCTGGGAATTGAACCCCAGTCCTCCAGAAGAGTAGTCAGTGCTCTTAACCACTGAGCCATCTCTCCAGCCTCGCTTCTTTTCTGTTTATGCAGAAGTTTAGCCCTAGAACACTCAGCACTTCTATTTCCAGGTTCACACCCTTGGCCAGTCATTCGTGGCCTCCCACACCACACCCCTACCCCCAGATTAACTCCTCAGCCTGCCATCCAAGGCTTTGCAGAACCCGGCTCCAACCTGCTTTTGCACTCGTGATGGCAATTAGGGTGTGTGGGGGGAGACAATGCTGTCCACCCCTCTGCAAAAAAGTGAAGCTTATGGACCCACAGTAACGTTGTTGCTCAGGTGTCTGTCAGAAATGCAGAAGCCCAAGCTAACGCCCAAAGCTCCTCAAACAGAATCTGCTTTACCTGCACAAACCCCCTAGGTGATGGGTAGGTTGTAGAAGCTGGGATATTGCCGGGGTCTGAGGCTGTTTAGTATGTGTAAGGAAGGCCTGGGGCCCATGTTCCTGAAGGGAATTGCTAATTCCAGAAATTGAGATGCGCTACAATAAACAACAATAAACAAAGTAATGAACTTGAGCCCAGTGTTGTGGCTCATGGCTTTAATCCTCGCATTTGGGAAAAGCAGGTAGATCTATGAGTTCAAGGCCAGCCTGGTCTACAGAGCGAGGTCCAGAACAGGTTCCAAAAGCTACACAGAGAAACTCTGTCTCGAAAAACAAAAAACAAACCAAACAAACAAACAAAAAAACCCAAGAGATCAATCAAGCATACAGGCATCAAACATGTAAAGAATGGCTGAGATGGCAACACTCATGAAGCCTCTGCCCGTGCCTAGGCAGGATGCTGGTGTAGAAAATGGAAGAGGCTGTGAGCTTTGTCCTAGAGGAGCTTGAAAACCAGGAAGGAGACAGAGCAAGATGATGGATTGATATACTAAGCTACAAGGGCACTACCTACCAGCACTCGGAACACATCGAGCCCCCAGCTGCTGGGTGTGAATCCTCTCTTTTCTATGTGTCTTCTCATAGCTCCCACACCCTCCCATTCTGTCCAGCTGTTTTATTCATTTCGTAGATTTCTGCAAAGTCAGCATTCTTCCAGGAAAATCCTGCTGACCACCTGGGAAGGGGACCTCTTCCATGCTCCCATGACTCCCCACAACCCACCACTTCCCTTACTGTGGCATTTTTTCATACTTGAGAATGAATTTCCTGTTTGTCTCTCTCTCACCACCAGGATAGAGGCTGTGCTCACTGTTTGTGACATTTATAGATTTTTTTTAAAATAAAGAAACATACTAATAGCAGTCTAGTTTTATTATATGTATCTGTTTAGAGCGTGCATGTGTGGGTACATGAATATGTGGGTTGCATAGATGTGCCGGTGCATGGCACAGTGCATACATTCCCCTGTATGAGCATAGAGGCCAGAAGACAGCCTTCACAGACCCCTTCCAACGTGGCTCCAGAGGTTGACCAGGCTAAGCTTTGCATCAGGCACCTTTACCCACTAAGCTGTCTTGACAGCACCTTCCCTCTTTCTTTAGGTCATCTGATATGCCAGGCACTATCCTAAAATGTTTATTTAATAACTTATCTAATCCTCTTAGCTACCCAGTAATAGACCTGGATGCTATTATCTTCCCCGTTTCCCAGATATAGAAACAGGCACAGAAAAGTTTAGTGACAGTCAATAAATGGCAGCAGGGTAAGATTCAACCCCAAGTGCCCTTTAGAAGAGAAGGTGATAAACTCTGAGAAAAGTCAGAGGTTAAGGAAGTCTTCAGTAGGAATAATGCCTTTGGCAGGTTTTGAGGATTAAATAGGAGTTTGTGGTATGGAAGGAGGAGCAGGGTTGGATGACCTTGGCAGCCCCCAGTCTGAATCCCCTTATCATTGCCACAATGTATCCTGCAGGGCAAATAAAGGCAGCTGGCACACCCCAGATACTGGCAGCCCAGGTCTGACCGAGCAAATGCCTAAGGGTAAAATGAATAGCTGGTCCAGTTTCAGCCTGAGTCAGCTTTGAGCAGGGCAGGGCAAGGCAAGGCAGGGCAGGGTACACATCGTGGGGTGAGAGGTGTGTCATTCTTCTTGCCCTAAGGGTCAGACTCTCTAAGAGGTAAGCCTCTTTCCTTCAGAGCACTGATACCTCCGCCAGGAGCACCTTTAGGCAGGTCTGGATCTAGGGTTGACTTGGAGCCTTTGAGGAATACCAAGAGTGTCCTGTGACACTATAAGTCACAACCCAATCAGGCTGTCCATGTCAGCTTGACCCTGGAACTTAGAGAAGGTCTCCCCCTCCCTCACAAAGCTGGATCTGCAGGGACCCCTAACACTAACCCTAACCCTAACCCCTGTGCTGTGTATAAATCAGATGTGGAAGAGGGATCTCTCACCCACCAATTGAGCCTTCCTTGGCTCAGCCTCCCTGCCTTACTTCTGGGAAAGAGGAGGTTCTAAGGAAGAACAGCACCCAGTCTCTTGTATTGACCAAATATCTGGCTCTGGGTTTTTATTATAAGACCAATTAGGACTTGTGCAACATGAGGAGGCTTGTATATCACAGTCTGTTCCCACATGCACCTCTTTAGTGTGTGTATGGGGTCTCATGTAGCACAGGCTGGCCCACACCCATCCCTTTCATGTGTGTGAGGGCATCTTATGAACTGTCTTCAACTCACTGTACAGCTGAGAGAAACTTCAGATTCCTGATCCTCCTGCCTCCATCCTCTAAGTCCCAGAATTCCAGGTATTTGCCACTACCCCAGGCTTTCTCAAATTTTATTTTGAGATAGGCTCTCTCTAAGTTGCCTAGTTGGCCTTGAACTTGCAATCTTCCTGCCTCCCTCTGCTGAGTAACTAGGATGCCAGCCACAGGCCACATGCCAGGCCTCAGAACACCTTTACCAAGCTCATTCTGACTATCAGGCATAGAGCCAGGCCCTGACCTCAGAGGATGATAAATGGATGTACAACACGCACAGTCACAGACATTTACAATGTCCTCTGTCAGAGCCACGACAGAGAGGACATCCATTTAGCTTATCACTGCAGTACCACAGCTCAGTAAACATGCCTGAGCACCCAGAAAGGAGTGACAGAGATGGTATGTAGAAGAGGCAGAGGGGTGGCAGGTGCTGTGGGTTCCTCCCTTGCCTTCCCCTTCCCCCAGTACAAAGCAGCATCCCTCTAAGAAGAAGCACAGGGGACCAGGACATAGTTCTTGTCCCTGCCAACACTGCCAGCTGTGCGTTCAGTTCAGGGGTGGGGCCAGTGCTGACTCAGAGACCATGAGATCCAGGGTCATTTCAGTTTAAATTGAAATTAAGTGAAATTAGAAGACACTTTAGTGTGATCAGAAACATTTCAAGGTTTCAGAAGTCACCCATGGCTAGTGATGCTCCAGAGACATCACAGCTGGCTGAGTATTCCCATCTGGACAGCACAGCTGAGCTATACACAAAGCAACATCCAGATGTTCAATCCTGGATCAATAGTATATTATATTTCTAAAAGCCTGTGAGAAATGGCCAGACAGTGAGGTGGCATACTCTTTGTGATAGTTATTTGAAATTTCTTTTTTTTTTTAACTTTATTTATTTATTTATTTATTTATTTATTTATTTATTTATTTGCCTTGGTGTTTGCCTGGAACTGGAACTACAGACAGTTGTTAGCTGCCATGTGGGTGCTGGGAATCGAACTCGGGTCCTCTGGAAGAGCAGATGGTGCTCTTAACCGCTGAGCCATCTCTCCAGCCCCAGTTATTTGAAATTTCAACTTGACAGGATCTATAGTAAACCATCTAGATCAGGTTGACCTGTGGGCATGTCGGATTACATTCATCAATGTGGAAAGAATCAGCCCTGGGCCCTGAACTGAATGAAAAAGAGAAAGACAGAGTGTTGTTTAATCCCAGCACTGGGAGGCAGAGACAGACAGATCTCTGTGAGATCCAGACAAGCCTGCTCTACAAAGGGAGTTCCAGAATTCACAGGGCTACAGTAAGAAACCTTATCTCAAAAAAACAAACAACAAACCCACAGGTGGGGGATGAGAAAAGTTCTTCCCATGAAAAAAATGAGCGAGGGATCATTGTGAGGATGTCAATACAGACTGTGTGTCCATTGACTATGCAGTGTCTGCCATTGCTCTTTGGAAACCTAGAGAATTTATGAGTGAAATGTATGTCTGCCTCCAACTCTCTGTAAAAAGAAAAAAATTAAAAAAAAAAAGTATGACGTGGGCATAGTGACACACACCTTTTTGTTAGTCTTTGTTATTTTCGAGACAGGGTTTCTCTGTGTAGCCCTTGCTGCCCTCAGAGTCAGAGATCTGCCTGCCTCTCCCTCCACCGCCAGGACTGAAATTAAAGACTTGCTGTATCATGTGTGCAGTGCACCATTCAACCCTTCAACTCACGGATCCCTGTGAGTAGCAGAGTCTCCAGGACAGGATGGCAAGTCCAGAAATTGGCTGACCTGGGAGTCTGGTATATGCTGAAGGCAGAAGGCACTACAGATTCTACAGATTATGGCGGCAAACCAAGTAGGCAGCCACTTAGAAGAAATGAAGCTACATCTGCCTTGTTCCAATTATCTCAATGAGAAGCATTATTTTGGGGAAAATCCTCTCTAGAAATATGAAGAATGAATTGTTTTTCATTTCTAATCTTGAGGTAGGAACTGCTTTAAAGCCCTATTTACTGCACCCTCACTGTCTCCTGGTTCTGTGCTAGGGCTGTGGGTGGGGGCCAGTGGCACCCTGGACCCTGGGGACTCACCCATGTTCTAGAAGCACTGACCTAGAATACTGCCTTTCCATTTTTAAGACTGCATTGACTAACCAGGTTTGGCGGCTCGTGTCAGCATTCCCCAGCATTCCCAGCCCTCAGGAGAGTGAGGAAAGAGGGTTGCTGTGAATTCTAGAACAGCCTGGGCTACAGAATAAGGCCCTGCCTCAAAATCGTGCTTTGACCATTAAAAGTAATTTTTAAATCTTTTGCTCTTTAATCTTCGTGGGTGGGTAGAGGATGCAAATGTACAACATAAAACCTGAAAAACATTTGACTATCTAACAACAAACAGTCCAAACAAAACAGGAGCTGGTGGTCTAGGGCTACATACCTGTAATCCTCAGAGACAATAGGATTAAAAGTTAGAGACCAGCCTGGGCTACACATTAAACCCTGTCTCAAAAAACAAACAAAACCCCCCAAAGCCTGGGGCTGGACAGATGGCTCAGAGGTTAAGAGCACTGACTGTTCTTTCAGAGGTTCTGAATTCAATTTCTAGCATGCACATGGTGGTTCACAGCCATCTATGATGACATCTGGTACCCTCTTCTGTATACTGTATATATAATAAATAAATAAATCTTTAAAAAGCTCAAATAACAAACAAACAAGAATTGAGTGTGGCTTGGTCATAAGATGACTGTCTAGTGCCTGGGTTTGATCTCTACCAAACCAATGTCCTGGAAGAAGAGGATTTTTTTCTTTTCTTTTTTTTTTTTTTTTAGACATGGTTTCTCTGGGTAGCCTTGACTATCCTAGAATTCACTCTGTAGACCAGGCTGGCCTCAAACTCACCAATCCTACCTCTGCCTCCCAAGTGCTGGGATTAAAGGTGAGTGCCAGCACTATCTAAATTGAGCTTTTCTTTTGGGGGGGAAAGGGGGCGGTTGTTGGTTTCAGGTTATGTGTGTGTGTGCACGTGCTCCTGGGTGTCCTCCTTGGATACTCTCTGCCTGTTCCTGTAAGGCAGTTTTCCCTACACTTACCTGGATCTTGAGTTTTATTTTCTAGACTAGAAGCCAGAAAGCCCCAGAGATCCTTTGGTGTTGCGGGATATTCGATCACACTGTGTAAAGAAGTGCCTGTCATTCCTCACTTGCCCGAGAGATCTTCTGATTGGTTTAACAAAGAGCTGATTGGCCAATAGCTAAGCGGGAGAGGATAGGCAGGACTTCTGAGGAGAGAGAGGGATCTGGAAAGCATCTGAAACAGGTGGGGGTGGGGTACTCGCCAAGAAGTTGAACTTACAGTGTGGAGGAAATGAGCCACGTGGCAGAATGTAAACAAGCCTAAACTAAGGCCAAACTTTCATACTTAAGAAGAAGTCTCCATGTCATCATTTGGGAGCCAGCTGTCCAGAGAAAAACCCATTACACTTTTGTGTCTGGAAGACACAAATGGAAGCTGACCTTCTCACCCAATCCAAAGTTCTCAAATGTGCCTGTTTTAATTGCCATGCTTCTCTGTGCAGCAGCAAGCAGCACCTTGTTCAGGATGTGTTAGCCATTATGTCAACAGCACTGCTCTGCACAGTGGAGCTTAGATCCCGGCAGGTTTAACCTTGGACCTCAGCTTTTAATGGAGTCTCCTCCTGGCTCTCTGGTATCTCTGCCCTCTCCACAGCCAAGAAGTCCAGGTGGCTAAGAAATGTTCACAGCTGGAGTCTCAGACTCTTAGATGTCACACTCCAAGTCCTTGGAACTCCAGAAGGCCCAGCCCTACCGGCCTCAGGTTTGTCTCTAGCATCATGGAGGACTTTCCAGGGTCCATGCTCGTTGGGTGTGGAGGAGTGACCAGTGGCTACTGTTGGTGCAGAGCAAGTTGCAGAAAACAGAATGGAAACCCTAGTGTTCTCTTTACAACCTTTCCTTCTCGCCCTCCGCTCCTGAATTGTATGCATGTGCTGGCCATTTTTTTGTCCACTTGATACAAGCTAGAGTTACCATAGAGGAGGAGCCCCGGTTGAGAAAAGGCCTCCATGGGATTGGGTGGTAGACAAGCCTGTAGGGCGTTTCCTTAGTTAGTGATTGAAGAGAGAGGGCCAGCCCACAGTAGGTGGTTCCACCCCTGGCCTGGTGGTCCTGGGTTCTATAAGAAAGCATGCTGAGCAAGCCATAGGAAGCAAGCCAGTAAGCAGCACCCTCCAAGGCCTCTGCATCAGCTCCTGCCTCCAGGCTCCTGCCCTGTTTGAGTTCCTGTCCTGACTTCCTCAGTGATAAACAGAGGTGTGGATGGATAAGTCAAGTAAACCCTTTCCTCCCCAAGCTGCTTTTGGTGCTTCATTACAGCAAAGTTAACATTAAGTCAGTGTATTTGGCAATTTGCTGTTCCAAGCTTAATATTGCATTATTTTTTAGCATTACTGTTTTGAGCACTATGTTAATATCTTTTTTAATTACCTTGCAGTATTCATTAAAATTTTTGAAGTTTCAGATTTGTGGTCTGGAGGCAGATTTTTTTTGTTGGAACCATTGGTTCCCCAGTAATGACACAGAGACTTACTACTAATTACAAAAGCTTGGCCAATAGCTTAAGCTTTTTTCTAACTAGCTTTTATAACTTAGATGAACACATGTCTATTAATTTACTTTTTTCCTCATGGCTTTATTACTTCATCTCCATATTTTCCATCCTGTTTGCTCAGCCTCTCCTGGCATCTCCAGCTTCTTCCCAGCATTCTTTCTGCCCCCAAAATTCTGCCTAACTATTGACCATTCCGGTTTTTATTAAACCAATCAAAATGACATATCTTCACAGTGTATGAAAAGATTATTTCGAAACATTGGTTTATACTCAAAAGATTCTTTTTTTAAAAAAAAAAAACACTTTATTTATTTGCCTTGGTGTTTTTTTTTTTAAACTTTATTTATTTATTTGCCTTGGTGTTTGCCTAGAACTGGAACTACAGACAGTTGTTAGCTGCCATGTGGGTGCTGGGAATCGAACCCCAGTCCTCTGGAAGAGCAGACAGTGCTCTTAACCGCTGAACCATCTCTCCAGCCCCCTACTCAAAAGATTCTAATGCCCACAGGGAGGGCCTAGAAAACTGGTGTCAGGCAACCTGGCAGGACAGCAGTTCTCAACCTCTGGGTCTCGACCCCTTTGGGGTATTAAATGATCCTTTCACAGAGGTCCCCTAAGACTATAGGAAAACACAGATATTTACATTACAATTCATAACCGTAACGACATTACAGTTGTGAAATAGCCCTGAAAATAATTCTATGGTTGGGGGTCAGCACAACATGAGGAGCTGTGTTAAAGAGTCCCAGAGTTAGGAAGCGCTATCTCAGGAAGAACATGGAGTACCTCCCTGTGTGGCAGGAGAACAGAAATTGAAGAAACTACATCAATAGTAACAAAGGGCCAGAGGTGACTCAAGATGCAAAGTGACCAGAGTTTAATCCTTGGCGGGAGAAAAGAAACAGAAAGTTTCTTCATGACTTCCAACACTGGCAGTAGCAAGCACACACACACAAATTAAAATGTAACCATTTTTATGTTTTTGGCTTTTTGAGACAGTTTCTCTGTGTAGCCCTGGCTGTCCTGGAACTAGCTCTGTAGACCAGGCTGGCCTGGAATTTAGAGATCTGCCTGCCTCTGCCTCCTGAGTGCTGGGATTAAAAGTATGTGCTACCATGCTCAGCAAAAATGCAATAATTTTTAACTAACAAATTAAAGAAGCCATTTGATAGAGAAAGAGTTGAAGCTCTCCCGCAACCTGATCTACACACCAAGAGTAGACTCACAGTCCGGCATATTTAGTATCTGTTTTTTCAGCTAGTTTACCCGATTCTATTCTCAGGAATGCCCCCTCTTTGAAAATGTAGCTGCCAGCAAGCTTGGGTTTTGGTTTTGGTTTTGATTTTGATTTTCAACACAGGGTTTCTCTGTTTGATCCTTGCTGTTCTAGAACTCACTTTGTAGACCAGGCTAGCCTCAAACTCAGAGATCCCCCTGCCTCGGCAACTAAAATGCCATGATCAAAGGCATGTGCTGCCACCTGCTGGCTAATTTTCCCTTTCTTAATAAAGATTGCTATTTTTAATTTTTTAAAAAGATTTATTTATTGTACATTGGGGTTTTGCCTGTATGTGTGTCTGTGTGAAGGTGTCAGATACCCTAGAACTGGAACGTCAGGCAGTTATGAACTGCCATGTGGGTGCTGGGAATTGAACCATGGGTCCCTTGGAAGAGCAGCCAGTGCTCCTAACCACTGAACCATCTTTCCAGCCCCTCTATTTCTATTCCTAACCATGCATTCCTGGCCCAGTCTTTTGCCCTGGGATGCAAGAAACTTTTGCAACTGCCTTGTGGCTCCGATCCAGATCCAAGCCTGTACCACTGGGCTTTGCACTAGCTACCCACTCTGGACTGGAGTTTCCAGGGGCTCATATGACTGTAGGCTGAAAGCAGCCTACACCAGATCTACAACCATGCAGACCTGACTCAGGCAGAGTCAGCGGGCTCCCCCTGCTGTAAGGCACAGGAAGTGAGCAGCTAGACCTGGCATCAGTCCCTGAGAACTGCCTCTGGGGCTCATTTAAACCCTACTCTACTGAAACATGAATAATTGCCTTCTCTCCTGGTTCCAAAAACGTAACACAGATATTCTAATGTCTCCCATTTCTGGATCCCTTATTAGGGTGACTAGAAGTCTGCTCAACTCAGACTGTCCACTAATCACTGTATGACCTCTAGCAAAGAGCTGGACCTCTGGGTGACTCAATTTCGAGAACAAAATAAAGACAGTCTATCACCCAGCTCAGAGGCCTGCTTTGAGGATGAGAGTCAAAGTGTAAACTGTGCAAAGTGGTACCCAGCGTGCAGCCAGGATTAGTCCCTGTAAGGTGCCAGACCTGGAGCTAATGAGTGCTCAGCTGCTATATACAGGCTGCAATCTTTTTTTATTATTATTTAACTTTTAAAAAATTACATTTATGAATATTTTGCCTGTATGCATATCTGTGCACCATGTGGGTACCTGGGGCCCACTAAGGTAGCAGATGAAGGTATCAGATTCCCCTGAGACTAGAGTTAGAGACAGCAGTAAAGTGGTCAGGTGAGTGCTGGGAATCGAACCAAGATCCTTCAGAAGAGCAGCCAGTGCTCTTAACCACTGAGGCATCTCTCCAGCCCCTAGTCAACATTTTTTTTCTTAATTATATTATCTAATGTCACCACAGCTCCATGCTGATGGATTTATGTTAACACCTACCTTACAGGAGACAGGTCAGAGAAAATAAGAAAATAAGGTGACTGGGCCTGCCTTGAGCCAGGGCAAATGTACTCTAGCAACCATACCTTAGCCTCTGTGTTCTCAGAGTGCTCCCGAGACAGGCACTGGTCCTAATGTCTGAATGGGGAAATGAAGGCTCAGAGAAGAGACATGTCTAAGGTCATATAACTAATTAGCACTAGAGTCTGGCCTGGATTTGACCCAGTTCTGTCTCCCTACACTGTCTCCTCTAATACCATGACAACCCAGCAGAAGTGAAGACCCTGTGTATGACAAATGAGGACACAGAACTGACATGGTTGACCCGCTCAAGGTCACAGAAGAGGCAAGCAGGGAGCTTTCTGTTAAAGGCGGATCCCAGGGCTGTTGGAGTTGGGCCTCAGCACTTCCTTGGTGCCTTGCTGCAGCTCCGCGCCTTGTCTTGTCTTTGTGATCATCTTCCCAGGCTCTAAGGTAAAGCCACTTGTTCCCAAGCCAGCCTCAGCATAGCTGTCAAAGGCCCCATGCCAAGCTGACACTCAGCCCAAGCTTGGTCTTATCTTCCACCCCCTGGCATATCAGCTTTTCTGTTGCAATGATAAAAATACCCCAAGAAAAGCAACTTAAGAGTTTTATTATGGCTCACAGTTTGAGATACATTCAATCATTGGTGGTGGGGGAGAAGCTGAAACAACTGGTCTCGCTGCATTCAAGGTCCGGAAGGAGAATTCTTTTTTTTTTTTTTTTTTTTTTTTTTTTTTTTTTTTTTTTTTTTTTTTTTTTTTTTTTTTTTTTTTTTTTTTTTTTTTTTTTTTTTTTTTTTTTTTTTTTTTTTTTTTTTTTTTTTTTTTTTTTTTTTTTACTTTATTTGTTTATTTATTTATTTGCCTTGGTATTTGCCTGGAACTGGAACTACAGACAGTTGTTAGCTGCCATGTGGGTGCTGGGAATCGAACCCGGGTCCTCTGGAAGAGCAGACGGTGCTCTTAACCACTGAGCCATCTCTCCAGCCCCCCGGAAGGAGAATTCAATGGATGCTTTTGTTCAGCAAGCTTCCTCCTTTGTATAAAGTTCAAGACCATTGCCCAAGGAATGGCGCTGTCCACCTAACCACGATAATCCCTCACAGGCATGCCCAGAATTTAACTTAGTCAGACCTTCCTTACAAAGATGGCTTGTCTCCTGTATAAGTCAAGATCCTGTCAAGTTGTTAATATTGTATCATAGCTGGCCAGATATGGAGGCAGCTTGTACAGGAGAATCCAGGAGTTGAAGGTATGAGTTCCGAGTGCAAATCCAGATGTGCCTCTTTACTTCTGCACAGCCTTGAGTGAGTTTGTGCCTTCCCACACTCATTCATCATCTTTAAAACAGGCAATGCTCTGTGCCTTAGAGGCTACTTAAGGATGAAAGGCAGTATGGTGTGTTCAGCAGCTGGCACACAGTGGGCTGCAGCAGGCTTTTTCTTTTGGGCCACTAATCAGCTCCCAAATTATGACACGGAGACTCATTATTAATTATGAATGCTCAGTCTTAGCTCTTATTTTAGTATTTCTCTCTATCTATGTTTTGCCTCAGGGCTTTATTTTTTTTTAATGGATTTTTTTTTTTTTTAAAGATTTTATTTATTAAGTATACAACATTCTGCCTCTGCCAGAAGAGGGCACCAGATCTCAAGACAGATGGTTGTGAGCCACCATGTGGTTGCTGGGAATTAAACTCAGGACCTCTGGAAGAATAGTCAGTGCTCCTAACCTCCGAGCTACCTCTCCAGCCTGCCTTAGGGCTTTTTACATTTTTTCTGTCTGTCTGTCTGCCTCATTTTCCTGCTTCCTCCAATATCGGTCTGTCTGGCAGCTGCCTGCATTCTGGTCTGGGCATGTACCTCCTGCTTTGCCTTGTTCTCTTATTCCTGTTCTCTAGATTCCTCCTCCTATTTATTCTCTCTGCTCCATCAGCCCCAGTTAACACCCTCCTGCCTAGCTATTGGTTGTTCAGCTTTTTATTAGACCAATCACCTTAGGCAGGCAAGGTGAAACAAATGTAATACATCTTTACATGGTTAAAGCAATGTTCTGCAACATAAACAAAGGTCACGCATCTTTACATAGGTAAAGTAATAATCCACAACAGCAGGTACTCCAAATCCCACTGTGAATGTCACTACAGGTCTACAAGGCCCCACCTCCACTTCCAAGGTGTTCTTCTGAACTGTGTAACATTCCATCCTCTGTGGTGTCTGGGGCAGAGGGGATGATCCCAAAACCCTGGGCACCTAGGCAAAATGGTACCATCATGTCACTTAGTCTTTCTTTGGTGACTCAGTGACGATGGGTTGAGTACATCATGTCAGTGTCCATGCTTTATAATATAGCTTCTGCAAAGACAGATATATATGATCCAGGCTTTCCCATTCAGCTACAGAATATCACTCAGTGTATTCACTGAGTAAATGCTGGCTCCCATATGTTGCATCATATAATTTTTTCAAAATGTCATAGGACACGTTGTCATCCCAAGATTGGAGGTGAGGGGCAGAAGAGACAGTCAAGAGACCCCACCCCCACTCCCAACCCCTACCCCTGTACAGTGTGGGGCCTGGCTCAACCACACAGTCTGATCCAGATCCTGTGGCTTAGCTTTTAGCTGCCACGTTCCTGCCTTCCACTCCACAAAGACAGCTAGGCTCCCAAAGAGTGAGAGCTGTCCCAGGTCAGGCTGTGTGTAAATGTAGTTGCTGGGCTATTTGAGCCCTTGGTTTGATGTGACTTTATTGGAGTTCTTTGTGCCAAGCCATCCAACTGAGAGCTGATTCATACAACAATCAGTTTCTGGGCTGAGGATGTAACTCAGCGTGCTGGCCTAGTACACAGGAAGCCCTGGTCTGATCAATCTCTAGTGCATAAAGCCAGGTGTCAAGGCACAGGCTTGCAAGCCCAGAACTCAGGAGACATGGGCAAGATGATCAAAAGTTCAAGGTCATCCTTGGCTATATAAGGAATGAAGGGCCAGTCTTTGCTACATAGACCCTGTCTTAAAAAAATAAAAAGTTTCTGGAGAATAGAAATAAACCAGACCCAGGCAGGTCCAGCTCTGTCTTCTGGAGACACTGAGGTCATGGGCAGCATCACACTGTAACACAAACTATGACAAAGAGGCATGTAGAGGGTGCCAAGGGAACTTAAAGAGTCCACTTATTTACAGTAAGTCCACTCACTACAGAGAAATCCCAGTTCCAGCCTAGCCTGTTCTACAGTTACAGGCCAGCCAGGGCTACATAGTGAGACTGTGTCTTTTTATTTTTATTTAGCTTTTTATATTTATGTGCATTGGTATGAAGGTGTCAGATCTCTGGAACAGGAGTTACAAACAGTTGTGAGCTGCCATATGAGTGCTGGGGATTGAACCTGGGTCCTCTGGGAGAGCAGCCAGTGCTCCTAACCCCTGAGCCATCTCTCCAGCCCCAAGACCGTGTCTTAAATAAATGTGTGTCACGTATTATTACTATTAGTAGTAATTATTTCTTCATTCATGTAAACAGACGTCTAGTGTCTCCTGAGTGACAAACTTCACTAGATATTGAAGACACCAAAGGGAAGAGACAGAGGAAAGAGATAAATATCAGGTCTGGCCTCTCACCTGTCTTCTTACCGTCAAGTCAAGTGTGCATAGGTGTCCCCGGCCGCCTTCAGGAATTACCATCACAAGCAAAACTGCTCAACTTCAGCCTATTTTCTCAATCCAAGTGTTCTGATCCTAAGGCCCCCCCCACAACCCCACCTGCCTCCAATGCTGAGAGATTCTGGACAAACAAAAGGAAACCTTCATGTCACACCATGGGAGTCAATCTAAGGGACTCATTACCCCAAGTGGGAGTACAGTTTGGTACTATAAATAGGTCTTTAGCAACAGGTTTAATAAACTCCTCGACATCAGTGGCCAGGAGAGAAAGCAGAGACCACAAAGCACCCACCTGCTGCCTGCCTGGCCTCAGCTCTGTGGCATCTAGGGTGACGGAAGGGGTGCCAGAGCAGGAGCGAGGAAATGACCTGGACTCCAGTGGATGAGTCCAGCACATTGGCTTTGGTCACTTAGGTGACATGACAACATCAGGGTATCTAGACTTCCTGTGGCTGTAGCTCAGACCTCATGGTGCAGCACCCGGTGCCTGCTGAGTGCTCCGAAAACACTCGTGGGAACAGCAGACCCCTGTACATCTGGCCTGGAGCCACTGTCATTTTCTTTTTTTTTTTTTTTTTTTTTTTTTTTTTAAAAACTTTATTTATTTATTTGCCTTGGTGTTTGCCTGGAACTGGAACTACAGACAGTTGTCAGCTGCCATGTGGGTGCTGGGAATCGAACCCGGGTCCTCTGGAAGAGCAGACGGTGCTCTTAACCACTGAGCCATCTCTCCAGCCCCGCCACTGTCATTTTCACTAGACAAGATGTGTGCCTTTTCCTGGGAGACATGAACTAACATCTGTTCATCCAGGTAGAGCAAAGAACAGGTTCACTCAAGTCTGTCTATTGGGGTCACTATGGGTAACTCAAAGGTGGTTGTATCCCATCTTACCTCATATGAATGACGACTCACTTTGTCCCAGGACCTTCACCCAACCCAGCTACACTGAAGAGCCTCCCCCTGCAATTATTCACTGTTTATATAACCTTAGTAGGGGGGTCTCATGGGTCTTGTGACTTGAGCTCCCTGGATCTTCTCGGTTTCATTTCCTGAACCTCATAAGTTCCCTTTGCTAATTCTCAATGGCTCAAACGCACAGAGATCTACCTACCCCTCCCTCCAGAGTGCTGGGATCAAAGGTGTGCACCACCACCATCCAGTAATAGCCTTTCCATCTAACTCTGGCATGCACCCACAGTCGTGGTGGTGTGTTAGTTAGGGTTCCCATTGCTGCAATGGTCCTGAAACACCAGGACCAAAAAGCAAGTTCATCACTGAAGGAAGTCAGAACAGGAACTCAAGCAGGGCAGGATCCTGGATGCAGGAGCTGATACAGAGGCCATGGAGGGATGCTGCTTACTAGCTTGCTCTAGCTTGCTCAGTCTGCTTTCTTATAGAACTCAGGACCACCAGCACAGGGTGGCATCATCCACAAATGGGCTGAGTCCTATGCAGTTGGACTTTGTCTGGGGCCTCCAGCTCACAAATAATGACACAGAGACTTATTAATTATGAAAGTCTGGCCTTAACTTGGGCTTTTTTCCCAACTAGTTCTTATAACTTACATTAAGCTGTTTTTATTAATCTACATTCTGCCACATGACTTGGTTACCTCTCCTGTGTACTATAGGTTCACCTTCTTTAGTGTCTCCCTGGCATCTCTGGCATGCCTACATTCTAACACTCTGACTTCTTCTTTCTACCCGCAAGTCCCACCTAACCTCTCCTGCCTAATGATTGGCCAGTCAGCATTTTATTAAGCCAATCACAGGGACACATCTTCACACAGTATAAACAAAAATTCTGACAGCCCTCCCCGATAATCACTGATTAAGAAGATGCCCTACAGCCCGATCTCATGGAGGCATTTTCTCAATTGAGGCTCCCTCCTCTCTGATGACTGTAGCGTGCATCAAGTTGACAGAAAACTACGCAGCACAAACGACAATAGCTTTTATGGTTTGGGGGCCTCACAGAACTCCCTGTCCAGAGACTCACAGGGAAGGGTGCCTGCTTTTCCAGCCTTCCATCTCTGTTGACACTGTTCTTCCAGACGGTTTCCCGGAGCTGTAAGGTACTCAGGGTTAGCACTGTGTACTCAATTCTTTTTACAAGAGGGTGAGCAGGGACTCTGAAAGCTCACGACCATCTGTTCCAGGCAAATGATAACTCATCTTTGGCAGCAAGTGGAATACTAAAAAAGAAACACTAGCAAGGCCCAATGCAGCAAGAAAAACCCCATCTTTGTATCAATTATTTCTTTTTAAAAATATCTGCTTATCTTTATGTATTTGGGTGTTTTGCTGCACGTATGCTTTTGTACCATGTATATGCAATGTTTGAGGCCAAAAAAAAAAAAAGTGAAAGATCCCCTGAAATTACATCGTTTGTGAGCTGTAATGTGGGTGCTGGGAGTTGGGCCTGGGTCCTCTGGAAGAGCAGTCAGTGCTCTTCTGCTGTTCAGGGTTGTCTTCAGCCCTTGTACCAATCACTTCATCAAAAGAGCAGTGTTGAGTAGCTGCAGGAATGGGTGTCACTACCTACTCAGCCAGCGCTCTGTAATCTGATGTCATTCTCTACACATTGTCCCACTTTTCATCCTGAGCTGCTGTGGGGCCCTGCTCACCTCTCCACGCCCACTGGATTTGGTGGAGGCTGTTTTGCTTTGCTCAGCCTAGTTCAGGGGCAAGAGAGATGGGGACGCTGGGCTTGGTGCTGTGTGCTTTTCATCCCAGCACTGGGGAGGGAGACAGGTAGATCTTTGGGAGTTCTGGGCCATCCAGGGCTATACAGAGAGACCCCATCTTTAAAATCAGCCACACCTGCCTGCAGAAAGAGCTGCAACTGGGCAAACAATCTCTACTCCCAGTACGCTTTCTTTCATGGGACAAACGTATACAGCACACCTAAGGAAAGTAAGGGCCCAGCCCTAGACAAGCTTAATGATTTTCCCCTGCACCACTCCATCATCCATTTCTTCTTTGGTAAATTGTTGCTCATGAATTAAAGCTTTCAAAACAAATAAACAAACAATCAAAAAACCAAACTCACCAACTCAGCATTTCCCTTTCTACCGACTTTCTTCCTAGGAACTCTAGCCTCACTCTAGCATTGCCTATCTGCTTTTGATTAATCAAAACTGACCCTCTGTCTGCCTGCCATTCCCTCATTCTCTCCTGATTGCTTTAGCACTTTGTGAATCCAATTTCAGGCTGGTCTAAACCATTCAGCCCCTTTTGAGCCTCTCCTAGCTTGTAAAGATCATCTGCTCCCAGGGCTCAGCAAAGCCATCACAGCCTCACATTGCTGTCCCTGCTGATGAATTTAACTCTCTGTGAACAATCTTGCCAGGCTGAGTGGACTGGACATTACATGTCTAATAGCCTTAGTAATGTCTGTCCTTCCTGAGTTTTTAACCCGTGACATTCATGGGACCTCAGCAGGTGATGACCCAGTGTCCTTAGGTTCATGGGGTGGGGTGGGAATGGGGTGGGGGTGGGGTCCATCTGGTACTGATTTACCTTGAATTGCTTCAGGCCTTTGTCTCAAGAAGAGATGGGTACTTATTTATTTCTCCATTTCCACAACAATCACACTAATCCTATCTTTTCCAAGTCCTACAACCTTATGATCCAGGCTGAGAGACTCTTTTACCTCTTGTTTTAAAATCTTTTGCGAGGAGCTTCAGAGGCAGAAGGCTTCCTGATCTGAGTTTTCTACACAGGGCCATTAGTCAGGTCAGTTAAATGCTGAGTCATAGGCTCCACAGCACTAAAGGTTAGCCCTGAGGGAACCTTCTATCATATCCACCTTATTCTCCCGCTCTTTGTCCTCTGAGTTTTCCCTTTTTGGAAGTATTGAGTGCCAAGAAGGGCTAATTTGTGCTCTTTCCCTTAAATCCTATCCACTGTAAGAAATGGCATGTCAACACCTCCATCTCATCTCTTACCACTTTTCCTGGCAAACCAGAGGCTGACACTGCTCATTGCATGTCTTTGCACCATTCTGCTGCTGTGAAAAGATACCATGACCAAGATAACTATTATAAAAGAAAGTATTTCACTGGGGGCTTGCTTACAGTTTTGAAAGTTTAGTCCATTATTAGTGTTATGCCTGTGTCTAGAAATTCTCAATGACCACCACAGAGTTGGACACACTATAACATGTATGAGGGTTTTATTGTTACATACAGGTTCCAAATGAATGCGGGTCAATAGCCTTTCTAGCACAGTGGAAAGCTAATGACCCAGCAATCCCAAGAGGAGGAGGGCTTTAAAGAAAAACTTATGTAAGCAAGGTACCCCACATCTTGACATTCCAGGATTGGGCAAAAGGGGTGCAGGTACAGTAGCTATTAGCTGAACTTTCTGATGCGAACCTAACTTTTGAATCTATTGGCTGTCAGGCGTGAAAGATCTTTAGAGACCCCAGCCCCAAGAACTGACACAAAAATCACTGGCTGTAATCAACAAGAGGTAATTTTAATACACAGGCGCCTGCGGGCGATCAGCAGCTTCAGCTAACTGAGCGCCTCGTACAAAGAACAGTCCCTCCTTTTTATACAGAGAGAGTCTCATCAGCTTAAACATAAAGACATACATCATATCTCATTAGCTACTTTGAACTACATACAAAATTCCACTAAGGGGTAATGTTGTAAATCATTTGCAAGGTTCAACTTTGGGGCAAGGTTGTAAAGTTTTTGATCCTGGGGATGCTGTGAACATCTGGTTTGGGTTAAGATTAGACACTCTCGGTTTCTTCACCCTCCCATGGCCTTCCTTATCTTTTTTAAAAAAACCCTTAACTGTCTGTTTCCTGATATACTGAGGCTTTGCCTGCAAGATGACTTCCTGCTAATTGGCCAAATGGCCTTGTGGAAAATTTTCACTGTTTTGATTTGAGGTTGGGGTCTTTCAAGGTGCACTCCCAGACCTGGGCCCCCGCCTTCTTAGTCTTTAAAATTTTTTCTTTTTTTTTTTAAACATTTATTTTTTATTTTATGTGAACTGGTGTTTTGCCTGCATGTATGACTGTGTAAGGGTGTCAGATCTTGGAATTACAGACAGTTGTTAGCTGCCATGTAGTTGCTGGGAACTGAACTCAGGTCCTCTGGAAGAACAGTCAGTGCTCTTAACCGCTAAGCCATCTCTCCAGCCCTAGTCTTTAAAAATTTCTAAACATGGACATAACATATGACATGGCAACCTGGTGACTAAGCAACCAAGTGAGATTATGGAACCCTTTTTTTTTTTTTTTTTTTTTTTTTTTTTTTTTTTTTTTTTTTTTTTTTTTTTTTTTTTTTTTAAACTTTATTTATTTATTTATTTGCCTTGGTGTTTGCCTGGAACTGGAACTATTTTAAAAAAACTTTATTTATTTGCCTTGGTGTTTGCTTGGAACTGGAACTACAGACAGTTGTTAGCTGCCATGTGGGTGCTGGGAATCGAACCCAGGTCCTCTGGAAGAGCAGAGGGTGCTCTCAACCGCTGAGCCATCTCTCCAGCCCCCTATGGAACCCTTTTTAATCCATCCACTACAGCGCTCCATCCTACCTCTGTTCTGTGACCTTGGAGAAGTCTCTCTTTAGCCTCAGGTTTCTTCTCTCTACATGGAACATAATAACCTTTTGCTATAAAATGGGCAAGAAGTGTCTTCTCAAATGGTTTGTATTGAAGGCATGGTCCCCAGCTGGTGGTACAATTGAGAAGTGACTGGATTATGAGGCAGGAAATTCATCAGTGGAGTAATAGCTGAGTGGCTACTAGATGGTACCTTCCTGAAAGGTCACTGGAGGCATGCTTTAAAAGGTATGATGTAGCGGCCTGTACTACTTGGGGTCATCGAGTCAGGGTCAGGCCTGTGGACTGAAAGGACACAGATGCTTTAGTCATTCGTCCAAAGAGAATGCCACTTTATTGAATCCCCATCTCAGTTTAAATATGGGGCTACCTGGGGCCGGAAGTACAGTAGGAGTTCCCAGGAGGCTGACAAAATACTGACTTCAGGTAAAAAGCCCAGCTTCCTGTACCAACCCCTACAGGCAGGAAGCCCAAAACATACCGACAATGGGAGACAAAGGACATGCAGCTAGCTACCCACAGGCTATGTCCTTCAAAGGTCAGAGAAGGGGCCTACAGTATGATGTTGTTCCTGCCTCATATGATGTGATTGGCCCTCTATGTTCAGGATTTATCACAGGCCCCATTGTAAGGATTTCTGGCATGTAACAGCTACGTGGTAAATGTGCTAATCTGAAAACCAAACATAGCTCTGGGTGAGATGAGAATTCCCAGCATGTAGTGAAACCCAACATGGTGTCAGCAGAAGATGCAATGAACGGAGGGCACGTCCCTAGGCATGGCTACACAAATCTCTGCCTATTCATTCTCTTTTTAAAAAGAGCCATTGCGGGGTTGGAGAGATGGCTTGGTGGTTGGGAGTGCTGATTGCTCTACCAGAGGACCCTGGTTCGGTTCCCAGCACTCACATGGCAGCTCACCACTGCCTGTAACCCCAAGATCTGACCTCCTCACACAGACATACATGCAGGCAGAACACCAATGTACATAAAATAAGAATAAATAAAATCTGTCTCTTTTCTTCCCTTGTACTCATCAGCAACTCTCCTAAATAAACTCTAGTGTGGGGCTGGAGAGATGGTTCAGTGCTTAAGAGCACTGACTGTTCTTCCGGAGGACCTGAGTTTGATTCCCAGCATCCACATGGCAGCTAGCAACTGTCTGTAATTCCAAGATCTGACATCCTTACACAGTTATACATGCAGGCAAAACACCAATTCACATAAAATAAAAATAAAAGAAAAAATAAATATTAAAAAATAATAAAAATAATTTAAAAAATAAATAAGCTCTAGTGTGACGCTGGTAGTGTGTGTCTGATCTCACTTGTGGAACCAACACCCATATGATTTGTCCTCTGTATTCAGGACTTATCACAGGCCCCAAGATGTTATTGGTCCTCTATGTTTAGGACTCATCACAGGCCCCAAAGGCAGGGGACTGCAGACTGAGACCTCTGACATAATGATCCAAAGGCAATCATCCTCCCCTTTAGTTGGTACTGAAAGGTTTCAGATTTGGGGTGTGCTGGCTAGTTTTATGTCAACTTGATAAAAAACTATAACCAGAGGAGGTAGCTTCAACTGAGAAAGTGCCTCCATATGACTGGGCAGTAGGTAGCCTGTACAGTAATTTTTTAGTGATTAATGTAGGAGGGCCCAGATTCATTGTGAGTGGTGCTACCCTGGGCTGGTGGTCCTGGGTTCTATAAGAAAGAGGCTGAGCAAGCCATGTGGAGCAAGCCAGTAAGTAAGCAGCACTCCTCATTGGCCTCTACATCAGCTCCTGCCTCCAGGTTCCTTCCCTGTTTGAATTCCTGTTCTGACTTCCTTTGAGGATGAACATGATGTAGACAAGTAACAAAATAAAACCTCTCCTTCCTGAGTTGCTTTTTTGTCTTAGAGTTTTTATAACTTCAAAAAGACAACATGATCATGGTAACTCTTATAAAAGAAAACATTTAATCAGAGTACCTTGCTTACAGTTTCTGAGGCTTAGTCCATTATCACCATGTGGGGAGCATGGCAGCATGCAGGCAGACATCGTACTGGAGAAAGGTAGCTGACAGTCCTACATCTTGCAGGTAACAGGAAGTCAACTGAGACAGTGGACAGCATCCTGAGCATAGGAAACTTTAAAGCCTGCCCCCAGAGTGGCACACTTCCTCCAACAAAACCCATATCCACTCTAACAAAGCCACATCTTCTAATAGTGCCTGTGAGATTATGGGGGCCAATTACATTCAAACTAACACATTTGTGGTCATGATGTTTTATAAAAGCAAAAGACACCCTGAAACAGAGTTCAGGTATGTGCCACCATGCCCAGCTTATTTTTAAATTATATATATATGCATGTATGTCTCTATGAAGATATGTGCACATGAGCATAATTGCCCAAAATGGTCAGAAGAGGACACCCCTGAAGTGGAGTTATCGGCGGTTGTAGGCCACTAGAAGTGGCTGCTGGGAACTATATCATTCCCTCTGCAAGAGCACCTCTGCAGCTCCAGTCTCCAAATGGCAAACAACAGAGGAAAGAAGTCTGCTTCCTTGGGTAAACAAACACACCAGCCATGAGCCCCGCTGTTTTGCCCCTTGGCCCTGCTCTTTTCTGTTTCTGCAACCCTGCCATGTGGTTAGGGGTGGAGTTCAGCTGGGCAGGCAATGCTGGTGAGCTATGTGGGGCTACCCCTGGCACTGACCTAGGCATGGGTGATATGGTCAGAGCCAGAAGGCATCCAATAGGGTCTAGGCAAGGGTTAAAACCAACCTGCCATTCATGAAGCCAGACCAAATTAGGTCTCAGGGCTGCTCTAGAGGCCTGGTAATGCTGGGTAGGAAAGAGGGAGAGTAAGGTTGGAATCTCCACAGACTGCCTGTTCCATTCCTTACTAAAGAGGGAAGACTGGGAATGGAACACTCTCTGAGAAGAATGTAAGAGCATTCATGAATTAATTCAAAGTAGCTTTGTCCCTTTTACTAGATTTTTTCTTTTCTTGGATGGTGCTGGAGGTACTGGGGTTAGAGACCAGGTTTCTCTGTGTAACCTTGGCTGACCTGGAACTTGATCAGTAGACCAGAGTGGCCTCGAACTCAGAGATCCATCCACCTCTGCCTCTCAAGTGCTGGGACTAAAAGTAGTTGTGTGTCACCAGTCCCAGCCTAGATTTTCTTTTTTTAAATTTTATGTGCATTGGTGTTTTGCCTGCATATGCGTCTGTGTGCAGGTATCAGATCTTGGAATCACAGTTGTGAGCTGCCATGTGGATGCTGGGAACTGAACCCAGGTCCTCTAGAAGGGCACTCGGTGCTCTAAGTTGCTGAGCCATTGTAGGAGAGGTTTCTAACCCCAAGATCTGGATTAGCAATCTCAAAATATATTCCACACCAAGCCATCTTCCAGCCCCTAGATTTTCTTTCTTTCTAAATTTTATTTACTTAATATATTTTTTTAGGTACAAGTGTTTCTATCTGCAGATATGCCTACATGCCAGAAGAGGGCATCAGAGCCTATTACAGATGGTTGTGAGCCACCATGTGGTGGCTGGGAATTGAACTCAGGACCTTTGGAAGAGCAGCCAGTGCTCTTAACCACTGAGCCACCTCTCCAACCACAATTTTCTTTAAGTATTTATTTATTGTGCATCTGTTTGTGAGTGCATTCACACAGGCCAGAGCCCGTGAAGGTCGGAGGACAGCCTGGAAGAGCTGATTCTCTCCTTCTACCAGGTGAATTCCGGAATAACTCGCTCTGTAGCCCTGGCCTATCTATATGAATTCGGAGATTCTCCCGTCTCTCTCTACAGAGTTCTGGATTAAAACCATGGGCCACCAAGGACTGCAAATTTGTAAAAATATCTAATGCTGCTTGTGAGTGTGTGCTGTGAACTGAACCCAGAGCCTCATGTTTGCCAATGAACAAGTAACTCCCCAACTTCTAAACACACCTACATTACTTACAATGACTGGAGGACAGCTGGGGTGTGTGGACCTCCAGTCCTAACAATGTTAAGAAATACACACTCATTCTTCTCTTCCTTTGGGAGAGGGAGGGAATGCGGTCCAAGTGGATTTCGGCCTTATTAAGAAAAAAAGAAAGAAGGAAAGAAAGAAAGAAAGAAATGCACACTCACATATAATTAAGAACTAAATTATATTTTTAAATAAATTTAAAAATTGCCACAGAGGTATGGGCCTTTAATCTCAGCATTCAGGAGGCAGAGGCAGGAACCTCTGTGAATTCTAAGTCAGCCTCATCTACATATTCTGACCTTGTCTTAAAAAAAAAAAGGAGGGCTGGAGAGATGGCTCAGAGGTTAAGGTCCTGAGTTCAATTCCCAGCATCCACATGGTGGCTCACAACCATCTATAATGACATCTGGTACCCTCGTCTGTATACTGTATACATAATAAATAAATAAATATTTGGAAAAAAAAAGGGGGGGGAGAGAGGGAGGGAGGCGCGGTGGTGGTACACACCTTCAATCCCAGCACTCAGGAGGTAGAGGCAGGAGGATCTCTGTAAGGCGAGGTCAGCTTGGTCTACAGTGGGAGACCCAGGAAAGCCAGGGCTACAGAGAGACCCTGTCTCGAAAAAACTGCAGAGATGAGAGATATGAGTGTGTGTGAGAGACAGAGAATATACAGCTGCGAAGCACACTATGGGCCAAACAGTAACTCTTCTCTAAAAGTCCCGACCTCCGCCATCACCCTATCCCGAACCTGACCAGCCTTTCCTGTCCTCAAACCTCGGTTTCCCCATCTATGTACGCTCCCCTCCCCACGGCACAGTAAGCCTAACCCGGGAGGACCAGATTGGGACAGTGAGGAGCTTTAAGCCATAGGAGAAATGCCAAGAAAACAGCTCCTCGCCTCCAGACAGACAGACACCTTTAAGCAATCCTGGGCAGAGACGTCTCCCCGAGCGACCCCAGGAGGTGTGGCCAGACACCGGGAGCCACGCCCCCAGGAGCCAGGCACCTCCCCCTGCCAGCCTCGGAGGGACCTGCGTGACGTCACTGTACTTCCCTTGTAGCCATCCGCCACGAGAAAAAGTAGTCCCGCGCCCCAGCTAACCTCACCCCGCAGGCTGGGCAGCACGTAAACTTCTAGAGTGTTTCTGGATCCTACTGTTGTTCTGAGCCTTCCGAGAAGCCTTCTAAAACCCCGCAGATCTGTCTTTCCCCAGGGGCGGCAGCGCAAGTAGTTCCGGTTCAAGGGAGGCTGATGGGTTCCTCCGCGACGGGGGTGAGAGGATGGCGACCTCGTCGATGCCGGAGTCGGAGAGCGACGCAGCAGCCAGAGGCTCAGGTTAGTGACAGCCCGGGGCAGGTCACCCTACTGCATACTGCCGTGCACTAGGGCTCTACGGCGGGGCTGCCGGGTGGCGACCTCCCGGGCCGGCGGGGCTGTCCGAACAGGGCCCCGGGGTCCCAGGCCCTTTAGCCGCTTTCACATTTGCCTGAGCGGAAACCCGGCGCCACCACAAGATGGCGTCGGGCCTGGAGCTCAGGCAGCGCCGGGGACAGCCCCGAGTCACCAAGCCCCGAGACCGTCGCTGTCAGCCCCCTCCGCAGTGGAGCCCGGGGAGGGGGAGCGAACCACTGACCCCGGGGGCTTGTGGGCTGTACCACCGGCTGCTCGTCCGAGGGGACGGACGCAGGGTCCGAAGGGCTGAACTGCTGTGCCCGCCCTGGGTCGGAGGGTCACCCACGCTTCTGGGAGGAGCAAAGGGCAGCCAGCGATCACCCGCCGGGACCACCTTTCCCAGAGTCCCTAGACTGAGAGGCGAGGCGTCCCTGTCCTCTTCTGGAAGCTTCCTTCCAGAACTGGAGGAAAACCCGCCCCGCCTGGTCCGATGCTCAGTCTTTGCATCTGCGGAATGGGCATACCGATGCATCTGGGTGGGTGCAGCTTGCCCGGACCCGAAACGGGGACCACTTGTTGCAGCCATGGTCGTATCTTCCGGCAGAGTGAAAGCCTCATACCCTGCGAAGCGCTGTCAGGCGGTCCCCCAAACCAATGGAGGAGAACGAGGTGGAGAGCAGTAGCGACGCGGCCCCTCGGCCGGGCCAGCCGGAGGAGCCCTCAGAGAGCGGCCTGGGTGTGGGCACCTCGGAAGCCGTGTCCGCCGATAGCAGCGACGCGGCGACCGCCCCAGGGTTGACAGAGGCCGACGACTCTGGCGTGGGGCAGAGCTCAGACAGTGGCAGCTGCTCTTTGGTATGGACCTGGCTGGATGGGGTGGGCAAGGGGACCGATCATCCAGCAAAGCTTAGTTGTAGAAAATATTTGTTGTTTCTGAGGTAGACTCCTTCCCATGCTGAACTGTTCCAGATCCTGCAGAAAGGGAAACTGAGGCAGAGTGTGCTGACAGAGCTGGGATTCATTATCCACTGTCCTATCCAGTGCTCTCATGCTCTTTCAGCTTTTCCTGGTTCAAATGTTGACTTTTCTCACAGACTTTTGTCTTCTGTCAAATGGAATGGGAATGCTTGATTCTTTGGGTGCTAGGCTGTAAGGGAAAAAAATCCACCGTGAGCCATCTCTTCCTGACCCAGTTCGCTGTGATCTACCCAGCTTCTAGCCCTCACCTCCCTCCTCTGCAAGTGAGAATTAGAAGTACATTTATCCCTGAGTAATTTTGTAAGGTAATGGTTGTGCCCAGACACTACTTGGTGGAGAATACTAAGCAGTGGTCCTTCATGTGCAGTTTAGGGTTTCATCAAGTCAGCAGAAATGGGTCTACTCTGAGACTAACATATGCCAAATTATGGGGTTCCAGCTAAGGACAGGACAGGTGTGGCCCAGGTCCTGGCAGAGAACACAGCCTGGTGTGGAAAGCGTTCAGGTGTGAGTGTGTCATAGGAAGTTTGAGGCACAGGGAACCATTCATGAAAAAACCCAGCAAAAATTGGCCCTCCTGGCTATGGTGTGTAGTCTATAGAAAGGTCCTTTTTTTAACTCTGGGGTTGTGCCTGACCTTATCCATGGGCTTTAGGGCTCTCAATGCATGGAGAGCTCTCTTAGTCATCTGAGGTGGAAGTGTGGGTGGCTTTATTTGCTTTGGTCTTAGGGATCTGCAGACTGCTCTGTCTTGCCCCATTCCTTGATCGTAAACTACTCTCTGTTTCCTGCTCCTAGGAGGAGGTGTCCGAGAGCATTTCAGCAGACCCCTTGCCTCATGGCTACCTCCCTGATTCATCATCTGTGTCCCGGGGAACAGTTTCAGAGGTGCCAGGTGGTCCCCCGGCCCTGGTGCATTCCAGTGTTCTACCAGACCCCAGCATGCTGGTGTCGGACTGTACAGCTTCCTCTTCAGACCTAGGTGCTGCCATTGACAAGATCATTGAGTCCACCATTGGCCCAGACCTCATCCAGAGTGAGTAGAGAGAGGATGTGGCCCTGCAGAATCCACAGCCAGCTGGGGAAGATTAATTACTTTACTGTGGAATGTGTAGGAGAACTGTACCACAGTGAGTTCTTAGTATGATTCTAGGATGTCTCAGCACTTATAGTAGGGATAGTTGTAGCGGGGGCCAGTAAGATGGCTCAGCTGGTGACATTACTTGCCAGGCAAGCCTGGTGACCACTCCTGAGCCCACACAACAGTGGAAGGAAAGACCCACTTTCAGAAAGTTTTCCTCAGACTTCCACATGCATGTCCATGTCCATACAATAGACATGCAACCGGAACAGATCTTTAAAAACAGAAACTCTTGTGCTGGGGGAAATCATAAACACTTGATACACAGGAGGTCACAGATCTTCCAGTGACACCCCGCCCCCCATGAGATAGCTGCTGGCCCACATGAGAATTAAAAGGCACAGAAGACACAAAAAAATAACTTATCAAGTGATAAGTGGAGGGTGGTCCTGGGCAGTAAGCCCAGTTAGGTGATCCCTGAGTTCAAGCTACTGTGCTGGGTCTTTAATGATTAGTAATGTGCACAGAGGCCCCAAAGAACCTCATAAAGCTCTGACATGGTCTTTGAAAAGCACTCTGAAGAAGATAGTGCAGGATCCGTATCGTGAGGGAGTGTGGAGAGGGCAGAGGAAAACATTCTAGGCCCATTTGTCAAAGACTGGGCAGCTGGGGTAACTCTGGCATCCTGGTGCCTGGGCTAGAATATCCCCTCCAGACCTCCACTAGCCTGCAGTGTAAGTTTCCAAAGCTCAAGGGCTGATGCAGTTGGTCTCCAGTTGCCAAGTAGGTAGAGCACAAGGGTGTGGGCCTACAACTGGGATTCCTCTGAGGACCCTCACCGTCTGCCTTTTCTGCCAGGCTGCATCACTGTGACCAGTGCCGGAGAAGGAGGAGCTGAAACCACCCAATACTTGATCCTGCAGGGCCCAGATGATGGTATGAACCCTGCCATCTATTATGCCAGTCCTGTAATAGATAAGAATAGGAACCATGGCAGCTTGGTTTACTCTTGCAGCATCAACAACAGCAGCAGCAGCTGGGAAAAGGGGGCGTTTACTGGTCTTCATGTGATCCTAGAGAGTTAACCATTGTCCTGGCCTCTGACAAGGTGGCATCTGTGGGGAATTTGGACCTGCCTGAGGAGAGAAGCTGAAGCTGATAGGCAGTCCTGCCTTCTTTTTGTTCTGTCCTCAGGTGCTCCCATGACATCACCAATGTCTACTTCCACCCTGGCCAATAGTCTGGCAGCCATTGAAACGCTGGCGGATGGCCCCACATCCACATCTACATGCCTAGAACCTCCTGAGGAGCCCCAGGGAGAGCCCAGCTCTCTAGCGCAGCCAGCTGTGGCCTCTGGCACTGATGAGCTGGACCTGCAGAGCCTGGAGGCCATGATGGAGGTAGTGGTTGTGCAGCAGTTCAAGTGCAAGATGTGCCAGTACCGGAGCAGCACCAAGGCAACACTGCTCCGACACATGCGGGAGCGGCACTTCCGCCCAGGTATGGGCAGCTACAGCAGCCAGGTAAGCCTGATCGGGGAGGACACATAGCCAGACATGGTGGCAGCTTGCTTTACTCTTGCAGCAGCAGCAACAGCAGCAGCAGCAGCTGGTAAAAGGGGGCGTTTACGGAAGTGGGGCACGTCTACCAAGACCACAGAGGAGGAAGGGCCAGAGGAAGAGGAGGAGGATGACATTGTGGATGCTGGGGCCATTGACGATCTAGAGGGTAAGCAACCCTCCAAGGTAACCCCTCTGCCCTCACACTCATCAAATACTGAGCTCCCGGCTGCCTACCTACCTGGGGAGAGACACACCAGTGCCTCTCCAGTACAAGAGAAAGTTAGGCTGTGGAACAGACCCATACTGAAAAACAGAACGACAGAAGAAATAGAATACAAGCGAAAAAAAAAAGAAAATATGTACTTTTCAAGTTTTATTATTCACAATTTATTGCCTGTGCATGTAAAATAATTCAGTGTATGGTCATAATAAAAACGATTAGTAAAACCAGGCACAGTGGTATGTGAATTAGAGTCAGGAAGATCAGGAGTTCACGGTCACTGTCACTACATAGTTAGAGGCCAACCTGGGCTACTTGAGACTTCAGTTCAAACTAATAAAATGGACACACACACACACATTTGTGTGGATTCTTGTGCAGGTCAGAGGTTGATGTCAGGGTACTTCCTCAATGGCTCTCTGCCTTGTTTTTTGAGGCAGGGTTTCTCACTGAACCTAGAACTTGCTGTTTTGGCTAGACTGGCTAGTCAGGAAGTGCTGGAGGGCTCCTGTCTGTCTCTCTGGTGTTGGACTATTGGCATCCGCTGTCTCGCACAGCCTTCTGACATGGGTTCTGGAAGACTGAACTCAGATCTTCATACTTGGCATCAAGTGCGTCATTGATGTAGCCACTTGCCAGCCCCTTGTTTTTCTCCAGAGTTTTTAATGGTTGTTTTAGTTATGTGTATGTCTGTGAGTGGGTATGTGTGTAGTGAATGCAATGACTCTGGCTGCCAGAGGAAGGTATTGTATCCCCTGGAGCTGGAGTTACAGGCAGTTGTTAGCTGTTCCACACAGGGCTAGGAACTGAACTTGGCTCCTCTGCAAAAGCAGCAAATGAGCCGTCTCTCCAGTTCCTTTTCACCCTAATGTTTTGAGATGGAGTTTTCCCGTGTAGGCCTTGGTGGCCTCAGACTCATACTCCTGAATGTTGAGACTATAGGTGTGAGCCATCATAGCTGACTCACTTTTTCTGAGATCTCGTATGCATTTAATAACTAAGTTTTTCTGACTTGGACCAGGCTTATTTTTTGGTTGAACGGCCACTTGTGGCTGTTGTCCACCAGGTGGCACATTTCAGTATGGGAGCTGCTACAGTCAGTGCTCACCGCCTGTTTTCTGCAAGTGGCTTAAGTGATTTGGGAACTACTTAATTGTAAACTCTCTTTGTGCTTACTTAGTTGGCAGGTGCTGGGAGAGGTGCAGGGAAGAGAAAGACAGTTTCCTGTGGGGATGTGCAGGCGGCTTCTTGGAGGAGACTTCACTGGTGGAGAGTGAAGAGATGGGGAAGTGGTATTGGTCAGAAGTGTGGGTTAGACACTGCACTGTCCTTTACTGTCTCCACAGAGGACAGTGACTACAATCCAGCTGAGGATGAGCCCCGGTGCCGGCAGCTACGACTGCAGCGTCCCACCCCCAGTACCCCAAGACCTCGAAGGAGGCCTGGCCGACCCCGGAAATTGCCTCGCCTAGAGACTGTGGACTTCCATGATGGTACGACCGATCACAGGACAGATGTATGTGGGTCACACATGGCTCTGCTGCCTGAGACATTTGTGGTACTTGGGAGACAGAGTGCATGCAAAGTAGTAGTCTCAAACCACTGGCTACAAGCTTTATGGAAAAGAGCCCTCCTGCCCCCAGCTGGAGAAACCCAGCCTTGGTGATTGTTTCAGCTTTAGGTTGATGCTTTCCAGTGATAAATTGTCACAGCAAGAGAAATGGTTGAGCTTTTAAAAGTGAACCCATAAAAGCTCTAAATGCTACTGAAATGAGAAGAGAGAAATAAGACCTGGTAGATGGTATGTTCTTAGAGGGGATGACTTGTCATGGGTGAGTACAAGCTTGGTCACCTACTAGCTCTGACCTAGAGCATGTCACTTTATCCTTGGATCTCTTGTTTGAGTGGATGGTGATAGCATCTGCTTGCTTGATGGCCACTGTGAGCACAGTTTGGAGGTAGAGTCTGGAGTCTCACTAGAAGAAGTGTAGTATGCAGAAAAGTAAATAAAATCATATAAAGAGTGGTTCACTGCATCAAGGAATGGATGGCACTGCTTCCAGGGGCTCAGTGGGTGAGAGAGCGTGCTATGAAAACATGGTGAGAGATCAGGCCCCATCACATGTAAGGAAAGCTTGAGGTGGCTGTGTGTACCCATGTTCCCAGTGCTGGAGGTGCAGAAACAGGTTGATTCTAGAAGTTAATTGGACATCTAGCCTATCCAAAATGTGGAGCTTCTGGTTCAGTGAGAAGCCCTGTGTCAAGTGAATAAGGCAAAGAATAAAGAGCAGAAGACCTGATATTCTCCTGTAGCCTTTACTGGTACAAGAACAGGTACATGTACCATCCCAGATACATCACACCTGTACAGCACACACAAAGAAGACTGTTTCCAGTATGTATCATTCTTAATTTTCAAAACAAAACAAAAGGGCTAGAGAGTTGGCTCAGTGGTTAAGAGCACTGGCTGCTCTTCCAGAGATCTTGAGTTCAATTCCCAGCACCCATATGGTGACTCACAACCATCTATAATAGGATTTGATGTCTGCTTCTGGCATTTAGGTATATATGCAGAGCACTCATACATAAAATATTAAAAAAGATAGAAAAGGAAAATGAGTGCATATTTGTGTGTGTGTGCACAGTGTGCCACATGGAGCATGTGCAGAACAGAGAACAGCTTATGTGGCTGGTTCTCCTTGACTCTGTGGGCCCTGGTGATTGAACTCAGGTGTCAGGCTTCGGGCAAAGCCTTTGTTTATTCACTGAGCCTTCATACCCATTCTTTCTGTTTATTTTGTTGTGGTGGTTTGTTCTGGTCTTTTTTTTTTTTTTGAGATGGTGTCTTACTATGTAGCTGCAGGAGGAGGCCCGGAACTCATTATGTAGACTACACTGGCCTCAAACTGAAAAGATTCACCTGCCTGCCTTCTAAGTTTTGAGATTAATGGGAGCCACAATAACTGGCCCCCATTCTTAATATTTAAGGTAGTAAAATTTGTTGCTAGTGCTAGAGATGTAACCCATGGCATTGTGCATGCCAGGCAGAAGTAGTTTTTGTTTATTTTTTCTTATTTTTACATGCTTGAGTGTTTTGTATGTATGTATGTCTATTTACCACATGCATGCAGTGTCTGGAGGCATCAGGTGCCCCGGGACTGGGGTTAGACAGTTGTAAGTTACCATATGAGTACAGGGAATTGAACTTGGGTCCTCTAGAAGAGCAGCCAGTGCTCTTAGCCACCGAGCTATCTCTCCAGCCCTTGGAATGGTATTTTTAAATATTGGAAAAGATTTCACATTTGGATTAGATGACTTGAAAGAGTGTATAAACTGTCCATGGAAGTCCTCTTGCCATAGACCTTCCTCCCTTGGGTTACCAGCCTCACAAGGGTATTTCAGAGTCAAAGCCAATGTTGTCTCTCAAATCCACACTGTCCCTGTGGGTCACTAGACCAGTAGGGAGATGGGACAGATGAGACTCAGAAAGGAAGGGGCCTTGGTCTGCAGATGCACAGCTAACCAGAGAGTCTAGAACCTGGCTGTTGGGGATGTTGCTGTGATATTGTTCCATTTCTGTCCTGCTATGCTGAGTAGAGCAGAAGCAGGATGACATCTATACTGTCCTCTGACCATTCTGTGATCATATGTGCCCATCAGCAGTCAGCTTTGGGAGTTGACTGGCCTCTGGTCCTAGAATGTGTGACTGATTGTGATCTTTGTATCATGACAGGTGTAGGAGAACCTCTGGTGAGTTCCCAGAACACACAGAGCCCTCCAGAACTGCAGGATCTCGAGGTTCCCAGCTCCTCTGGCCCCCGATGCCTAGGGACCCTAGGCAAGGTGGCAAGGGGCCCAGTGGAATCCAGTGTGAGTCAGTCAGATGCTGAAAACGGAGCCCACTCTTGCAAGGATGAACCAGATGCTCCATCCCGCCGCAGAGGGCGACCCTCCAGGAGGTTCCTAGGGAAAAAATACCGAAAGTGGGTAGAGTGTGGCAGAGGTGACTTGACAAGCTAGTGGGAGTGTCCTGGGCCTACAGCCCAGCAGTGGCCTCCACCTCTTCCTGGCAGGTACTACTACAAATCGCCCAAGCCATTGCTCAGGCCTTACTTGTGCCGCATATGTGGCTCCCGCTTCCTGTCCCATGAAGACCTGCGTTTCCATGTCAACTCCCATGAAGCTGGTGACCCACAGCTCTTCAAGTGCCTGCAATGTAGCTACCGCTCCCGACGCTGGTCCTCACTCAAGGTGTGTTGTCCAGGAAGTCACAGGACAGGAAGAATCCTGTAGTGGGGCGGGGGACAGAGTTGCCTACGCACTCTTGCCATCCAGTTTGTGAAAGATACTGGGACAGATGGGCCTGTGTAGACTGCTGCCACAGGCAGTTGACGGGGTGTCCAGTGAGTCCCCTCACTTGAGTGGAGCAGTTCACCTTAGAGGTGGGTAGACATGCTTATGGACTGATGGTGTGAGTAGTTCCTTCCAGCAGGTGGCAGTGGTGTGTCTCAGGGAAACCTTACATTCTCACTCCAGAGGTGTGAGCCAACTACAGCCCACACTGTGTTTTGTCATTCTGTACCCCTGTGAGTTTAGTGTTGACTGTACCAATTTACTGCAAAATTGCAACTTGGCTGCACCTGTGCTGTGGCAAGGTGGAGTGCAGGCATGTCCTTCAGTCCCTGGTGGACAGTCTGGTGCTTTCTTCATGTGCTGCTGCCCCCTCCCACACAAGACACACAGGCCTGCCATTGCTCCAGGCTCCTCAGGCCACTGTCCCATAGTGCAGTGGGAAAGGCATGGGCTATGGAGCCACATTACCCAGCTCTCAGTTCTGCTGTCACAAAGTCCCTTCACTTCAAGCCTTTGTTTTCTTTTTGGTCGGATGGTAAGCCAGCACAAGGACTGGCACAGCAGTGTCTCTGGGAAGAATCCCAGCCAGGCAGCAGGCTCTGCTGTCCACGCTCAGTCCAAGTGTGTGAGCACGTGGCGGGGTGAGGAAGAGGAGGGGGAAGCTGAGCCTCCAGCTCTGTCTGTCTTTTTCAGGAGCACATGTTCAACCATGTGGGCAGCAAGCCCTACAAGTGTGATGAATGCAGCTACACAAGTGTCTACCGGAAGGATGTCATCCGACATGCGGCTGTGCACAGCCGGGACCGGTCAGTGAGTTGTACAGGGCAGTGGAATCCAGGCAGGGAGAACATGTGAGAAGCACCATAAGTCCTCTGTAGAAAACCTGTTCTGGGTATATCTCATTCACATGATGTTAGAATCATTCAGAAAGATAAACAAATCCTCCTTCGTCACTGGTCCAAGAATCCTCAGGGCCAGGGTCTGCAGGTTCCCACCCAGTTCAAGTTCTTCCTTCAAGTGGGTGGGAGCTCTAGTTTCTCATCTGGAAAGTGGGAACAGCTGTTGAGGGGCCTGAAAGAAGGTGTGTGACTGGCTACAGGGGTTTGTATGTGATGAGAAGGTCTAAAGCTGGTCAGGCACTTCCCTCAGTGCTGAGAGCAGATTAGGACTGGGCAAGTCGATTGTTTTCAGGCCTGGTGGCTGCTTAGTGAGTTGGGCTAGGTCTGTGGCTTCAGCAAAGATTTGTGTTTTTTGGCATACGACCTATGAGCAGCGAGTGGGTAGACACCTGTGGGCTCCTGGAGCCAGAGTATGTAACAGTTTTTCAAGATGCTTGCAGGTTTCTTGAAAGAGATTGTGTAGCTTGCTAGGATTCTGGGCACCAGGTTGAAGCTTGTTCTCCAGGGCTTTTTCTGTGGGGCTTTTGGAACCTGTAGTGCAAAATATATTCTGTGTAAAGTTTTAAAAAAAAAAAAAATTATAAAAAAGGGGCTGGAGAGATGGCTCAGTGGTTAAGAGCACTGCCTGCTCTTCCAGAGGACCCTGGTTCGATTCCCAGCACCCACATGGCAGCTAACAACTGTCTGTAGTTCCAGTTCCAGGCAAACACCAAGGCAAATAAATAAATAAAGTTTTTTAAAAAAAAAATTATATAAAAAAAAATATATATTCTGTGAATGGAGGGGAGACCAGGACCCCACTTAACCAGCACAGAGCATGTTGTCTATGGAGCCTTAGCATTCTCCCCAGTGGACGCGGAGAATGGTTCAGAAAAGAGGGCATGGGTAACGAGGGGGGGTGGTCAGAGCTGAGACGGGTTGCCATGGGGAAGCTGTGGTGTAACACCTGGTTTCTCCTTTCCTAGAAAGAAGAGGCCAGATCCGGTGAGTGTGGGGCCTTGGCCTGGGAAGGGCTCTGGACTGACAGGGGTGGTGGATCAGGAGGTGAGAGATCCCTGCTCTCTCCCCTTCTCTCTCCCTCTGACCTCTCTTTATACCTTCCTAGACCCCAAAGCTGAGCTCTTTTCCTTGCCCAGTGTGTGGCCGTGTGTACCCCATGCAAAAGAGACTAACGCAACACATGAAGACTCACAGCACAGAGAAACCACACATGTGTGATAAGGTGGGTGGGTCGGGGCAGAGCTGTGGCTAGAGGCAGGGCCTTCTCTTGGCCAGTTCCATCTAATTTACCTTCCTCATTCTCAGTGTGGAAAGTCCTTTAAAAAGCGCTATACCTTCAAAATGCACCTACTCACACACATCCAGGCCGTTGCCAACCGCAGGTATGTCCCCTCTGGCGGTCCCTGGGTTGGGAAGGAACCCCTCCTGTTTCTGAGCTCCTGAAAACTGCCTCTAGGTTCAAATGTGAGTTCTGCGAGTTCTTTTGTGATGATAAGAAGGCACTGCTGAACCACCAGTTGTCCCATGTTAGCGACAAGCCTTTCAAATGCAGCTTTTGCCCCTACCAAACCTTCCGTGAGGATTTTCTGCTCTCCCATGTGGCTGTCAAGCACACAGGTCAGTCCAGCTCTTCAGTCCTAACTCCCTAATCAGAGCTCAGCTCTCTTTGTCTCTCTCAACAGCCTAAGCCACAGATCGACTTCCCCTGATGCTATAAAGGGACTCTCCTGAGCCCAGCACCGGCAGCTTGCTTTCTGCCTTAGTTGTGAAAGAGGGAAACAGGAACTATCTACTGTGTTGTGGTTAGGAGGGTGACTTTGAGCATGGCCCCTCGAAGAAAGGCTAAATGTTTCCGGAAGTGACTCTTACCCTTTCTGCTTAGGCCACGGTGTGGACAGCAGTGTTTGTCCAAGCATGGTATTGACTTTCTGGAATGAGTTTAGCTTCCTCTGGGGTCAAAAGATGGCCTTTTAGAGAGCTGCATGGGTGCCAGCATTGCCCTATGCCCACAGGGGCCAAGCCCTTTGCCTGTGAGTACTGCCACTTCAGCACTCGCCACAAGAAGAACCTGCGCCTGCACGTACGCTGCCGACATGCAAACAGCTTTGAGGATTGGGGACGGCGCCACCCTGAGGAGCCTCCCTCCCGTCGCCGCCCCTTCTTCTCTCTGCAGCAGATAGAAGAGCTGAAGCAGCAGCACTCGGCAGCCCCTGGCCTGCCCCTTCGCTCACCGGGGCCTGAGGTAGGTCCTCTGGGAGGTAGCACATACAGTGATCCTACAGGATGATCCCTACCTCAGTCATGTGGTAGACACCAACCAAGTTACAGGTACAGTTCAAAGCTTAGAGGAGGGTAGCTTTCCAGTGCTGGTCTGAATAGCAGATATACCAATGGTTTAATTACAACAGTAACTTATCTTTCTTAGATTTGAGATAATTGCAAAGCTCAGCATTCCTCAGCTGCTGAGGCCTCAACCCTAGTGATCAGGGACCAAGTTCTCTGAATATTTTTGAATAACATTCTAAAATCTATTTTTGGTCTTTATAGTTGCCCTCATGGTCCAGCATAGCTTCAGGAACACCTTCCCGGCCACATTCCAGGCCAGAAACAAAGGAAGGACTGGGAGGTGGTTTAAAGAAAGTGTTGCTTGTTATCATCTACCCATGCCTTCCTCCTGAACCTTCCCAGAAGTCTCTGCTTAATTACATGGCCACACTGTTAGAGCCAGGAGATGTTGAAAACTATTATCTTGTAGATAGGTACCCTGCCTTTTCTAATGAGACTCAGAATACTGTTGACAAGGAAGGATGTGAAGGTACCCACTTGAGAGATGGTTAGGGTGCTTGTTGCCCAACCTTATGACCTGAATTAGATCCTCGGGTCCTATGTAGTGGATGTGGAAAAAGAAGTCCCCATAATGGTCCTCTGATATCAATATATGCACTAGCACTCTTGCCTACACACAAACACACAAAATAAATGTAGATTTATTAAAGAGGAGGATGAATTGGATTTGGGGTAAGCAGGTAGTATTCCAGTGGCCCTAGGAAAATGGCCACACTGATAGTACATGGGCTCTGGAATCGACAGTCTTGGGTTCAAGCCCTAGCTTTTCACGTTTCTGAGGCTCCATGTTCCACTGAGCACTGAGGTGTAAATACCTTTAAAAATAGTAGGTGAAATAAACAAGGACTGGTGTGAATGATGACCTCAGGATCTGGCCAGCCCTCTCAAGCTTGACCATTCCCCTCCCCAGGCCCCCCAAGAACCAGCACTTTTCCAGTCACCTGAGACTCCCCCACTGCTCTGTCCTGATGCCCTAGGTGGTGCCACAATCATCTACCAGCAAGGTGAGCCTTGAAGAAGACAAGGGAGTAAGGTAGGAAGCTAACAAGGGTGGCATTGGGTGCCAGGTGTCCAGCCTGTTCTCAAGCCCAGGTCCCACCCCACCTAGGAGCTGAGGAGTCCACTGCGATGGCCACTCAGACAGCCTTGGATCTGCTGTTGAACATGAGTGCCCAACGGGAGCTAGGGGCCACAGCCCTGCAGGTAAGCACCCAGGACTTCCCCCTGCCCAATGATTGGACTTGTCAGCTCTGCTGACCCTGTTATAAAGGAGACTAGTGACTCCAGCCTACCCTGTTGGGGACAGATCAACCTAAACCCGATGGGCAAACATGTCCTCTGTGGAGCCATGGAGGACAGTCTTTCCCAGTGCACTGTCTCGTTACCACTGACCATTTGTCTTAATCGCTGTTATATTGCTGTGAGGAAACACCATGAACAAGGCAACGCTTGTAAGAAGAAAGCATTTCATTAAGGCCTTGCTTACAATTTCAAAGGCTTAGTCCATTGTCATCATGGCAGGGAACATGACACTGAGTGGTGCTGAGAGCTACAGCTTGATCTGTAGAGAGACTGGGGCTGGCATGGGCGTGTGAATCCTTAAAGCACACCTCCAACAACACCCTTCTACCCACAAGGCTGCAGCTACTCCAATAGGGCCACACCTCCTAATCTTTCCATAGTTCCCCTCCCTGGTGACTAAGCATTCAAATGTATGAGCCTGTGGGGGCCGTTCCTACTCAGAGCACCACACCATTTCTGTGCTGAGGGGTATGTGCTGCCACATGGGTTTCTCATGTTCTCACTTGGCTTTGTTTCTCATGGTATCTGCTGTTCCTGTGGGGTTCCTCAGGTCTGAAGCAGCTTCTTGTGTGAATACCACTTTCAGCCAGAACACCTCAGGCTTTGTCTAGTTCACAGCTTTCTCTTGTCTCTCAGCGGCCTTGACACCATCTTATACCCTCTATACCTGCCCCACAATCCATCATCAATTCCTCCATCTCTAAAGCACAGGGAAGCTCAGCAGCGCCTCTGTTGTAGCCTCTTGGAAAGGTGAAGCATGAGCTGAGTAGAGTATGTACCCTAACCCCAGTGCTTGGACAGGGAGACAGACAGGCGCATAAGGAGTTGAAAGCCATCTCTGCTACATAGTGATACATGAGACCCTGTCTCAAGAGAACAACAGGGCTGGAGAGTTGGCTCAGCAGTCAAGAGCATTGGGTAGACCCAGGTTCAATACACAGTATCCACATGGCAACACACAATTGTCTAGCTCCAGCTGCAGGGGACCCAGTGTTCTTTAATGGCCTCTGAAGTCACTAGACATGTGGTGTACAGACATACATAAGCAAAACACCCATACATGTAAAGTTTTTAAAAGTCTGAAACACACCTTCCCTGGCCTCAGATAGCCAGTGGTCTAAGGAGAGTTATTCAGGATTTTGTTTAGGTGCAAACACCTAGATATTCCTTTTAGAATAGGCTCATTGCTCTGCTACTTGGTGAACTGTTGATCATCTGTGATTCAAAGCTTGGCCACTGTGTGTACATGCTATTTTTACAACATCATCTATCTCTCCTCAAGAAGTATAATGACCCAGTGGTGGTGGTGCACTCCTTTCATTCCAGCACTTGGGAAGTAAGCAGATGTGTAAGTAGATCTCTGAGTTCAAGGCCAGCCTCATCTGCAGAGTGAGTTCCAGGACAGCCAGGGCTACACAGAGAAGTCCTGTCTTGACCCCCTCCTCCCCTAAAAAAAAAAAGGTATGATCTGATTGAGAGGTGTAGTTTATGGTACAGCTTTATAATTCTGTTAAATTATAAAGGCTAGACTTCTGTAAGTTTAGTTTGAATTACCTTTTGTCTCCTCTTTATGAAGTTGCTAATCCTTTGTTACTGCTTTGTAAGATGTTTGTAAGATGTCTATTTCTTTCTTTCTTTCTTTTTTTTTTTTTTTCTCTTTTTTTTTTGATTTTTGGAGAAAGAGGTTTCTCTCTGTAGCAGTTCTGTCTTGGAACTTGCTTTGTAGTACAGGCTAGCTTCAAACTCAGAGATATGTCCACCTCTGTATCCCAAGTTCTGGGATTAAATGCATGCACCACCATGTCTGGCTGTTTTGTTTTTCAAGACAAGGTTTCACTGTGTAGCGCTGGCTGTCCTGAAACTCACTTTGCAGATGAGGCTGGCCTTGAACCCAGATCTGTCTGCCTCTGCCTCCAGAGTACTGAGATAAAGACATGCACCACCATGTACCACTGAGTGTGTTTTTAGGAGGTACTTAGGATGTGTAAATGAGTGCTGACAGCAGAGGCTCTGGTAGGTTGATGAGCTTTGAGGCACCAAGAAGCTCTGTTCCATCGGTGTCATTGCAGGTGGCTGTGGTGAAGTCAGAGGGCATGGAGGCAGAGTTGACATCTGCTGGTAGGCAGCCTTCCCCTGAAGACACCACTCAACAGGTGGTGACACTTCATGTGGCAGAGCCCGGGAGCAGTGTGGCAGCTGAGAGCCAGCTAGGCCCCCCTGACCTACAGCAGATTGCCTTGCCATCTGGGCCATTTGGTGGGGCCAGCTACAGTGTCATCACAGCACCCCCTCTGGAGGAGAGGACATCAGCTCCCGAAACACCTTACAGGTAACTTGGCTCCCTTCAGTCTTTCCCCACTCCAATCCAGTTAGCAGGAGGCAGAGTCCTGGTTTGTGCAGAGTGACAGGGCAATAGGACATTGTGTCCTGTGCAGGGTGGGAAACTGCCATTTTTTGGTCATTAGGGAACTTTGCACTAATGGTCTTGCCAAGCTAGCTCCACAAGATCCAGGTTTCCCTGCTTTCACAGATGTGGAAACAGGCTAGTGAGATTAGGTCAGATGCTTAGTAGGTGAGGCTTGGATCCCTGGTTTCCAACCCTATATACCCCTCCCCCCAAAGTGAATACCTATGTGAGTTTAGGGCTCGAATCTCCTGGGACTGGAGTTAGAGTTGGGTGCTGGGAACAGATCCTGGGTCCTCTACAAGAGTAGCCAGTGTTCCTTTTTTTTTTTTTCTCATTTTATGTGAATTGGTGTTTTGCCTGCATGTATAACTGTGTGAGGGTGTCAGATCTTGGAATTACAGACAGTTGTGAGCTGCCATGTGGATGCTGGGAATCGAACTCAGGTCCTCTGGAAGAACAGCCAGTGCTCTCAACCACTGAGCAATCTCTCCAGCCTTTTTTTATTTTTTATTTTTTAAAGTAGCCAGTGTTCTTAAGTGCTGCACCATTTCACCAACCCTCTACCCCATGAGCACTTATGACCTAAATGCTTGAACAAGTGTGCCTTTCTTTTGTTGACTTGCTGCTTGGTGTCCCTCTGATGCAAATTTGATACAAGTGTTTCTCTGCTCACTAAAATCTTAGGCCATCTGAGGACCTGTGCTGTAATGAGGGTCAGGAGCTCTGAGCGGCATCTGGGCAGGCTGCCTCAGCCTCTGCCCTATCTTCTTGAATAGCAGATCCATTCTATTCCCTCCTGTTGGCTGGCCTCTCCTCCTGGCCCTTTTGGTCAGACCCGAGCTAGATACCTGGAATGCTGTCTTCTTGCAACCAAGGGAAATGGGATCAGCCCTTGAGTGGGGCTGGATGGAAATGTTTGACTGAGCCCTACTTAGTTAGGCTCCTTCAGCTTGACTGTTGCTTGTTGAAGGGATTCTTGTAGTCTTTCTTCCTTTTCTGGAACCCCACCTCATGCCTTCACTCTCTGTGCTCTTAGTGAAGAACCTCCTGGGGAGGCAGCCCAGGCTGTGGTTGTGAGTGACACTCTCAAGGAGGCTGGCACTCACTACATCATGGCAGCTGACGGGACCCAGTTACACCACATTGAGGTGAGTCTTGGGAGTGGCCACCCCACCCAGTGTCCAGCCTCTGCCACTCCTCAGCACCTCATGCTGTGGGTTTTTCTACAGTTGACTGCAGATGGCTCCATCTCCTTCCCAAGTTCAGATACTCTGGCCTCTGGAGCCAAGTGGCCCCTGCTACAGTGTGGAGGGCCATCCAGAGATGGTCCAGAGGTTCTGTCTCCAATGAAGACCCACCATGTTGGAGGCTCCCAAGACTCTTCCACCCCACCCCCTACAGCCAGCAACACCCTAGGCCTGGTGGTACCTACCTCCCCCCCATCTGCAGCAGCTTTGTCAGCAAAGAAGTTCTCCTGCAAAGTGTGCTCAGAGGCCTTCGCTGGCAGAGCAGAGATGGAGAGTCACAAGCGGGCCCATGCTGGGCCTGCTGCCTTCAAGTGTCCTGACTGTCCCTTCAGTGCCCCTCAATGGCCTGAGGTCCGGGTAGGTACTCCCCACCATGTCTCCGCCTTCATTCTGTGCTCACTCATTTGTATGAGAACTGTTTATTGAGTAGCTCCTCAACCCTAGTCCTTTGTCCCCTCTAGGGTCAGAGGTAACTCAGGAACATCAAAGTTCTCTGGGGCCTGCCTGCCTGGCCAGAAGACCAACCAGATAAAAAGTGACTAAGGCATTGGATAGGGTGTTAGGAAGACAACAGGTGATAATGAAGCCAGGCTGTGGGACACAGGCACAGAAAGGGTGGCATAATTGTAGTTGGGGACTAAAGATGCTAGAGGATGGTAGGAGGGCAGACATGCAATACCAGTGTGGGACAGTGTGAAAACAGCAGGCCAGCTTCTGATAAATTTCTTGAGCTCCTCCCATTTACTGGAGAGTTTCTAGTTTCTAAATCCAACCCCATGCTGCCTCTCCTCTGGGCTCTGTAAGGGGCCAGAGCCTAGAGCCCCAACCCTCCAATGGGAAAGCCAAGGCCCAGTGAGGCAAGACTAAGCCAGAGCATGCAGCAAGTCCCTTTCCAGTAAGTTACAATACAAAGCCACAAACTGAGACGGAATTGTCTAGGTGCTGTGATGGTGCAACCTCAGGCTTCCTCACTTTCTATCTGTAGTAGACCAGTCTCACTCAGTCAAGTCCATGCTTTTGGTCTGGCTCCTCACTGACACCTGCACTTAGTTTTTGTGTTGACTTGTTGCTGCTCGTCCTGATCCACTGGTACCTGGTCTTTCTCTACCTTGCATAGGCTCATATGGCACAGCACTCAAGCCTGAGGCCCCACCAGTGCACTCAGTGTAGCTTCGCCTCCAAGAACAAGAAGGATCTGAGGCGGCACATGCTAACGCACACCAATGAGAAGCCTTTCTCATGCCACCTCTGCGGGCAGCGGTGAGCCTGGGGATGGTTAGTAGGGGATTCCCATGTACACGAGTGGAGCCACTTCACACCTACCCTTCCCTCTCCTCAGCTTCAACCGGAATGGGCACCTCAAATTCCACATCCAGAGGCTCCACAGCAACGATGGGAGAAAGCCTGGGGCTTCTGCAGCCCGAGCCCCAGCCCAGCCCATTGTCCTCAGCAATGAAGAGGAAACACTGGCCACACTGCATAGTGAGCTACCCCTGGGCTACAGGGTGGGTCATTGGGTCCAAAGGCTAGAACCACAGCCCAAGGGAACCCAGGGATGAGGCACTCAAGTTTTCTCGAACCTCCAATGAGCCCCCTCCTCTCTGCCCAGCTACCCTCCAGTCCAGTCATGGGGTCCTGGGTCCAGAGCGGCTACAGCAGGCACTGAACCAGGAGCACATCATCGTGGCCCAGGAACAAACAGTGACCAATCAGGTAAGAATAAGGTTGGAGCCCCTGCAGAAAGGATAAAACAGAACTGAGGCTAGAGGAACTGAGAGGTGGCTGAGAGGGTTAGAATAGAGTAATCATGAGGACCAGAGTTTGGATCCCAATTTTCATCATGTTACAAGTCAGGTGCCGAGCATCTCTTGCATCCCTTAGAAGCCCAGCTCTAAGGAGGGTAGAGAACAGAGGGTCCAGCCAAGTCAGAACTCAAGGCAAAAAAAAGTGAAGAACAATGCTTGATACCCTGTTCTGACCTGGCCTCCATCCATACAGGGGTGGGGGTACACATATGCATCAAAAAACACTTAACACAGACCCTATGAATAAATAAAAGAACTGAGGCTAAGTTGGACTTGGTCTTGACAGGAGGAAGCTACCTATATCCAGGAAATCACCACTGCAGATGGCCAGACAGTACAGCACCTGGTGACCTCTGAAAACCAGGTAAACTTCTGTCTCCTTACCCACCAAGACCCACCATAGAGCAGAAGTTTTCAGACTACCTGGGCAGGGTCCATAGTTGTGTCTTCTGCTCCACCCACTTCCCTCAGCTCCACTGAGTGGAGCCCTAGCACCTGCCTTGTTCTTTCTTAGGTTCAGTATATCATCTCTCAGGACAGCGTCCAGCACCTACTGCCTCAGGAGTATGTTGTGGTCCCTGATGGCCATCATATCCAGGTAGGCCAGGCTTGGCAAGGCGGGGTTTGGAGGAAGGCTGTACAGCCTCTTTTTTAGATCACTGGCCAGTTTTCTGTCTCCAGGTCCAGGAGGGCCAGATCACACACATCCAGTATGAGCAAGGTACTCCATTCCTGCAGGAGTCCCAGGTATGGTACCTAGAGGGACAGGCAGAGCTGGGGTGATGAGGCTCCTGTAGGACTATGTTCTTACTGGCTTCTTTCTCCAGATCCAGTATGTACCTGTATCTCCAGGCCAGCAGTTTGTCACCCAGGCTCAGCTTGAGGCTGCAGCACATTCTGCTGTTACAGGTATGTATGGGGCTGGACACTCACAGCCAGGAAACTGAGGCCAGGCCTGGTTCCTGGAGCCTCAGGCTTACTGTGCTTTTCCCTCCCCTGGCAGCGGTGGCTGATGCTGCCATGGCTCAAGCCCAGGGCCTGTTTAGCACTGAGGAGGCAGTGCCTGAACACATCCAACAGCTGCAACACCAGGGCATCGAGTACGACGTCATTACCATCACGGATGACTGAGCCTCACAGGGCCAACGCTGATCTTGGATATGGGGCGACCTCTCTTGGAGACTAGGGACTTTCCTGTTCTGCTTAGGGCCTCCAGATACTGGACAGTCAGTATCCCTTGATTCCAAAGGAGCCAGACCTGTGCTCTTGGGGGGTCAACCATGGACCCCAGCCAGGATATGCTGGGTGCTTCAGCCTGCTGGCAGGCTTTGGGAAAGAAATTTATTTTTGTTTGGATGGACCCACTGGCTCCACAGTCTCAATAAAGGGACCAGAGTCCAGCCCTTGTAGCTCTCTTTGTACATGTGCTAATAACCTGAAGGTAAGGGCCAGGAAACCAGGCAGAAGTCCCAACAAGTAGAAATTACCTGGCTCTATAGTCAGCTGCCCCCGCCCTGTTACAGTGGTCCCTGTATAGACCAAACCAGCCTGATTCCAGGAGAGAACTGAGCTAAAGAACCCTGCTTTCTCCATGAGCTTCCTGTCTCCAGGACTTCAGGAGGCAGGTACTATACCTCTGGGGCTAGACTTCTTCCTGAGCCTTGAGTAAAACATTTAGCAGGCTGTTAAGTCTGGCTTAGGTAAAGCCTAGAGATACCCAGGCTGGCTCAGCTGTAGTGTTCTAGACTCTTCCAACCTGCTGAACTCAGAGGCCTCTAGAGACTCAGACCTGCAAAGATGCAAGGATGGATGTGAAAGCCTAAGGTTCTTGCTAAGGGGCACCTAGGTCCAGAGCGGTCACAGAGGCAACTGCCCCAAGACCCTCACACACTTTTGGGGAATTTCTGTATTTCCTTTTACAAATGAAACAAGGCAGCAACAGGGTCAGTATGGGGTGGGAAGGCACGGGCCTATTTACAAGGGACTTGGTGAATCTGAGGAGGGGAAAGCAGGGAGGGGGAGCCCTGACAGAGCCATAATATTCCTATGTCCCTGGCAGCCAAAGTCCTGCTGCCACCCTAGGGGAGGGTCCTGGGACCTGCTCGGCCCTGAGGACTGAGTCCCACAGTCTGTAACAGCACCCTAGGGCCCCTCCTCCCCGCAGGATATGTTAAGTGGAGTGAGGCTCTCGACTAGGGCCCTGCTCTCGGCCTGAGTCCCGGTCCTTGGCCTCTGAGGAGGAAGATGAGGAAGAGCTGGAGCCGTGGCTGCGGCCCAACTGCTTGTAGGCAGTGGTGAGCTCCTGCAGCCGCTCCGGAGTTGGCCCCCACTTGGCAAAGCCAGGGTCGTTCTGCAAGAAGAGCACGGCCGTGTTGTGGACAGCCTTGTAGTGCATTTCCTCCCTGTGGGCAAAGGCAGCAGCAGCTCAGGGTAGGGCACAGACTGGCCTGCTCACCCAGCCTGCCAGCCTGACCCAGCTCCCTTCCCCTGCTGCCCGGGCACCTACTTCTTGCAGATGTGCTGGGAGCCACTGCGGTACTCGTGCTCAAAGGCAGGCAAGACCAGCTGGTGGCGTTTGAAGCGGCTCTGTTCCATTCGGGTGAGCGCTGGTGTGGGGGGCTCCCGCCACTCGGGGATGAACACAATGAAGGACAGGGGCTCTGGTGAGCTCTCCAGCAGTTTCTGTGGGAGGGAAAGTATAGGGTGGAAATGAGGTACTGCCCTACAGGGCAGTTTGCAGTTTTACCTACCCCATGTCAGTTGGCAGCACACTCACCTCAAAGTGAGAGACCATAGCATCCATGAGCTCCTCGCAGAATGGAGGGTTAGCCTCAAAGGAACCACTCAGGGGGGCGAAGTCCAGGCAGGGCCTACACAAAGGTGAGCACTGTAGTCCTACCAGCACCCAGTTCCTCACATAGACTGCCCTTCCCCCACCTCTAGACAGCTACAATGAGAGATGACCACAGTCAGGCCAGAGGCCAACATTCGCCCTTAATTGTGCTAGGACAAGGAAGTGACTATCTCTTGACTAGGTAACCTGAGAGCAGAGGCTAGGTCTGCACCCGCGTCCTCTAAGGGTTCTCTTCCACCTAGCTCTTTCTCCCTGCAGTCTACCCCTTCATCTGTGTTCCTCACCCTGCTACTTTTGAGGTCTGACTTACCCTTCTCATCCCTCAATGCCTGGAGCCAGGGCTTCCTAATCCAATCCTAAGTCAGTTCATGAAGACACCTGTAGGTTAGCTTAGGTGGTCTCTGTTACATATCTGCTCATGAAGCCAGAAAAGTGGAGGGTCCCAGAGTTTCCTCAGGTTGTCAACAGTCACACAGTAAATAGTGTGCAAATATGGTAAATAGTGAAGACGGGCTCTCTTCAAGATTGCCTAATTCCAAAGCCCTAAGCATTATGAAACACCTGGCTCAAGCCGGACCTGTGCCCTAGAGGATATCTTTATGGGCATAAGGGACCCAGCAACCCCTGGATCTCACCCTCGGGAGCCAAAGTAGCCATCTGTGTCAGGGAAGGCAGAACAGTACTGGCGGAAGTAGCAGTTGAGGGGTGAGGCAAAGCACTCGAAACTGACGCCAAAGAGTCGGTGGAGGGCCTCAAAGACGGGCACAGGTAGTGATCCCTGCAGGCCAGTGCCCTCATAGAGGCCCACGCCAAACATCATCTGCAGATTAGCCTTAGTCAGTGAGAGGCTCTTCCCTGCTCCTTTCCAAGAGAGCCCTCCCTGCCCCCAGATCTGTACCTGATATCGACGGAGAAGACACCAGACTCGAGGCAGGAACTTCTCAAAGGCAGAATCATCAACACAGCTGTAGCGATAAAGTAGCCACTATGTGATAGAAAGAAAGGGATTCAGCAGTGATCTCATGACCTCATCACTGGCCAACTGCTGATAATTGTGGTCAAGGAAGATCCCCACGCCTCCACTCATAGCATCAGCATGGGCCTCCTCAGCTCTTACCAGTTTGCTGAAGTAGCTGCGGCTGACCTTGACCATCTCTCCCTTATACCGGATGCAGACCACACTATTCTCCATGTGCATCTCTACATTAGGCATGGGGGGTGCAGACACAGCCAGACGAATTGGGTAGCAGTACACCAGGCGGGGCTCCAGCTCTGAGGCTTCCACCTCCTCTGTGGCAGGGGGAGGGTAGTGAGTGTCTGTCCAGCTCTGCAGAGCCCTTGCACCCACTGTGCCAGTGCTCAAACACATCAAGAAATTGAAAAGCAGTTTGTCACAAAGCCGGCAAACCATTTAAAAAGCCTCCACGTAACTGGCATTATCTAGGGGCATGTATTGACACATTGAGCATTTAAGCAGATTCCTTTTGTAATGCCTTAGGCCTGCCAGACAAATTGGAGGTATGAAAATAGTGGTCTTTGTCTGGGTAGCTAAGTTTGCTTATATAGGGATCTTTGGGGCCTGTGTGGTTCTGCTATTAACATTCACTTTCTCATGGCAGATATTATACACTTGGGTCTGGGGAAAGCAAAGGGTTAGGGAATGGATATGATGATCCAGGTCTGCTTAATTAACTGGTTCATCTTTTATCAGTTCATTTCCCAGGGGAGTACTAAAGGACATAGCAAGTTCTCCCAAATCAGTCTCGGCCCTGGCTCTGAGGCACAGCCTCACATGTTCACATTTGTTCCTTTAACCATGGCCTAGGACAGAATAGATGGCATTACAGCTGGCTCCCCATTTCAGCCCTACCTGGGATGTTGTTTTCCTTGAGGATTGCCAGGTGCTTCTCTCTGATCCGTTTAACATATTCCAGGGAAATGTGGTAGATCTTGCTGCAAATGCCTTCCACAGAGTCCTTGGCTGCAGCAGAGACATGGGGCCCACACTGCCTGCGCAGATGCTCCAGGCGGTCCTGGAGAAAAGCCCTGGTCAGGACACTGGTGGCAAAAGGACCTCGGTGGGGCTGGCAGGTAGAACTCTTGTGGGGCTATTGGATCCCAGATGTCCCAGTTTTGAAAGTGGCTCTACTGTTTACTAGCCATGTTGATTGCACTTCTCTGAATCTTGTTCCTATCAAGGGAATTAAAGCTAGCAAATAGGACATTGTGAACAGTCAGTGTCATTCCCTTGATCCATCAAGCCCCTACTATGTAAGCATCCAATGAATGACTAGTTTCTGCTGCGTTACAATGGAAGAACGCAAGGTAACTGGTGGAGAAAGAGGCAAGCCAGGCAGGCCCTACCCTATAGCGTTTGCCTTCCATTGGGAGGGCTGCTACAGCACGGGGAACTTGGGTGGTGCCAACTTAAGTCCTTGTAAAGAGAATTATACCTGTGAAACTATAAGGAACAGGTCACTCTGGCCAGGGAGTGCACCTGTCCTTGTCACTATGTCAGGTACACTAAGTGTTGTGATGTGAAAAATGTGTCTGTGAAAAATGTGTCCTAAAAAGAAAGCTCATTGCAAGTGCTGATGGAGATGGATCCGTGACGGGCACAAGCCAAAGAGCAGAAGGGCTATGGATACACTAGGAATAGGGACTAGATCCAGTGGGCTGTTTCTTAATATTTATTGTGTGTATATGTGAGTGAGAGTGTTTTATCATCACTTATGTATGTCTGTATACCAAGTGCATGCGTGGTGCCCACAGAAACTGGAAGAGGGCAATCAGACCCATTATAATGGGAGTTACAGGCAGCTGTAAGCCCCATATAGGTACTGGAATTAAACCCCAACTCATTGGAAGAGCCTGTGTTCTTAACTGCTGAACCATCTCTTCAGTCCCTCAAAGGTGGCTTTTAATTGTAATATGGATTACATTAAGAAAAGGCAAACTATTCTCACAGATCTACTGTGAGATATACTAAACATTCATCAGGTTGAAAGGCAGCTAGCTGTTCATGCACCTGAGTTTAAGATTGAAGTAACACTGTTCATGGAATTGTTAATGAAAGCCATGGGCCTTGAGCATCTCCATAGTGATTCTGGGGACTGATGGGCATCAAGGTCTGCCACACTGCACACAGGCTGTTGTGGAAACCAGCCTGACAAGCAGGGCCTTTCAACTGGCCTCACCCTGGGGCCCTCTCACCATGTAGTCCTCCTTGGAGGCTGAGTGATCCTTCCGAAGCCAGCTGAAGGTATCTTCCACGTTCCACTTGACCACTTTTCTGCTGTCAGGGGATGCACTCCTGCAGGTTGATGGCAAGAGAAAGCTGTACTTTGTGTAGGGCCCAGCTGTTATGTCTCTGCTCCTTCCCTCTTCCCCAACTACCATCTAGGCATTAGCGCCTAGGCTTACCACCACCCATCTGTCTTTGGCAGCACCGACAAGCCTGTCAGCATTAGCCAGATGTTTGCCCTACCCCCAGCCCAATTTGGTTGTGTGGGGCAGAGAAAGCCAAACCTGGACTCAATGAGCCGCCTGGCAGCCTCTGCATATTTAAAGAGCAGGCGTTTGGCTTCCTCCCGGAACTTGATTCGAGATAACCTGAGTTAGAAAACAGGCAAGAGTTAGAGCCCTCCTACATGTGACTGGGCATTAAGAACCAAGCTGTGGAGCCATACCTGATGGGAATGTCATTCATAATTTCACGAAACATGGAAGGTGACACAACTGGTTCACAGTTGCTTGGCAACAGGGGGTCAGATCCTTTGTCTACTACTTTGCGCTCCAGCATCCAACGGTTGAAAGATTCTCGGGGTGGCTCAATGCCTGTGGGACAAGAGAGCTGCTAAGGAGTAGACAGCGGGGTCCACTGAGACAGGAAAAGGCACAGCTGTAGGTATTTTTCACATGCTTATTTCCTAGACTTCATTTTCCCAAACTATATTCTGAGAATCATGAGTACTTTATTTTTTTAAGACAGGGTCTGGTAATGCAGCCTAGACTAGCCTGGAGTTCAAAATCCTTCCAGAGCCTCCTGAGAGCTGGGAGGTGTGGGCTCCAAGCATGCTTTCTCTAAGAATTTTGGTTCTTAACTTACAGGTGTGGAAACAGCAGACAAGTTGAGAAACACATTCAGCATCACAGAGCTGGGACCCTAACAGGTCTGTTTCCCTAGAGCACTCACTAGAGAACCAACAGGCCCCTTCCCACCCAGACCCAAGGGGAAAAGCCAAGGAGAGGCTGCAGAGCCCTCACCCTCCCGCTGCTGGCACAGCTCCCGGTAGTGCTGGCGTAGCTTCAGGATGAGCTGAGAGCGGAGCAGCTCAACCTCAGGGTGTGGGGGTAGGACCTCTGAAGGGCCCCTGTGCTTGATGACAGCATTGCTCTGGATGTCCAGGTCCCAGTATACCCTAGGGGCACAGACAGGAGTTGTGAAGATGGCCTGCCCATCACTACCACAGCACACAGTCCTGGGAAGGCTGCCCATAAGCAATGGCTATATCTAAGCCAATCAACAGGGACTCACTCAGTGGGTCGGAGGAGAGCTGCCTGCTGTTTATCTTCAGCGGATGGACCCCAAATCTTTAGTGTTGGAGTTCCTGGGATGCTGGGGGAACTGGGCACCGACTGGCTTGTGGGTGTCACAGGTATTTCAATCTAAAGGAAAAGAATCCAAAAAGTATCAAGCCAGGACTGCAGTCATGTCCAACAGCCACACGTGGGACTCCCTCCTGACCCAGCCTTTACAGGAGGAGCTGCTGGCCACATGCCCAAGGTAACCACTTACCAGCCAGGTCCTAGAGTCCCAGGTACTCACCTTAGGCTTCTTAACACCATTGCCACTTCGCTGCTCTTCTGAGAGCTGCCTCTTTCTGGGCTTGTTCTCCACCGGAGGAGTTTCTACCAAGCTTGACTCTTGGGGCAGTGGGGTTGCATTCAGCCCCAAAGGGTCCGACTAGGGGAGGGAAAACAGCAGAATTGCAAGGGGCCAGTGGCTCGGGTGCTGTAACACCTCAAACTTGCCTTTCCACCCTGCTTTGGCTCCGTAAGGAAGCCAGGGGCCTGGGATGCAGATGAAGAACCAACCAAGGACTCCACTCCTGCCTGCTACCTGCTTCCTGGTGACCTCACCTTTGAAAAGGCCATGTTAACCCCACCTCACCACTGACATTGTGACACAAGTCAGTGAGTAACTTGCTAGGATGTCTGGCATTAGATCAGTGCCTTAAGAACAAATAGGAATCAAAAGAGGTCAGGGAATGTTCTTTTCAGACAAGCAAGGCTCTGCATGGACCTCCTTAGTGACACCAGGAATCACTATAAACATCCTTCTGCCTACAAGCAGCTAGATGGTCTTGGGCCAGTTACTTCCCTTTGAACCTCACTGTCTTTACCTGGAAATGAAGAGGCCCTGCATGACTGTGTATTGTAAGGGCTGCTCCAGCTGAGGGATCTAAGAGCTGAGGTTCCTACCAAACAGCCTATGGTTATACTCCCAAAACATTCTTCCCCTCCCACTTAGCCAGCCTCGCCTTAAACCCTGATTTTTCCTTCTCTTCCTCAAACTAGGATCCCCAATAGATTTTAACACATTAATTAACTGGAATCCTATTGTGTGCCATAGAATAAGCATACCACAATGACCTCATCTATCTTGCTGATGCCTACCTCTTTGCATGGTGCCCAGTGTTTAGCATGCTACACTGATAATCTGCTCCCATCTCTATTTGATTACGGGGTCTTTAAAGACATGGACTGTTTTGCTTAGCATTTTATCTGCAGGTATCAGCATAGAGCTGGACACATAGCTATTTGAGATATATTTGTGGAAGGCCCCAAAGTTGGCACTTACAAGCACATCATGCTGGCCCAATACGGGCATCTCCCACAGGGACTGGTTAGTGAATCGATTGAAGTAGTAGGGACGGCTCTCCCTCCGGCTCCAGCACTTCTCCCAGCCTGCATGTACCAGCTCCTCTGCAAACAAGAGTATAACCCAGTCAGTCAGGGCTGTGCACAGCACCCCTACCCTAGCAGCCACACCACCCTCCAGTACCTGGGAGGTCCTGTACCAGGCGAACTGGCTTTGGAGAACAGGGCTGGCTCTGATTGGAGGTGCCTGGAGAGTGACTTAGAAGAGATGCTTCCTCCCGGGGGCTGCCATGATTCTCATTGGCCATCTCAGCAGCCACTCGGGACCTGCCACACAGAGGACCAAGAGTGACAACTCCATCCGCCTCACCAATTACAACCTAGGGCTCGTGATTTTTATCTACAGATTTGAGAAATCTAACAGTCTTGTCCTGGACAGACAGCCACCTGGTGCCACAGATTGAAGTTTCTGCCCCTCAGCTATAACATAGGGTGCCCATCTAGCCCTGTCCTCCCCTCTTAGTGGCCTGGTTGCCCTTGGGCTCACATCCTCCAGGAAGGTTCTCTTCCTGCCCAGGTGTGGTGGGCAAAGTTCTTTCATAGTGTCCCTGGAAATACATCATAGTGCTTAGATGGCTAGACCTATAGTGGGACTGTCTCAAACTGGGTCTAGTGCATCACTGTCCAGAGATAAAATGCTAACTGGACCCAAAAGGGGCTCTACTAATCTTGCAAACATTTACAAAGTACCAAAGGGGCCAGCAAGAACAGGGTCTGCCCTTGAGAAGTCACTCCTACAAGGACCAGTGTCTTCCTCTTGGGAAGACAAGAGTTTTACTGCTTCTACTAGGTAAAGTCTCAGTGAGCCAGCTGGGGAGGAAGCGTGGGCTCTGGTTGTTGTTGTAGTGTGTAACTGGAGAGGGCTATTTGGTTCAGTCCTTCAGAAGGCCCAGGTTAAACACTGAAGGAAGCCAGCTTCTTCAGGTCTGTATTCCCACTACTACTTCCCAGACCACACCTAGCACAAGCCTCAAAGGCCAGGTGCTTCCCAGCCTTCTGGGACTATTACACTCATAGGGGGCCACTTGAGATCAGACCAGTGATGCTCATGGTTTTAGTATGTTATGAAACCCACAAGAAACCCTCAACCCACAATAAGACCACAAAGGCTGATTTAAAGGTTTTCTTTGCATGCTGATCAGGAACCCTGATTGGTTGTTGACAACATCATAGGAATCATTGAACATTTATTTTATTGTACACTGAGATGTCTGTTAATTTGGAAGGGAAAAATCAATAGTTACTTTATCTGTACAATTTGGCAGATAGAAATTGCAGCAGCAACAGGACACGAGTCACGAGGGCTTTGATTACAGAAAGGTCTGGAATGACTCCGTAGGGACTGAGCCCATGGGTTTCAAGGCTGAATAAGGTTCCCTTTTCTCTCACCCTCTGGGGTCTGCAACACTAGCATGAGAGGGTTTTCTTCTCTGACTGGATTGAACCCACAGCAGGGGGAGAGACCCACAGGAAGGCGCAGCACAGGTAGGTGGGCTGGTCAGCAGTGTAGTTGACAGGGACCCAGGGGACTCCGTGCATCAGCAGCTGGAGAGCAAATAGAAGAAAGAGTCATTGGCCTGTGAAACCTTACTAGGCAGGGGCAACAGAAGAGGGACAAGGACACTGGGAATCAAAGCTGTACTTCTCAGAAATCAAGCTGAGCCTGATTATTATAGTGTGACCCTGTCTAAATAAATATGCTGAAACAGAACCTTTTCATTGTTGAGTCTTGTTTGTTTTGCTTGTTTTTTGAGAGAGGGCTTCTCTATGTAGCCCTAGCTATCCTAAAACTTGCTCTCTAGACCAGGCTGTCCTCGAACTCACAGAGATCTGCCTGCCTCTGCCTTGGGATCAAAAGTGTACACGACCATCCCCTGGCTTTTTTTTTTTTTTTTTTTATGTACTTCTCAAGCTTTCAACCAACAAAATTTGCCTTCCTAGGCCCTGAACTTGGTTTATCAACAGAGCTCTATACTTGATTTAATGTGTTCGTATCATCTTAAGTTGGTTGCTTATTCTTAAGTGCTAGGTATGGGACCCAGAGCCTTGTACATAACAGACAAGTACTCTTTCATGTGCTACACCTTGGCTACCCTTGGCTGAGATCACTGTACAGACTGACAAATATATGAGGTACTACCAATAGAGCCTAGATCCTTGCTCCTGCTAGGTAACTGCTGTGCCACTGAGCCAGGCCTCTTTAACTTTTTTTTTTTTTAACTTTATTTATTTATTTATTTGCCTTGGTGTTTGCCTGGAACTGGAACTACAGACAGTTGTCAGCTGCCATGTGGGTGTTGGGAATTGAACCCGGGTCCTCTGGAAGAGCAGACGGTGCTCTTAACCGCTGAGCCATCTCTCCAGCCCACCTCTTTAACTTTTAAGACAGGGTCTCAAAAAGTGGACCAGAATATCCTTGAACTTGGATCTATAGCTCAAGAAGGCATTCAATATATGATCATCCTGTTTCAGTCTCTGGGATTAGCTGAGATCAGAGCCTGTACAACCAGAACTCAAAGAAAAAACTCTCTTCTTTTTTTTTTTTTCCTTTTTTCTTTTTTTGTTCTTGAGATGGGGACTCAAGTATTTCAGGTTGGCTTCAAACTCACTTCATAGCTGAGTATGACTTTGAACTCCCAATCTGTCGTCTTTGGCTACCTAAGTGCTAGGATTACAGGTGAGGACCACCATGATCAGCTTTCTTTTCTAAATTGGATTTGACTGTGTTGCCTAGATTGATTTTCAGCCATTGGGCTCAAAAGATCCTTCCATTTCAGCCTTCCCATTAGGTGGGATACTGACACCTGCCAATAGGAATCATGTTCTTATTTTGAACACTAAAGCTCCATACATTGCACAGCTAGCTGTGCCAACCAAAGTGTCTGTAGACCAAAGAAAAGGGAACAGAACATACATATGGAAAATTTGGGGCACTATCTCAAGTCACCCACAACTAATAAAAGTCATACGTCTTTGGATAATGTCTTGTTTAAAACATTATAAAATAAAAACATGCAAACACATATTGCACATCTCATTCACCTTTATTGAAAAATGTTTATCCCAGAAATGTAACAGGATGCACCTGGAAGATGCATTTGTTAGAGAAGGTAGAAGCAGCCCCCCCCCAAAATGGGACCACAGCAACATTTCCCAAACCAGCTGTTACCAGAGTCATCTAGAGCAGATTGCTGTACCCCATTATACCTGTTAGACGTCAGAAACGGGGAAGGAGGCCAGGAAAGAACTAACTTTAAGGCAGGGTCTCACATAGCTTAAATGCCTGCTCATATCTCCAAGTCTTGAGATTACAGCCTACTGCCCTAGGTCGTCCTACCCTGCCATCTCTTACGGCTAGAATTCCAGATCTGTGTCATCAGCCTTGACAAGCATTGTAATATTTAAACACACAAGGGGGCCTGGGAGACAAGATTTTTCTTGTCTAATTTTTTTTCACTTTACATGGCTTGAAAATGTTATCAGCTCATACTTTGTTAAGGGCTAGTAGTGCAGAGACTGCCAGGCATTAGGTTAAGCCAGCAAGGGCACACACATACTAAAAAATAATTGCCGGGTATGCTGACAAACGCCTTTAATCCTAGCACTGGAGAGGCAGAGGCAGACGGGTTTCTTTGCGTTCTAGGTCAGGTCTATATAGAGACACAAGGCAGCCAGGGTTACACAAGATAGATCCTGTCTCTTAAAAATAAGAAACGAAACAAATTCGTTTAGATGGGTGCAGCAGGTCTCTGGCCAAAAACACCAGCTCGGAAGTCGGCCAGACTCACCATCCCGACCACTAAAGCAAAACCACTTGACCTCTGCACCGTAGTCTGAGTACTGTGCACTCTCACTGATGCTCCCATGAGGTTAATGGACCCCCACGCATACCAAAGTCGGAGAAGCGCAGAGCAGTCTAGAGACAAAACAACTGTATCTGCGCAACCAGAGGAACCCGTGAGAGGAAAAGTATCCGGTTCCGGGATTGGAGGAACGTGGGGCAGCGCTCCCCAGCGTACCAATCATAACGCTCTGGCTCTAGCGGGCGGAGCCACACGGCCGGCCAAGTGCGCTGACGCGCGGGCGGGGCCTAGCGCCGCGCGCTCCCGCGCACCCCTCCCCCCAGGCCCAGCGGGGGCGGGATGTTTGGCGCGCGCGCGCCGGCCCATCTCCGGGCTCCGCCCCCCGCCCTGCCGCGCGCTCCCGCCCCCGGGCTGAGGCGACTCAGAGTCGGAGCCCGACACAAAGGCGGTGGCGACGGCGGCGGCGGCAGCAGCGGAGGGACCCTAGAGGCCGCTCCGTCCGCGCTCTCCGGGCCCACTGCACTCACCCCGGCCAGCGGCCCTGCTGTCCACCCGCGGGCCTAAGATGGCGGCGACGAAAGGCACCCGGCAAGCGGCAGCCCCGAGCGGGAAGTGCCGGAGGGGCCTCCGCCGTCCGGCATCGGACTCCTGGGTCCTGACGCGGCTCGCGACGGGACCATGGCTTCCTGGGGCTCTTACCTGCCCGAAGCGGACTCGAGGGGATGCGGCCACACGTTCTGCTCGACCGCCCGTTTTGCCGCCTCCGCCTCGCCCTCCCCAGCGCCGCTGCCGCCATCTTGTGTCCCGGGCCGGGACTCCGCGCTGCGCATGCGTTGGTACCGCCTCTGAGGGACCTCGCCACGGCCGCGCCGCCATCTTGAGTGTGGCAATGTTGGCTGGCTCCCCAGACTTTGATTGCTTTCGACCTCCTCCTCATCTTCCCGTTCTTCCCTGTTGTCCCGTGTGATCCCAAGGATTGGGGGGAGGGAAGGAACAGCTTTGCTTTTCTTAATGGTATAGGCGGGAAGGAATGACTCCATACACCGCCCTGCCTCAGTTTCCCTGCCGAATACACTGGCAGGGGCCGAGGGTCTGCTTCAACTCTTCAGGGGACTCGAGACTGGTTTGGAATCTTCTGGGGGCTCTGGTTCAGTTGCCGACGCAGAGGCGGAGTGGTGACGTAGGCTTTATGGACACTTGGGTCCCAGCCTCCTCGGGGCTCTGCTGCTTCCAGCCGATCTCGTCCTCTTAGGGCCCCTGTTTACCTAAGTGTCCTGGAATGTTTTCTGTCTTTGCCCAGAGGCCAGATGGTGTACAAAAAGAACCTTCATCCATTAGCCACCTGTTCACAAGTTGGTCTCCACTAATCTAGCAGTCAAAGGAGTGTTGGTACGCTAAAGCTGGCTCTGAGCAGTTGGAAAGTTGTGTAGGCTACACAGTTTTGTTTAGGTGGAGGCACGATTGCTGGAGACGTTTACCAGCTCCCTTGAGGAATTAGGCTACTAGCCCCACCCACTTGTGGCCTCCAGAGGAAGCTATCCGCCCAGTTAAGGTAGCTTGAAAGGAGGACAAGTTTGCCACCTGCTGCTAGACTGGCGCAGCAGATCTGGTCAAGCCTCTGATAGCCGTGACTGAGGATGCTGCCTGCCTGTAGCTTTGAGTTGGAGGAATCTTAGTTTTTTCTTTTTAAAGCAATCTTACTTTGCTAATCCTGGCTAGCCAAGAACTCAGATCTGCCTGCTAATGCTTCCTAAGTGCCATATCCAGTCAACTTATCTTTTTTCTTTTTCTTTTTTTTTTTTTTTTTTTTTAAGGCAGGGTGTCACTATGTAAACCAAAATAGCCTCGAAATCTGTCTCCTGAGTGCTGAGATTAAGGCACCCATCACCATGCCTTGCCAGTCTTTGTTTTCCTCTTAAGGGCTGGGTGGTGGTGGTATGCACTACCATCAATCATTTAGGGAGATGGAGGCAGGAGGCTCAGGAGTCATCTTGGGCTACATTGCCTAAGATGTTCAAAGTTGTCTGTACTACATGAGACCATATCTAAGCAAAAGTAGCTGGGTCTTTTGGCTCACACCTGTAACTCCAGCATTTAGGCTGAGACAGAAGGATTACCACTAGTTTGAAGTTAGTAGGGCGTCATAAGTGAAATTATGCGTCAGAAAGGAAAGTTGTTTTTTTTTTTAATTTTTTTTTGATTTATTTATTATGCATACAGTTTTACAGAAGAGGGCGCCAGACCTCATCATAGATGGTTGTGAGCCACCATGTGGTTTTGCTGGGAATTGAACTCAGGACCTCTGGAAGAACAGTCAGTGCTCTTAACCTCTGAGCCATCTCTCCAGCCCCCAAAAGGAAAGTTTTTAAAGGGGATTGCTTAGGACTGTGTAGCTCAGTAAGTACGGAGTAAGTCCCAGTATTTTCAAAAAAACAAAGCTTGTGCTGGTGGTGGGCTCCTTTAATCCCAGCACTCTGATCTACTTAGGGAGTTCCAGTGCAGCTAAAGCTACATAGGTCATGTCTCAAACAAAAAGCAAATAGAGTTAGAAAAATGCACACTTCAAACCCCAACAGTACTCTAGCACTGGAAAAGCTGAAGCAGGGAATTGTAGTTAGGTCGGTGTGATCTATGTCGGAGTAGTGAAACAGTCAAGCAAAACCAGAGTATCACACAGGAGTTGGGTATGGTGGTCCTTACCTATAGGTCCAGATAAAAGGAAGGCCGAATGAGAGGGACCTGGATAACAGGGAAATGCTCTCTGAAGAAGGAATGAGCATGCATACAGAAACAATTACTGCATAAAGTACACAAGGGACATTGGGCTGGTGGCACTCAGGCCAGGTAGAAGCTCCTGCAGGTGATGCTCAGCTTTTGTAGCAGTCTTCTTACCTTCACAGCTGTGCTGCTTGAACTATATAACACCCTTGTGTCTGTGTCTATCTCTGCCCCCCCCTTTTCTGTGTATCTTGAGTCCTGTCACTAGTTTCTTCTCCCACATGTGACTAAGGACCAGGTGCCTCCCTGAATTTCCACCTCCAGCTCATCCATCCTCTTCTGTAGTCTCAGAATGGCCTGAGCCTATGCTATGTGTCTTTTTTTTATCTGCCTGGCCAGACTGCTATCGTGTTTTGCTCCATGAGTTTGGGAAAGATCGTATGGATCTGTTAACTACTTCCTCATGGAAATAGATGGTGGCTGGGACTCTCCTAAGTATCCAGCCAACCACATAATTCTGTCCTAATTGCATGTAGTCTTAGGGGAGAGACTAGATCTAGGTGAAGGATGAGGGAAGGATTCCACCTATACAGCCACTAGGGGAGCCATTATTTCTTGGTGCAGAGCTTCCACTTTAAGGTCACCTGAGCTCTTAACAATAGCCTGTTGAACTGCTTAAGGATGCTGACCCTTACTCCTCCTCTGCCTCCATACCCAGCATCCTCTGACTGGCACGACTTGGTGGATGACCATAGACAGGCCACACTGGAAATCTGAGTCACTGTTTCAGGCATCCACATTTCTATTCCAACTCTGGTTTCTGCAGAGGAACCATGCAAGTGGTTCTCCTGGGAAAACCAAGCAAGATATGACCTGCATGCTAAGGCCCTGTGGTAGATTTCATATTCTTTCACTGTAACCCGTCCCCACCCAAGATACTGAGGATCGAGGCTGCAGAGATGGCTCAGGAGTTAGGAGCACTGACTGCTCTTCCAGAGGACCAGGTTCAATTCCCAGCAACCATATAGGAGCTCTTAACTGTAACTCCAGTTTCAGAAGGTCTGGTACCTTCACACCAATGCAGATAAAGTTAAATTATTCAAAACAAAAAACTTGAGGCCTGAATACTCCTAGGAGAAATACTGAATTGCGTCCTCAGCCACTGAGACTGGGGGCAGAAGAAATGGCTGCTTTTTAGAGGATCTGAGTTTGGTTCCCAGCACCCAAATCTAGTTGCTCATAACTCTGCCTTAAACACACACAAATATAGATCCTTCAAAAGACCAATTTTGTTGGTACAGAGTTTGAAAAGCCTGGCAAAGATCATGCCTATGAACCCAGCACTCAGGAAGTAAAGGCAGGAGAATCAGGAGTTCGAGGTCATCCTAGGCCCCATAGCAATTTCAAGGCCAGTCTGGATGACATGAGACCTTATCTCAAGGCCGATGGATTAACCCCCAAACCAGCTTTAAAAACCTAAGCCAGGTGTGGCACATTCCTTTAACCCCATCACTTGGGAGGCATTGGTAGATGGACATGAGTTTGAGGCTAGCCTGGTTTACATAGCTCCATAACAGTCAGGGGCTATGTAGAAAGACCCTGCCTCACAAAACCAAAACAGTGAAAGCAAATTATAGTGGGATTTAAGTGTTAAAGCTTTAGTAGCTCTTAAAAATTAAGACCCTATGGGGCATAGCCAAATTCAATTAAGACCCAGAGAAAACCAACTTTTGGCTCTGTTCCTGTATTCTCAGGGAGTGGATCAGCAGCCAAAAATTGTCTTAAGGCTCAATTTGTATCAATAAGTTTATATAACTCTTAATATTAATCCTTTATATAATAAAAACTAATAAATACCACTCAATAATTACTTTAAACACATTCAAAACAGTTACAAGATAGCTTCCTATAACTATCCTTCATGTCACATTTTTAACAAAAATTCCAAATAGGTTCACCCATACTCTAAAAATAGTTATAAATATTTATAGTCAGTCTATTAAGACCTAACTACTGTCTTAATTTTTACAAGATCCCACAAAAAATACTGCCACCCACAAGTCAACATAAAACAACCTTACAAAAAAACTATTCCCCTCTCCCAATAAATTTTGTCCTCCAGAAATTAGGGATAATTATCATTCTAATAATTGTAAGTTAAATTTAAATTAAATTTGAAAGGAGCTGGTTCTGCAGTTAGAATCACCTGCTGCTCTTCCAGAGGACCCAGGTTGGGTTCCCAGTACCAATAGCAGCTCACAGCCACCTGTAATCCCAGATCTAGGGGATTTAATCACCTCTTTTGGCCACCATGGGCATTAGACATGCATGTGGTGTACAGACATACATGCAAGCAAAACAAATTTTTTAGCTGGGCAATGGTGGTGCATGCCTTTAATCCCAGCACTTAAGAGACAGAGGCAAATCCATCTCTGAGTTTGAAGCCAGCCTGTTCTACATGAGTTCTAGCATAGCTGGATCTGCACAAAGAAACTCTGTCTTCAAAAAGGTCTGGGCCTGAGAGATTGCTCATCAGTTATGAGTACTGGCTGTTCTTCCAGAGGACCAGGGTTCAATTGCTAGCATTCACATGACAGCTAACAACTGTAACTCCTGTTTCAGGGTATCTAATACCCTCACACAGACCATATATGCCATGCATGCCGGCAGAACCCAAATGCATATAAAAAAAATATGAGGGGCTAGAGAGATGGATCAGCAGTTAAAAGCACTGACTGCTCTTCCAGAGGACCGGGGTTCAATTCCCAGCACCCACATGGCAGCTCACAACTGTCTGTAGTTTCAGTTCCCAGTTCCAGGCAAACACCAAGGCAAATAAATAAAAATTAAAAAAAAAAAAATATGAAAGGCCCAGTGTTGTAGAATATTTAACTATGTAAAGATGTGTTGCTGTTTTACCTTGCTACCTAAGGCACCTGATTGGCCTAATAAAAAGCTGAATGGACAATAGGTAGGCAGAGGTGGGATAGGGAGGGCTGGTGGGCGGAGAGAATAAGTAGGGGGAGGAATCTAGACTCGAGGGAGAAGGGGAAGACACCCAGGGACAGGCAGGCAGCCACCAGCCAGCCATGGAGGAAGCAGGAAAGTAGGCCATACAGAATGAAAGGTAAAAGGCCCCAAAGAGAAACATAAATGAAGAGACATGGGTTCAGATAGTTATATGAGTTAGTGGGACAGGTGTAAACTAAGGCTGAGCATAAGTCTCAGTGTTATGATTTGAGAGCTGGTTGGTGGCCCAACCTGCTACAGCCCAGAGAGGTGGTCCCTTCAATCCCAGCATTTGGAAGCAAAGGCAGGCAGATCTCTCTGAGTTTCAGGCTGGCCAGGGATACGTAGTGAGCCATTATAAAAATAAATATGACACCTGTAATTCCAGCAGGTGGCCAAAAGAGGGACTAGGGTACTGGGACTCCAACCTGGGCCCTCTGGAAGAGCAGCAAGTGATTTCATAGAGGCTTGCTTTGTTCTTTTTTGGCTTTGTGATACTGGAACTAAACTAGGTTAGCCTGACATTCATGCATGCATGCACGCACTCGCACGACAGGTCAGATAGGTGCTTGTTGCATAAGCCTGAGAACCTGAGTTCGATTCCTAGGACCCATGGAAAAGGCAGAAGAAGAGAGGTGACTTGACAAAGGTGTCCTCTGACCTCTGTACATGGGCCACACATACATCATACAAGAGGATAAACAAACAGCTTGTATGAAAAAGGCCATACTTGTCTCAGCACTTGGTAGGCAGAGTCAGGCAGATCCCTGTAAGTTTGAAGCCAGCCTCGTCTGTAGAATGAGTTCCAGGACAGCCAGGACGATTTCACAGAGAAACCCTAGCTCAAACAAACAAACAAACAAAGCCATACTTGCTCAGGTTCCCAGGCATTTATGCATTTTAACCTTGTTCTCCATCACTGCAGCAAGAGCCCCTGAGAGGGAACAAGGTTTTATCTCTCTTCCAGGTCTCACCAATGATGGGAGAAAGGCCCCAGCTTTGCTCTGGGACCCTGGTCCATGGTTTCAATTACACTGAGGCAGTTTTCAAAGCAGTGGAGGGCAGGCAGGCTTCTGCGCTGGGGTGAGGTTACTGAAGGGAGCGGCTCTCTGGCCACCTTGGGATCACATTAGAGAAGTCCTTCCAGCCAGGAATAGATCAGGGAAAGGCGTGTCTCCTTGGGTCTTCCTGCCCCTGTGGGATGTGGTGGGAGGGTCCCTTCATTTCTTCATTTTTCTAGGCAGGATATGTGTCGAGGCTTGTACTGGGGCCTTGGAAACAAGCAATAAATAAGACAGGCTTTGTGCTCAGGGAGCCCCCACAGAGCCTTGGGGGAAGCAGGCACGTAAACAATCCCTCTGTGCATGGAGATAAGGCTGCAAAGGGATCCCAGGGCAGCGAGTGTGCCAAGGAGCCTTAAAAGGAGATGACAATGGAGAAGTTTCCAGGTAGCCATGGAAAGGGAACAGCCTGTCCCAGGGCTGGGAGGTATGTTAGAGGAATGGCGAGTTTGGTCAGGCCAGTCTTAGCACAGAAGAGGAATGGCAGAGGTACAGGCCTTACCAGAGCCTGGATTTGTAACACAGGTTAGCATCTCACCACACTTGGAAGACACCAGTGGCAGTCTTCCACTATACTCCTTACAGTGTCCATTTTTCTACTTCAGTCAAAAGCCAACATGTTTATAGTCAGAGGAGCTGAGCTTGCAGATTTAAACTCCAAAAGAGGAGACCCAGGGACAGCTCCCCAAACTCCGAGATCACTGAACACTGTGTGCTAGGGAAGAGGGAGAGGAGGCCCCTGGCAAAGGGATCATAGCTGAAGGGTTCCTAGGACACTTAAGTTCTAAAGCCAGAGGGCCTTACTTTCATATCACATGCACAAACTTGATTTCATGTAGCTGTATACAATCTAGACCAGGCTGGCTTCTAGCTTCCTCTGTTTCTCAAGTGCAAGGATTAGAGGCTTGCCCTCCACGTAAGTAAGAGTAACATATGATATTTGTTTCTTTGCTCAGAATCTCCAGTTGTATCCGTTTTCCTGCAAACTACATAACTTCTTTTTTTTTTTAAGATTTATTTATTTGGGGCTGAAGAGATGGCTCAGAGGTTAAGAGCATGACATACATACATACATACAGGCAAGCACTCATACATTTAACCTCTCTCTCTCTTTGAGACAGGGTTTCTCTGTGTATCCCTGGCTGTCCTGGAACTTGATCTGCAGGCCAGGCTGTCTTTGAGCTCACAGAAATTTGTCTGTCACTGCCTCCAGCAAAGCTGGGACTGAAAGTGTGCCCCCCCCAAAATAAAATAATTTAAAAAAAAGACAGTCAAGGGATTGGAGATTTAGTTCTGTGGTAGAATACTTGTCCATCAAGCATGAGGCCTCGAATTTAGTCCTTAGCCCGAGGACAGGCATGGAAAACAAGTCAGTAAGCAGGTTCCTCTGTAGCTCTTGCTTCCAGCCCCTGCCCTGGCTTCCCTCATGATAGACTATCACCTATAAGCCAAATAAATCCTTTTCTCCCCAAATTGCTTTTGGTCATGCTGTTTGTCACAACAGAAAAGCAAACCGGGGAAAGAAGGGGTCTAGGTGTCTGTCAACTGTAAAATGTGCAGCTCATGATAGATTTTTATTTTTATTTAACCATAAAGAATTTGGGGCTGGAGAGATGGCTCAGAGGTTAAGAACACTGACTGTTCTTCCAGAGGTCCTGAGTTCAGTTTCCAGCAACCACTCACAACCATCTGTAATGAGATCTGGCAGCTTCTTCTGGTGTGCAAGCATACATGCTGGCAAAATACTGTATACAAAGTAAATAAATCTTTTTTATTTTTATTTATTATATATACAGTATATAGAAGAGGGCAGCAGATCTCATTACAGATGGTTGTGAGCCACCACGTGGTTGCTGGGAACTGAACTCAGGTCCTCGGCAAGAGCAACTAATAGCCTAAATGGCTGAGCTATCACTCCAGCCCCAGCTTGCTTTATTAGACAACCCAGGACCACCAGCCCAAGGATGACACCATTCAGAGTGGACTGAATTCTCCTACATCAATTAGAAATCCAGAAAATGACCTACAGACACTTGAGTAGGTCAATCTGGTGGCAGCAATTCCCCAATCGAGGCTTCTCTTTGCCGTCACTCTAGTTTGAGCATGGTTCCATGGCTTAGCTTGTGTGCCTAGGGCTACACTCAAAACTGATATGTGATTTCTCTGTACCATACTGACTTGTAATGCCCAAGAACAGCATTGCTGGGTCCTATATTACAGGGAACCATACAGGTGACATGCAGGAAAAGGTGTGAGAATGAAAATTCAGTTCAGTTTGTCTTTGGCCACCTGAACCAAACTGTAGCAGGAAATCAGGAACTATATATGTGAACAATCGCGTCATAAGACTAGAGACGAGCGGGGCGTGGTTAACTGAAAAGGATTCCAAAAGTAGACCTTCGAGGGAGGGGACCAAGACAAAAAGTCGTCATTCTCTCGAGAGAATTCCCCGACCAAATACACAGTTCACTCCAGCTGCCCGGGAGTTCGGACGTATGGCATGGGGATGAAGAATCTTCCTTAGAAAGGCTCCGACGCACTGCAATCTCATCCTGTCATCTTCTCTTAAAACCGGCTCTGTTTTGTAAGCGATTTTCACCAAATAAACCCTGTTTAAAACATATCTCAGGGCGGGTTTTTACCACAATACCAAACGTTCTAGAAAGTTCGATGCTGGCAGTTCCTTCCCAACAAATTTTTAAAAAAGATTTATTTATTTATTATGTATACATTGTTCTGCCTGCAGGCCAGAAGAGGGCGCCAGATCTCATTACAGATGGCTGTGAGCCACCATGTGGTTGCTGGGAATTGAACTCAGGACCTGAGGAACAGCAGCCAATGCTCTCAACCTCTGAGCCATCCCTACAGCCCCCCATTCCCAACAAATTTAAACACAGTATAATTTGGGAAAAGAGTTTCCCAGTGTAATCCAATTCCTAATGCAGAAGGAAGGACAATGACTGAAACTCAAGGTTCAAGTCATTTTTTTTCCCCAAAAAAAGAAGGGTTCTAAAGATAGGCTACCTGGTACTAGCTAGTTTAAGGGCCTAAGGGTATGGCCAGGCCTCTGTCATACAGATAGTGTAGAAGCTCTTTGCACTATTAGCCACCTGGCTAATGGGAGCCTGGGGGAGCCTCTGGCTATACAGATAATGTAAGGGTCATTTAGATACTTATCTGGTCATTTAGATGCTTATCATTTAAATACTATCTGGTCCTGGTTGTGGGAGCTTTGGGAAGCCAATGGCTGTAAAGGTCATTGGGATTCCTAGCCACCTGTAGGAGCTTGACATGGCTGGGCCCGACAGAGACCACAGATTACCAGGCTGTCTGTCAGTCACTTCCAATTCCCAGCTTTCTGGATGGAATAAGAGGCTTTTCATCTGTCCCACTGGAAAGACAAGCCTGCCTGCTTCACATTCCTGGTGTCTCTGGAGATCTGTAAGTGTGCTCTCTCTCTCCTCTCCCTCCCTCCCTCTCCCTCCTTTCCCCCCCTCTCTTTGGGTGTATGTGTTTGTCTGCATAGTCACCTGTGGAAGGATGCACACCTGTGTGTGAGTGTGGCCTTCACTCTTCACTTGATTCCTGAGGCAGGGTCTTTACTGACCTGCAGTGGACTGATTTGAGTGATCCGGCCAGTCTAGCAAGTCAGCTGGCCCTGAGGCCCCTGCCTCTCAGCCTGCACCTGCCCAGCACTGGGAGTACAGATGGTTGCTATGACCATGAAGCTTTTACATGGGTTCTGGAGATCCAAACTTCTGAACTCTGGTCCTCTTTGCTTAGAAAACAAGCATCTTATTCATCTAGCCATCTCTGTAGGCCTCTGCTTTTTGCTTGATTGTTGTTGCTTGATGCAGGATCTCACTATATTGCTCTGACTGGCCTGACACTCACTAAGCTGGCCTCTTACAGAACTCTGCCTGTCTCTGCCTCCTGACTGCTCAGGTTAAAGACTGGGATCAACACAGCCAGTTGAATTTGATTTTCTGATCCTCCTGCTTCAACTTCCTAAATACTAGGAGGATGCTACTGTACTGGCTAGTTTTTTTTATCAACTTGACACAAGCTAGAGTCATCATAGAAGAAGGAGCCTATAAGATCCTGTTTTCTTAATTGGTGATTGATGGGACGGCCCAGCTCATTGTGGGTGGTGCCATCCCTGGGCTGATGGTCCTGGGTCCCACAAGAAAGCAGGCTGAGCAAGTCATGAAGAGCAAGCATGCCAGTTAGCAGCACTCTCCATGGCCTCTGCCTCAGCTCTTGTCTCCTGTTTGAATTCCTGTCATGACTTCCTTTGATGATAAACAGTGCTATGGAAGTGTAAACCAAATTAACCCTTCCTTCCCCAACTTGCTTTTTGGTCCTGGTGTTTCATCCCAGCAATAGAAACCCTAAGACAATTGCCTTGTTTTCCCATTTTCTCCCTCCTCTTTTTTTTTTTTTGAGATAGGCTATTGTTGTGTAGCCCTGGCTACCCTTGAATTCTCCAGGTAGACCAGGCCAACACTACCTCTGCCTCTCAAGTGCTATGATTCCATGCTTGTACCACCACACCCAGCTTCCCCACTTTGGGATCATGAATGTTGCTATGAACATCCACAAATGTTTGTGTGAGCACACATTTCCCTTTGTTGGTGAGTAAGACTTGGGAGTAAGAGTCTCTGTGTAATAAATACACCCTCACTTCAGGAACCTGCAGAGCTCTTCCCTGAGGCAGCCATACTATGGTTTACATCTTACCAAGCATAAGAGTTCTAGTCATTTGAAGGTCTGTAATCAAAAGGTCAAGGACAGGGGGCTGGAGAGATGGCTCAGAGGTTAAGAGCACTGACTGCTCTTCCAGAGGACCTGAGTTCAATTCCCAACAACCACATGGTGGCTCACAACCATCTATGATGATGACATCTGGTACCCTCTTCAGTATACTGTATATATAATAAAATAAATAAATTTTAAAAAAAGGTCAAGGACATTCTTGACTACAAGTTGAGTTCAAGGCCAGCTGAGTTATTTAAAAACCTCTCAAATAAATGCATGCTTCTGTTCTAATCCAGCCAAGATAGGATCTTGGTCTTGGTTTGGGACTAAAACATGTCTACCTCCCTTCCTTCCTTCTCTCCTTGTTTGTGTTTGGTTTTTGGCTGTTCTTGTTGTTGTTTTGTTTTGGGGGGGTTGTTAGTTTTGTTGAGACAAAGTGTCATGAATCACATTTTGGCCTCAACAATGACTAGGTCACCAAGGGGACTCTGAGCTTCTGACCTTCCTGCCACTGTCGCCAGGGCGCTTAGATGACAAATGTGCCACTGGCTTGGTTTGTGAGCCACAGAGGACCAGATCTACGGCTCTGTGCATGCAAGGCAAGCACTCAACAACTGAGCTACATCTCCAGCCCTTGTTCTTTGGAGACAAAGTCTCACTGTATAGGCCGGGTTGTCCTGGAACCCATGGCAATCCTTTGGCCTCAACGTCCCAAATGCTGGGATAACAAGTATACCACACATAATTTAACAAAATCTATCTATTTTAAAAGCCATTGTGATAGTAAGTAAAAGTTTTTGTTGCACATGCCTGACGATGTGAATTCAATCCCTGGAATTCACACAAAGGTGAAAAAGAGAATGCATTCCTCAACGTTGTCTTCTGACCTTCACATGTTTCACATAGCACACCCATGGCCCCTACATATGGCACACTCATAATGCTAATGAACAATTTTTTAAATTGGTTTTTTCTTTTGAAAAATAAGAGGAAGGAAGGGAGAAAGAAAGAAAGGGGAGAGAGAGAGAGGAGAGAAACTGCAGTTGGGTTTAGAGAGATGGCTCAGTGGCTAAAGGCATGTATTGTTCTTTCAGGGGACTAGTGTTTGGTTCCCAGCACTCATGTTAGGCAGCTCACTTGTTTGCAACTCAGCTCTATGGTATCTGCTGCCCTCTTCTGGCCTCCATAGGCACTACACTCACATGAGCATATACACACAGATATACATATATACACATAAATAACTCCTTATAAAGAAAGAAAAGCTGTTATCTTACAAATTGCTTGGGAACCAAATTGCTCTAACCTCAGGCCTGAAGTTCTAAATTGGCCTAACCTCATGCCTGATGTTCTGTCCTAGGAATTTTTTTTTTTAAACTTTATTTATTTATTTATTTGCCTTGGTGTTTGCCTGGAACTGGAACTACAGACAGTTGTTAACTGCCATGTGGGTGCTGGGAATCGAACCCGGGTACTCTGGAAGAGCAGATGGTGCTCTTAACCGCTGAGTCATCTCTCCAGCCCCGCCCTAGGAAATTTTGAGAGAGAGGGAGCTCAACATGGCCAGCAGCCTCTCCCACACCAGGAACCATTTGAGTTTTGAGTGGGAGACAAATTACCTCCCCCAGAAAGAAGGCAGACTCACTGCTCCAAGGCATCTTGGCTTATGGAAATGGATAAGAGTAGGTCGGGTCAAGAAGTCCAGATTTGTGTACAGCTGATTGAGAGCCTAAGGGGGCACCTCCCATGACCATAGGGATCTGTGGGCTGCAGAGGAGATTAGGAAAGTATGACATTCCTGGCTGCAGACCAGGTCCACATAACGCTGGAGAAATTCAAGGAGATGGATGGTGCTGGCAGGAAGCTAAAAAGAGCTCAGTGTCTGAGCAGGAAATTAGGCCAGGGCCCACAGAGCCGGCCATTGACTCTCCTCCCCGTGAAGAGTCACAGATGGTGAAGAACACCGTCCTTGGATTCAGCAAGTGTTTATGGTGTCAGTGTAAACATGGGTACGGGCCCTTCCCTGGCCCTGAGGTAAGGTTTAGAATGTATTGGAAGATGTGGGCAATGAAGAAACAAAACAAAACAAAAAAAAGAAAGGAAAACTAAAACTCACCATGTGAGTGTGGTGGCAGGTGGCACAGTGGCACACACCAGTGACCCAGCAGTGGGGAGGGAAGGGCAGAAAGAACGGAAGTTCAAAGTCATCTTCAGCTACACAGTGAGTTCAAGGTCAGCCTGGTCATTATGGGACCATGGGGTGGGGTGCAAAAAAAGAAACCTAGTAGACACAGTGACAGTTGATGTCAGGGAAGGGACTCTCTCACGGGATGACTTGTCAGAGTAGAGCTCTAAATGGCAGGGGAAAGTCACAAGAAGCCTGAGGCTTATCAAGATTATTGTATGGCCCAAATAGTGGCAAACTGATAGAATTACAGGAGAAGGTAAGCAAGAGCTAAGCCCCTTGGTGTAGGGGTACTCAGGATCTTGGTTTAGTCCTGTGTGTGTTATGAGGGACCAGTAGAGGATTTGGAAAGGGAAGAAAAATGCTGTCATTTTTACCTATCCCCCCCCCTTTGTTTTTGAGAGACAGGCTGGCTTTGAACTTTGGATCCCTTCTGTCTCTGCCTCCCATATACTGGGATTTCAGGCAGGTACCACCATGTCTAGCATCCTTATTTTCCCCTTTCTCTCTCTTCCATTTTATTTATTTCTGTTTTAACTTTTAGAGGCAGTGATTAAAAAACCCTGGTTGACCTCAAGGTTACTATGTCACCAAGGATGACAGTGAGCTCTGACCCTCTCATCTCCACTTCTCCGGGGCTGTAGGCCACCATTCTTTACTTCTCTTGCACTCTCCACAAGAAACTTTTGGTTGCAACAGAGAGACTAGACCTGTCAGGAGGGGGCTGAAGTCCAGGTAGACTGCAAAGGTGTCTCCATATTGCTGGTGCTGATAAAGACGGGCGGGCGTATAGTATGGAACGTCTTTTGGTGACACCAGGGTTTGCTGATGTGGGTGAGGATGATGGACTGACTCCAAGCTGGGTAAAGGAGGGCTTCATGATCTGAGATGGAGAGGGTAAAGAGCAGAGCTGGGTACCGCTCAGGGAGGGATGACAAGTTAGATCTGGAGAGGAGGAGGAGGATGGGAAGCTGTGAGCTGGTGGGCCTTATTAGATCAAAGCCCATGTTGTCTGGCCCCAGGATGTTGAGATTAGTACATCCTGGAAATCTTCAGTAGTCAAAATGTGTTGAGCTGTTTTGTTTTGTAACCTTCAGGAAGGCCTTGAAAAAAGTTGTCAGGCTTTAGGCTGGCAAAAGCAGCCCAACTAAACAGGAAGTCCCTTCCTCTGCTGCGCCTTCTTCAGGTTGCTTAGGCATTTTATCACCAGACACCAAAACTGCCCTGCTACAGATGCCCCACCTCTTCTTCCAACAGTTTGAGGCTAGAAAGTCCATGTGGAATGTAATGAAGCCCAAAGGGTCAAAAGACCTAGGACCGGGGAGGATGCAGGTTCCTGTGAGTCAGTGTCAGGCGGATGAAAGAGGCCGAGAATGGGAAAGGGAGGCAGAGCACTGGGGGCTGGGGGGAGCTGGAAGATAGCTCACCCCCTAAAGAGCTTGAAGGAAAAGTGTGAGGACCTCAGGCTGGACCCCAGAACACCTTGACAATGCTGGGTGGGCGTGGTGGCAAGAATGCTAATGCTGTGGGAGTGGGGAACTACAGAAACTCGTCCTCTGGACAGCCACTTAGTGAGATACCTGTCTCCAAAGACAAACAAAAGGCAAGGCTGAAACACCGCATACCGTAACTGTAACTGTAACCTGAAGTTGATCCTCTGCTTCCACACCCACATCACTCACACACCCGCCCAGTCTTTCTCTCTGTCTCTTTTACAAACACACACACACACATACACACACACACACACACACACACACACACAGACACACAATCACAAGGGTCCAGTAGCATGGTGGCCCACACTTTTAATCTCAGTATTTAGGAGGCTGAGGTGGATCAGTGTGAGTATGAAGCCAGCATGGTCTATATAGCAAGTTTCAGGATAGCCAGGGCTACATAGAGAGATCCTGTCTCATAAATAAATAAATAAATAAATAAATAAATAAATAAGGGGCTGAAGAGATGGCGCAGCGGTTAAGAGCATCTGCTGCTCTCCCAGAGGACCTGGGTTCAAATCCTGACACCCCTAAGAAAGCACACAACTGTGTAGTTCTAGTTCCAGAGAATTCAGTTCTTCTAACCTCTTTAGACTCTAATCAGGCAAGTGGTGTACATATATACATGCCAGGAAAACATTCATACCCACTAAATACATATGTAATAAATAAAAAAGAGGAGAGGAGGGGGTCTGGGGATAAAAGCTCAGTGTGCAGACAAGGCCTAGTCCCACCATTTAAAAAAAAGAAAAAACCAGCAGAGCTAATGAATGAAATAAGGAATTCAGAAGCCATTCAAGGCCAACACCAGGGTCAAGACAGAGAGGTCCAGGTCAGGGGTAGAATGACTCTAGACAGGATCTGAGGAAGTAGCACCTTGAAAGAAACTTTTGAACCCTCCAGTTTCAAACCTGGAAAGGCCTCTAGGGACAAGGCAGACACATTTTCCCCAGAAAAAGGAACTGTTTTTTTTTTTGAGGAGGAAATGGAAAAGAAAAGCGGAACCCAGCACCATATCTTCAAGTGTTTGTAGCCACAGAGAGGCAGTCAACACTTCTTCCCGGATAAACTCAGAAAGCCCCAGCCCTGTATTTCCCTTTTCCCTATTTGGTAAATGTCCAGACTCCATGGGGACTGTTTTGTCCTCTGCATTCTGGAAACAGATGTAATCTTTAGGGTCAGAAGGCCTTTCCCATGTTTGTCAGCCCCAGTCTTGTGAGCTCCCAGACACCCAGGCACATGAGCTGCAGCTCTGTGGATGGGGGACTGGGGATGGTGTCATTTTTCTGAGGAGCAACTTGGGTGGGCACCAGGGTGGGGTGGGCAGGAGGGGAGGTGGCTGATTCAGCTTCCCCAAGCTGGGCTGTGATCCAAAGGAAACACAGCTGGAGATGATGAGGGGAGTGTGTCAGGCAAAGACTGCATGCTAACATCTTGGGCTAAAATCCAGCTTGGCATCCCGTGGCCTGTGGAGCTTGTGTTTATTTGGTTGGACCAGATACCACCCTCCCTACTCCCCCCCACCCCCCCACCCCCACCCTACCCCCTGTACCTCAGCAGTTCAATCTGTTCAACAGAAAGTCAATGAGATGGGCATAGTGGTACTTCCCAGCCATCCTACCTACTCAAGAAGCTGAGGCAGGGGAATCACAAACTCAAGGCCTGGCTGGATTACAGCGTGAGTACAAGGTCAGCCTGGAAAACTTAGGAAGACCTTGTCTCGAAGTAAAAAGTGCTGGGGAGGCCATGAGGTGGCTGCCAAGCCTGATGTCCTGAGTTCAATCCCTAGGGCCACATGCTGGAAGGGGAGAAAGGCTTTAAACAATTTGTCCTGCAGCTTCTGCACACTTGCTGTGACATGCACTGTCCCTTCCCAGTAAGAAGTGAAATATGCTTGTAAGAAGGCTGGAGGTGCAACTCAGGAGACGAGGGCATGCCTGGCATGAACACGGCTTCATTCCACCAACACCGTAAGAACCATAAAAAGAAGTGGACAATATGAGCACGGGCTCTGGATCAGACCAGCTTGAGCTAGTTCCTAACCTCGTTGGGTGTTATGGTACCTGTCTTATAGCAGACCGCATTAGAGTTGTGTTATGTGAGTCCACATTTTCAGGGCATTCTGAAAAAGTGCTAAGTATCGGTTCTATTTATTGAGTCCTTTAGCATGCATGTGTAGTTTTAGCACTTTGTATACTTTAACATAGAAGCTCTCACTGCCATTTAACAGATGTGGAAACTGAGGTTCAAGATCAGATTTGCTATTTCCTCTAGAACAATGATTTTCAACCTTCCTAATGCTGTGACCCTTTAATACAGTTCCTCATGTTGTGGTGACCGCCCCAACCATAAAATTATTTTCATTGTTACTTCATAAGTGTAGTTTTGCTACTGTTATGAATCATAATTAAATATCTGTGTTTCCCAATGGTCCTTAGCAACCCCTGTGAAAAAGTCCTTCAACCCTGGAAGGGGTCAAGACCCATAGGCTGAGAACTGCTGCTGTAGAACAATGTCCCTCCATCTAGCTGGCAACCCATCCACTTAGACACTGGTCATGTCTGTTCATGCTGCAGTGATGGAGCTGAGCAATCCTAAAATATGTTCCCTCTGGCTCTTTCCCAGAAAAACTGGCTGACATGCTCTAGCAAAAGACTTGAACCACGTCTGTGTGGATACAGAGCACTTGAATAATTGGCTAGTGTTGTTTGTTTTTTATTTTGGGGGCACATGCCCACCCACCTCCCACATAAGTCACACATGAAGGCTATTTCTTAATTATAAATTCCAGGCCTTAGCTTGGCTTGTTTTTAGCCAGTTTTCCTTAACTGAAACCATCTACCTTTTGCCTCTGGGCTTTTACCTTTCCTTCTGTATATCTGACCCTAACTTCTGCTCCGTGGCTGGCTGGGTGGCTGTCCCCTAGCACCCTTCTCTTGCTTGTTCTTCTTTCCCACATTTCTTCTTCCATTCTCTCTGCCTGGCAGCTCAGCCTATCCTTTCTCCTGTTTCCTATTGGGCATTCAATTTTTTATTAGACCGTGTTTTAGACAGGGACAGCAACACAGCTTCACAGAGTTAAACAAATGCAACATAAACAAAAGCAACCACCTTAAAATAATATTGAGCAACAGGCTAGCCTGGTGTTAGTGACATGGCTGGGATGGCCATGCACAGAGGATTCCTTTTGAGTTCCAGGAGGCCTCCAATTTTCTCAAAGCACAGCAAACATGAAGTTGCAACACTCAGGGAGATTGCTGAACTTTACCATCATCACTGGAGGGTGAGACTGAAACACACTGTGAGGGAAAGGGGAAATCCACACAGCTGAAAGTCGGGAGGCTGAGGCTGAGCCTGCCAGCCAGCCGCCCCCTCAGTCAGTGTGAGGGACTGCACCTTCTCCTACCCCACCAAGTCACATTCCTGCCTGGGTTAAATAGTGAGTTCCAGGCCAGCCAGGGTACAAAATCCTTTCTCAGGACAAAAGGAAAAGGAGTAAGTGCTATGGAGGCAGGGAAGGACATTGCTCAAAACTGCCCCCATGTAACTAGAAAACAGAATGACAAGAGCCAGCCTTAGGAGTGGAAGAGCATTCTCAGCAGAGGGAACAGCAGATGCAAAAACTATGAGAAAAGGTCCGTGTTCAAGGATGAGAAAGGACAGTATGTGGAGGCGGGATGAGAGACCAGAGCATGGAGGCAGGGGCCACTGGCGGCTGAAATGGTGATGGTTGGACCTAACACTGGGCAGCAGAGTGACTCTGAGAAAAGAAGATGGCAGGCAGGAGAGGACGGGGCTGGAAGAGAAGAGAGAGGAAAAGACTCACTTCTTCCTGGAGGGTGCTAGGAACTCAACCCAAGGCCTGCTGTACATAAGGAAAACATCGCAGCATTGAGCTGTACCTCAGATCCCAGTTTAACTGCATTTAAAAAAATGTATTTTAAATAATGTATGTGCCTTTGTGGGGGTGTGTGCATGTGATTACTGTGCCTGCCAAGGCAGAGGTGTCAGGTCCCCTGGATCTGGAGTGTCACACTGTGAGCCACTGGATGTGGGCACTGGGAATGGAACTCAGGTCCCGTTAAGCATAATAGGTGCTTAACTTCTGAGCCACCTTTCCACACCCCAGGTTTGTGTCTTGAGTCAGAATACAGAAAGATTATGTGCCAATAAAGAAAGTCAAAGGATTATTTTACTGTTTATTAACAAGCAAAATCTATGCACTGTTATCACAAGACAAGTTGGGAAATCCTAATTGAATGATTAGCTGCTCAGCCCCTCCCTGGCATCGGCTTCAAAAGGCCTGCACACCCTGGGATCTTTGGATCAAGCACATTCCCAATAAAAAAACTCTGCCCTTGAACCTAAATGCTCCTTCCAGAGGAGCTAGAGGACCAGTGACAGAATTCCAGTAACAACTCAATGCCGTGCAGGCCTGTAATCACCTGGATAGCCTCAGCACTCTTTGGTCCCTGATAGGCTTGCCTATGGTGTGTGTCCTTAATCATAATGGCATTCATTCCTTGCTAATGGTATGGCATAGGCTATGCCCATTACTTGCAATAGACCCATTCATATTTACAATAACCTTCTATTAAGGCTGGGGATGCAGTACATTTGGTAGAATACTGCCTAGCATGCACATGTACCATTCCAGAACTACATAGACCAGGAGTGATGGTGTATATCTGAAATCCCAGCACTCTGGAGACAGAGGCAGGAGCATCCGAAGTTCAAGGCCATTTTTAGTTGCATAGAAATTTCCAGGCCAGTCTGGGCTACATGAGACCCTGTCTCAAAAACAGAAAGAACACTCTTCCTCCCTAACACCCTTCTTAATTGTTGCCATTTTAGGAAGAGTAAATAACCTGAGTGATTAAACAAGGGTCCTAAGGAGGGACATCCTAGGATGTAAACGCTGGTCCCTAGGACAGAAGTGTCTAGGCTTCTCCTCGGGCTATCCCACCCACCTCAAACTGTTTAGGAACAATTTCTGAATTCTACAGTAACACTCACAGAATTTGTCTCAACCTCCAGTTTCCTGCTAGAGAGAATTCCGGTTTCACAGACTATAAGAAGGCAGAAGCAGATCTAGGGTGATTAGCCATTCTGGTTTGTCTGAGAATGCCTAGATTCCCATGCACAGCTCCGAATCCAGGAAGGACCTGGACAAAACAAGCTAGCTGGCTTGGTCAGCTGAGCTGGCTGAGTGCTGCTGGCTGGTAAAGAACATCTCAGTAAGCATCCATATCTGTTTCCTCTTTCTCTTTCACCCACTCACGAGGCTGTAAAAAGGTAGCCAGCATCTACTCAATATCTTCCCCGTTGGTGCTTGGAACTCTGGGCAGCAGGGTGCAGAGCCACCTTCGGAGCAGTTCACTAAAGTATTCACAGTTCCCCAGGAAGGACAAACCTCCCTCTGGGGTGATTCTAGTTGCCCCTGGGAGAGGAGATGGTCCCAGGGCCCTAAAATTCTCTGGTAGATTGGGGTTCCATAACAAAGCCAGAAAGGAGATGGTTATATGGGGAAAGGAAAAGAAAAATAGGCTCAGGCCTTGCATAGATGCCGAAACGGGAGTTCCCATAATAATTCTGTGCTGGATGAGGAAACTGAGGCTCCGCAGTAAAGCGAAGGGTTCGCTGAAGAGCCTGCAGGGAGAGCTTAGGTGACTGGCATTGGACAGCTGTGGCTTGGCAAACCGCCTTCTGCACTTTTCTCGCTTTTTTAGGAGCGAGTCCCCCCACTTGTCCGGGCTGGTGACAAGCTCGGTACTGCTCTCTCCACCCTCCCGGCTGCCAGCGTCCCGCCCCGTCCCCTCCCAGCCCTCAAGGAGGAGGGGAGAACAGCAGCGAGGGGAGGGGGGTCGGGAGGCCCAGGCTTATAAAAACTGCTGGACCCGCGCTGCCCGCCAGACCCCGCCGCCCGGATCCCCTGCACTGCCTGCCGTCCTGCGTGACCGCGCCGTCCCCCAGCTCCAACATTAAGTGAGTTGGGGCGCGTCCCTATCGCGCCCCTAGACCCTCCTGAGCCGCGTGGCCCGCAGAACCCAGGTGAAGAAGAAAACGGCTGAAGGAGGGAGCTGGGATGGGGCACCAGGCAGAATGCCTGATGGGAGAGATTTAGGACCTGGGGGAGCCTGGGGAGCCTGGGGAACCCTGGAGACAGTGGTCCGGCGGGCCACCCCTGCGCGCGGCCTGGGAGACCTCAAGCCACTCAGCAGGAATGCGCATGTGGTGGTTGCCATACCAACATACAAGCTAGCACACGCCCTCCTCTGAAGGAAAAGGGAAAGTGGTAGTGGGGGGTGGGGTGGGGGAAATTTAATCCTCCTGAGGTCCAAACTCGTCACGCGGAGGTTGCACGAGAGAACCGAGCCCCAAATCCCCCGGAGGCAGAGCGCAAGTCGCATCGCGCCTCGGAGCCTCGGTTTCTGCATCTAGCAAAAGGTGACAAGATTGGTTCCGAGTGCCCCAAACAGTTTTATGGAGAGTAACGGTCCGGGCCAGCACCCCGTTCTAGTTGCACGTCCAAGAATAATTCTGAGCCGCCCAGATGACACTTGCGACCTACCCTGCCCCCAGGCCCGGTCGCTATGGCCCTGCTTCCAGCCCTCTTTCTAGCGCTCCTGGCAGGTGCCTTTGCCGAGCTCCCGGGCTGCAAGATCCGCGTCACCTCCGCGGCGCTGGAGCTGGGTAAGACACGCAGCGGGCAGCGCGGACCGGGTGGGGCGCTCTGGCTGCGGGCCTACGAGCTGAGGGTCTCCGTGCTATTTCAGTGAAGCAGGAGGGGCTGCGCTTTCTGGAGCAAGAGCTGGAGACCATCACCATCCCGGACCTGTACGGCAAAAAGGGCCACTTCTATTACAACATCTCCGAGTAAGTAGGGCCTGGGGGCGGGGCCTCAAAGGTGGTTGGGATGACCTGGGAGACTCCTGGGACTGGGTAATTAGACTGTGTGAGACTCTAAGGAATTCGTGAGGCTACCAGGGATGGAGGTAGGCGGGTCCAAGAAAAGGGAACACGAACCTGTAGAACTGAAGCGTGGACCAAAGAACACTGAGGAGGTGCTGGAAGTATTTGCCAGTGGATGAGGGTGCAGTCTCAGCACAGGGTGGCGCTGAAAGGGAGGCAGATTAGGATGGGGAAATGGAAGAGCTGTGATGTGGGTTGAGTTAAAATGATGGAGGCAAAATCAAAGGAGCAGGTGGAAAGCGGATTCTGGAACTTGTCTGTGATCCGGGCCTTGGCGGGGAGGGGGGGAGAGGCTGGGGTTGAATAGCTAGTTAAAGGCCAAATTGGTCTTTAAAAGTTAAAACAAGGCAGGGGCGTTAAGTGGTGCAAGCTTTTAATCCCAGGCACAGGCCAGCACATCTCTGAGTTCTAGGCCAGCCTAGTCTACCGAGCGGCTATGCAGAGAAACCCTTTCTCAGAAATAAACAGCAATGAAAACAGTTGGGGTGTAAGCAGCAAGGTTATAGATCTTACTTTACTTATTTTTTAAAGATTTAATACTTTTACTTTATGTGCATTGGTGTCTGCATTTATGTCCACGTATCGGTGCTGGGTCCTCTGAAACTGTAGTTACACAATTGTGAGCCTCCATGAGGGTGCTGGGATTTGAACCTAAGTCCTCTGGAAGAGTAGACAGTGCTCTTAACTGCTGAGGCATCTCTCCAGTCCCTTTTTATTTATTCTTGAGACAGGGTCTTATTATGAAGCCCTGGCTCACCTGGAATTCACTTTGTAAACCAGGCTGGCCTTCGACACATATTGGCTGGTCTGCTTCTGCCTTCTGAGTGCTGGTATTAAAAGCGTGTGCTACTTACTATGTCCTATCTTTTTTTAAGTCAAATTCTCTGTGTGTGTGTGTGTGTGTGTGTGTGTGTCTGTAATTTAATACAAACATATGTAATTCCTGTGAAAGCATTACTTGACCTCACAAATTTAAGATCAGTCTGAGAAACAAATGGAGAGTCCTTGTCTTTGTCTTGAGACAGGGTTTCTCTGTGTAGCCCTTGGAAGTCTTGGAATTCTTACCATAGACCAGGTAGCCTCAAACTCAGAGATGGCTATCTCTGCCTCCAAGTGCTGAGGTTAAAGGTGTGTGCCGCCAGGCCTGGTGACTCCCTGTCTTTTTTTTTTTTTTTTTTTTTTTTTTTTTTTTAAAAAACTTTATTTATTTATTTATTTATTTATTTGCCTTGGTGTTTGCCTGGAACTGGAACTACAGACAGTTGTTAGCTGCCATGTGGGTGCTGGGGATCGAACCCGGGTCCTCTGGAAGAGCAGACGGTGCTCTTAACCGCTGAGCCATCTCTCCAGCCCCGACTCCCTGTCTTTTAAACATTAAATACATAGGAAAAGAGGAAGGACATTTTTTAACTGCTGGGTCTAGAATGAAGATCTCTGAGTTACCCAATCCATGTTGGGCTCTTGAGGGACAAAGAAAAACTCCATCTTACCCACCCATCCCAGAACGGAGGGGAGGGATGGAGTTCCTGTGGTTGGGTTCCGTGCCCCTGGACCCTGGACTGACCCTGACACCTGCCCTCTGCAGTGTGAAGGTCACACACCTGCGGTTGATATCCTCGGAGCTCCACTTCCAGCCGGAACAGGAGCTGTTGCTGCACATCTCCAATGCATCCTTGGGGCTGCACTTCCGGAGGCAGCTTCTCTACTGGTTCTTGTGAGGACTCTGCATGCTCTGGGGTGGGGTTGGTGGCCGGAGCCCAGTATCCACTGGCCTTCCCAGGTTTCAGCTTCTCCAGGCAAGAGGAGGGTTTGGTGGGATGTCTGGTAAAGATAAAAAGGAAGCATGAGGAGGATTTATGAGTCTCCACTCCTAGATGAGGAGCTATAGGCAGTGAATGGCTGTAAGGGAGTGGGGAGTCATTTTTTTCTAAAGCATTGTAGATGCTGGTACTTTGCGAATACTCCAGTTAGTAACTCCACACCATGCTTATGCAAACAACATTAATTAAACTCCTTGGATCATAAAGAAAAAAAAAAGTCGTGAAAGTAAGGGTGAGTCATGTTGGGGAGAAGAGTTCAGACATGGAGGATGTTGAGAGAGCAATGGGAATGTCTATGATTACAAACATTTTGTACACATATGAAATAAAAGTATCATGTTGTGCAGGGTAAAGAGAAGGGTGGTGAGTGACACCCCAGTTAATCTCCCACTGGGGTGAGCACGAACCCTTCCCCTCTTTGGCAGCTATGATGGGGGTTTCATCAATGCCTCGGCCGAGGGTGTGTCCATCCGCACAGGTCTGCAGCTCTCCCAAGATCCCGTTGGTCGGATTAAAGTGTCTAATGTCTCCTGCGAGGCCTCTGTCTCTCGAATGAATATGGCCTTCGGGGGAACCTTCAAGTAAGTCCTAGCCACAGTGCACACCTTTTGAGCCCCACAGTCCACTTTCCTAGTGCAGGAAAGGAAAAGTACAAAGCCTGGGAATCCCACTGTCGTGTCCAAATCCTGGTCCCCCACCTCTGTCACTGGAGCTCAGTGGTTCTCCAGCATCTTCTGAAAGATGGGGATAAGGCTGGAATCTGTTTTACCAGATCATCATGGGCGTGTGTTTTCAGATAGAAATATTTAGAACAGTCCCTGGCATGTCTAAGTGCTGAGATTAAAAGCCAGGGCCATACAGTGAGAATTTGTGTGTAACAAATCCCAGAACAGGATTAGTGTGCACAATTGGGCCAGTGCCTCATTCTCAGTAATAATAACAGAAAGTGGGATAGTGTGGGTCTTGGATTCTTTTTTTTTTTTTTTAAACTTTATTCATTTATTTATTTATTTATTTATTTGCCTTGGTGTTTGCCTGGAACTGGAACTACAGACAGTTGTTAGCTGCCATGTGGGTGCTGGGAATTGAACCCGGGTCCTCTGGAAGAGCAGACGGTGCTCTTAACCGCTGAGCCATCTCTCCAGCCCCGGGTCTTGGATTCTTAATGCTGGTTTTTTTTTTGAGGGGAAACATGACAGATTTGTCATCTGGTGTTTATACACTGTCAGATTTCATTTGTTCAAGTGTGTAGTGTATCCTGGGCCTTGATGATTTAAAACTCAGCTAGGATTTATTTATTTATTTGATGATTTATTTAACTTTATTTTCTGTGCATTGGTGTGAGTGTGTGAGAATTGTGTTGAGGAGCTAGCTGGAACTAAGGAGTCCTTGTTGTAACTGTTTTTTTGTTTGTTTTGTTTTGTTTTGTTTTGGGCACTGGCATTTTTTTTCCTGGGCCTGGCTTGTGGTCAGGGTAAGGGCTGGGCTAACCCAGGCTCTCCTCTCCTTGCAGGGGAATATATAACTTCTTCTCCACGTTCATCACTTCAGGGATGCGGTTCCTCCTCAACCAGCAGGTGTGGGTGGTGGCAGACCTGGGCAGCAAAGTAGGGGTGGCCTGGCTTTGAGAAGCCCTGACTCTGACCCTGTCTCCCAGATCTGTCCTGTGCTCTACCATGCTGGGACGGTGCTGCTCAACTCGCTCCTGGACACGGTGCCCGGTGAGTCAGTGCTTGTGGGCCAGGACACCTGACCCAGGAATGGACCTGGGGTTAGGGGTAGAAGGAAATTGTAATGCTGTTGTCATACAGCTTTGTAGATCAGGTTCCTTCCAAGTCCAACCATAGAACAGTCCTGGGTTCAAATGTGTCACTGATGAGGTGTCTAACCTTAGGGAAGAAAACTCTCTGGGCTTCGGTTTCCCAAGGAGTTGCCAAAGTTTTTAGTATGTGCTTGATGATTGGGGGCCCCATTTATCTCCATCATCTTACATTATAGGGGTGCTCAGTTAACATAAATCCCTTCTTCCTAAGCCCCTATGTCTGTCTACTGTGGATCAGCGATTTTGCCCCATCAGGCTCACTGGGTAAATAAAGGGCATTGAGAGGAAAGAGAGAAGATGACCCTTTTCCCATCTTTTTTCTTTTTTTAAAAAAATATTTTTATGTGAATTGGTGTTTTGCCTGCATGTATAACTATGTAAGGTGTCAGATCTTGGAATTACAGACAGTTGTTAGCTGCCATGTGGATGCTGGGAATCGAACTCAGGTCCTCCAGAAGAACAGTCAGTGCTCTTAACCGTTGAGCCATCTCTCCAGCCCATCACTTTGCCATCTTAAGCATTTTAAAACACATTATTATCTCTCCCTCTCCCTCTTGAGTGTGTGTGTGTGTGTATGTACATGCACCTCCCATGTCATGTCATGGTGTTTGTGTGGAGGTCAGGTCAGAGGTGTCACTGTGGAGTTGATTGTCTCCTGTGTCTTCTGCCTCTGTATAGGTTCTGGGGATTGAACTCAGGTCGCTAGGCTTTGCCTTTGCCTGATGGGCCATTTCCCTGGCCCCTCCTCTTCAGTCTTGCTTAGTGATCTGATGAAACCTTTCCAATATCACAGTAGTGGGGGAACTGATATTAGCTTCATTCCTGAGCCTGTACGTCAATCACACCATGCTCTAAGTTTTTTCCACTTAAAGCTAATCCGATCTTCATAAAAACCTTATGAGGGGAGGATGTCACTGTTATAGGCTCAGACCCAATGTCCCCTACCTCGGCGTGACTTGAGCCCCTTTCTGCAGTGCGGAGTCCTGTGGATGACCTTGTTGGCATCGACTATTCCCTCCTGAAGGATCCTGTGGTCTCCAATGGCAATCTGGATATGGAGTTCCGGGTGAGCTTCCCGGCTTGGTTCCTTGTGATCTCTGACCGCCAACCAGATTCCTTTCTCTCTGTGGCTGAGCAGGGCTCTGCAGGGCTGATTCTGCTCTGCTGTGGCTCTGCTGCTGCTGCAGGCTTGGGTCCCCATGTCAAGCTTTTCCTTTCTAACTACATTCTGTGTCTTTATGGCACTCGGCCAGCTGTGCACCCCAAAGGCCCTTAGGTTCAGCAGGGATTGGCTTATGCTCTGCCCATCCTGTGCTTCTCCCAATCCTGTAAATCAGATGCCAATCTTCTTTGGGTTTCTGAGGGGGACTGAGTCCAAGCCCTCCATGGGGATGTTCAAGTTCATCATTTAAAATGATGTGCCATTTGTGTGACATATAGCTTGCACACATCCATTGACAGATACGATAATGTGTGTGCATGCGTGTGCAAACACATACCATGGCACACATGTAGTTGTCAGAAGACAATTTGTAAGAATCAGTTCTCCTCTTCCACCTGCAGTTCTGGGAATCGAACTTAGGTCCTTAGGACTGCTGGTGAGCTCCAATACCACACAAGCTGTCTTTCCAGCCTGACAATACTGTTTGTTTGAGACCACGCTTCTGTATGTTGGCCCCTGGCTGTACTGGCCTCAAACTTAGCGATTCACCTGCCTCTGCCTCCTGAGTCCCAGAATTAAAGGTATTCACCACCACACCCAGCAATAATGCTTTTTTTTTAGATTTATTTTTGTTTTCTGTATATGAGTGGTTTTGTCTGTCTGTATGTGCACTGCATGTGTGAAGAGGGTGTTAGATACTCTAGACCTGGACCTACAGACAACTATGAGCAATTGTATAGTTGTTGGGAATTGAACCTGGGTCCTCTAGAAGAACAGCAGGTGCTCTTAACCACAAAGCCATCTCCCTAGCCCCACCTACTGCTTTTAATTATTGTTGAATTTGTGGGCATGAAACTGTATTCCTAAGACATTTTGAGTTTTAGAAATAAGTATTGTATTACCGAGAACTTAAAAGAGAGAGGGAAGAGTTCCTAGATAGCAGGAGAGTCCCTGGAAGTCGGGTACCATTTAGCTGCTAGTCTAGGGCCCTTTAATAGAACTGATGGTGGGAACTGGGATGAGGTGTGGGGAGCAGGATGAACTGCCAGTCCTGTTGGCCTGCCCACAGAGTATCCAAGGCTCCTTTCAGTCAGGTCTTTCTTTTTAACTTTTATTTTATGTGCATTGGTGGTTTGCTTGCATATATGTCTGTGTGAAGGTCTTGGATCCCCTAGAAATGGAGTGAGAGACAGTTGTGAGCTGCCATGTGAATGCTAGGAATTGAACCTGGGTCCTCTGAAAGAGCAGTCAGTGCTCTTAACCACTGAGCCATCTCTCCAGCCCTCAGTCAGCTCTTTAGGTATAGATTCAAGGCAGAAGTGACCCCTGTGTCCCTCTTCCAGCCAGGAAATTCTCACAACTGCTGCTTTGGGGTCCCTGCCCTACTTAGCCTGTTCCTACTTCCTGTTCTTATGCCCCCCCAGGAACTCTAACAGCCTTTAGGGAATTTGGGTAGCTATCAGTCTGGCTTCTTTGAGCAGAGTGGACTTTCAGATATGGCAGTCAGTGTTCCCCTGCAGTGGGCCCTATCTAAGGGACCTTGAGAGGTCATCTGTAGGTCTATTTGTCTAACAGATGGGAAAGTGGGGGTCCTTGACTGGTATCTGGATAGTGATGTGATGGGGAGGGAGGAATGGCAAGAGGGGATTGGGGAGATGTGGATCTGGGGCACTTGCCTGGAGTAAACAATTCCCTTCCTATGGGAACAGGCAGTAATTTATACAGCTCAGCATTACAAACTTTGGGCAGAGGACCAGGACAAGGCTTAAAAAAAAAAAACAGGCATGTTAAATTGTCTGAATCAAAAACTCATTAGCATCCTTAAAAGTCTCAGGCTGCATCCATCCTTGACTGGGTCAGTGGATGCTTTTCCTCTGGCTTTCAAGGCTTGACTAGAGAGAGTCATGAGCCCAGACTCTGCCTTCCAGCCATTTTGACAACTGGAATGGCCGGGATAACAATGTGAGTTCTCCCCAATGGATTCTCCCTTCAGTTCCTGCTCAGAAAATCATCAGGACACAGGAATTACTGGGGTGTCTTTGAATTTGATGGAGACCTTTTCTTTTGCCTGAGGTGAGCTTAGGTGTGTGGGGGGGGCTATAGAGAAACTGGACAGCCACCAAAGCCATCCTGAGCCAGCAGGTTTCAAGGTTTTTGTTTTGTTTTGATTATGTAGACCTAGCTGACCTATGTAGATCAGGCTGACCTTGAACTCATATAGAGATCTGACTGCTTCTGCCTCCTGAGTTCTGAGATTAAAAGCACGTCCTACCACGCCCGGCAGCTTTCAGGTTCTTATCTCACAAATTTGAAGAATGAAATGTGCTCCACAGGGAGCAACCTTTACAAGTCTAAGTATTTTATTGTAGGGAGAGTGAGAGATTGCAGGACCGGCAGGAAGAGGTCCCAAGAAATAGGCACCTCAGCTGTGTTCATTTGATGGATGTGAAGGCTTGTTGGCATGTGACAACCTTTGCTCCTTTCTCTAGTCAGCTGCAGAATGTTCTAAAGACTCCACAGCTCAACTGTTGTAAGTTCAAATCCTGCTTCCATCCCTGGCTGGCAGCATGCCATTAGGCAGATGGCTTCACCCGTCTGTGCTGATTCCTAATGAGTGCAAGGAACAGAGTGAGATAACATGCCTTCTAGGTCTGTGCTGTGGTCAAAGGAGCCTTCTGTTCCACAGACTTGGCGGAAGCGCTCCTGGACGCACACACTGGTATTTTCCAGCACACAAAAGAGTGAGGCAGGAGGTCTGACATGAAATTGAACCCAGCCAGCTACATCTTAAAAACCATACAAGAAGAGGCACTGAGTGGGACTGGGTGGCCATGATAGATATGTAAATATGGCTGTGATTACTGCTGCCCAGTATCCAAGGCCACCCAGACTTCTCCTATGCCAAGTTCTTTTTCCTGGTCCTCTCTTGACTTTCCTTTTCTTTTTTTCTTTGCTTCTCTCTTTCTTTCTTGGCTTATTTCTGTGTATGAATGTTTTGCCCACTTGTATGTAAGCACAGCAATGTATATGCTGTACTTGTAGAGGACAGAAGAGGGATTCAGATCCCACGGAACTGGAGAACTGTTGAGTGACTATGTGGGTGCTGGGAATTGAACCCCAGTCCTCCAGAGAGCAGTACATGCTCTTGACTCTTAGCATCTCCTCAGCTCCGTACCTTGCTTCTTGTGCTCCCTGCCATCTCTTGCCTCTTTGCAATGCTTTTTGGGAGATAAATCCATGAACACTCCCCTTCCCCAACATCCATAGAGCCCAGTTTTCCATGGCTCCTGACTGTGCCTGGCACAAATGCAATCTGCCTTAACTTCGACCCTGAACTCCCAATCCTAGGGATCCTTCTTCCCCCTGACGGAGGGGAACTGGAGTCTCCTCAACAAGGCAGTGGAGCCACAGTTGGAGGAGGAGGAGCGGATGGTGTATGTGGCCTTCTCTGAATTCTTCTTTGACTCTGCCATGGAGAGCTATTTCCATGCAGGGGCCCTGCAGCTGACACTTATTGGGGACAAGGTATACCAGGCTTGCCTGAGGCTGGGTAAGAAGGGCTCGTGATGGAGCGACCAATGACCCTTCTCATTTCTAATCTTCCTGTTCAGGTGCCAAGTGACCTGGACATGCTTCTGAGAGCTACCTACTTTGGGAGCATTGTTCTCCTGGTGAGTATTGGCTAGAGGCAGGGGTGTGTCTGGGGTTGGAGGTCACTCTATCTACACAGCAGTGAGGGGGTAGGGTGGGGGGACAGTGGGAGATTGCCAGCACCGGCCATAGAAGAAACAGAAGGCCTGGCCTTTTGCCTGTGACCAAGTCCCCTCATCTTGCCAAGTCGTTTTCACACTCTGTGAAGCAGGGATGGCACTTCCTGTCTGTGGCCTTCACAGAGCAGCTGTGAGGTTAGGAGAGAAGCCAAGCCTTCCAAGTGGAGGGGCCTTCAGAGTGGTTACTACTACACTCATTTCCTTACTTCTGTTTAATGGGGGGAAAAGAGGGAATGAAAACATTTAAAAACAGGTTAGGGCTATAGCTCAGTTGGTAGAATACTTGCCAAGTAAGCTTGAAGTCCTGAGTTCTCTCCCCAGTCTACAAATATTTTTAAAAATATATGCTCTGTGGGGCTGGAGAGACGGCTCAGTGGTTCAGAGCACTTTCTGCTCTCAAAGAGAACCCAGGATGTGGCGTCCAGCACCGTAGCTAAGAACTGTCTGTAATTCAAGAGGATCCGTTGCCCTCTTCTGGTCTTGGAGGGTACTGTGTGCATGTGATACACAGACCTTCAGTTTTGTGAACAACAGGGATTTGAGTCCCTCTGACTCTGGGTCATCATGGCCTCCTCTACCACATAATGTAGTAAGCTTAAACATGACGTCAACTTCCTTTTCTCTCTCTCTCTCCTTCTCTTCTCCTTTCTTCGTCTTTCCTTCCTTCTTTTCTGTCTCTCTCTCTCGTTTTTTTTGAGACAGGGTTTCTCTTGTGTAACATCTAGGGCTATTCTAGAACTCCTCTGTAGACAAGGCTGGTCTTGAACTCAGAGATCCGCCTACCTCTGCCTCCCAAGTGCGGGGATCAAAGGTGTGCGCGACCACTGCCCAGCTTGTCATGAGTTTTCAATGAAGTAACACATGTAATTAGAACAGCATTTGCTATGGAGCACATGTTACAGCTGCTGTTGTTACTGCCGTCATCCATCATCGTCATTGTCAACACATGGCTGAGTAGTTAAAAAGCCTCCCCAGGCTGTCAGCTCTGCAGCTGCATAACCACACAACCTTACACAACCTTCGTCTGTCTGCCTCAATGCCCTGGAGAGAACAGTTCAGTTAGTAAAATGCTTGCCTTAAACATGTGAGGACCCAAGCTTGGATCCCCAGCACCCATGTTAAAAGCCGGGAGCAGCAGCCTGTCACAGCTCTAGGGAGGAGAGAGGTGGATCCCTGGGGCTTTCTGGCCAGCCAATCTAGCTGAATCAGTGAGCTCCAGGACCAGAGAGAGGCCCTGCCTCAAAAAATAAGGTTGCAAGTGGTAAAGAAAGATGCATGAGTTGACCTGTAGCAAGAACTATGTTCACGAGTGCACATGTGTGTGTGCTCACCTCACGTGCAGCACGAAATGAGGATAACACCTGACTGTAACACCTGACTCACGTAAGTTTGAGACATAAATGATGTATGCTGTGGTCAGAATTACACTTAAGGGCATGTTTGTTTTTGGGACCGGATTTCATGTAGCCCAGGCTGACCTCAGATTTGAGATATCTATCCATCTAAATGTGAATACCTGATCCTCCCAAAGACTGGGATTACAGGTTTTGCGACCACACCTGGCTCAGAATCACGTTTAGCAAAGAGTAGACACATGCATTTGATAGTATTATGTGGCCTGTAGAGTAGCTCAGACATGAGGAAGCAGAGACTGAGATGTTTACGTAAAAAGGTCATACCTGGGGAGTCCCAGTTGGGGTTTGAGTCAGGACTGAATGTAAAGAAGGAGGCGGGTAGGGTGGCAGGTGTGGGGTGCATGCTATAATTTCAACACTTGAAGTTTAAGCCAAAAGAGCCCTGGGTTTCAAGACCAGCCAAATAATATAGCAAGAACCCATCTGAAAAGAGAAGGAAGAAAGGCCATTGCTTTTACCAACTCATGGGGGCAGGGGGCAGGTCAGACGGGCATGGGGTGGTGCCGCATCGGTCTGAACTTGCATGGGGCTGACACTTTGTCGTCCCCCCTTCTCCCTGGTGCTCACCAGGTAACAGTTTGGGGTTGTGACCTGGTTCTCTTACTCTGCCTCCAGAGTCCTACCGTGATTAACTCCCCCTTGAAGCTGAAGCTGCAGGCCATAAGCCCTCCACGGAGCACCATCAAGCCCTCGGGTGCCACCCTCTCCGTCACCGCCAGTGTCACCATCACCTTGGCCCCACCCATGCTGCCTGAAGTTGAGCTGTCCAAGATGATCATGGTATGGGCCCCAGAATGAGGGTACCTGGGGGTCAGTGAGAAGTGGGCTGTGAACCTTTCCATTTTCCTTCAGGAAGCCCGTTTCAGTGCTAAGATGACGCTCCGGGGCAAGGCACTGCGAGTGAAGCTGGACCTCCGAAGGTATGCAGTCATAAGGATCCTGGGGAGGCCCTTAGCTTCTGAGTCCTAACATCTCCAGGATAGTGATACCTGCCCAAAAGAACCATGGGACTAAAACCGAGCTGTTCCTATAAGCCTCCAACAAGCCGACTTTGTTAGTACACACAAAACTGAATTCAAGTCTGGGTGTTATGGGAAACACTCAACATAGGCAGGTAAGCTTAAGGTCACTGTGGCCTATGTAATGAGTTCCAGGATAGCTAGAGCTACATAGTCCCAAAGTAAGTGAATGAATAAAGAGAGAAGATTTTTAACTCAGGAGAGATGGCTATGTGGTTAAGAGTACTGGCTGTTCTTCCAGAGGACCTGAGTTCAAATCCCAGCAACCACATGGCAGTTTACAATTGTCTGTGGTTCCAATCTCAGGCAATCTGGCACTTTCACACGCAAAACACCAATGCACATAAAATACAAAGGAATATTTTTTAAACAAATTTTTATTTATTTATTTGCCTGGAACTGGAACTACCACAGTTGTGAGCTGCCATGTGGGTGCTGGGAATCAAACCCAGGTCCTCTGGAAGAGCAGACAGTGCTCTTAACCACTGAGCCATCTCTCCAGCCTCAAAGAAATTTTTTTTAAAAAAAAAAGAAAGAAAAACCTTTAATTCAGGGATGCAAAGATGGTTTAGTTGGTAAAGTACTTACCTAGCAAGCACAGAACCTGAGTTTGAATTCCCGGAATCCACGGGAAAATCTGAATATGATGACACATGCCTTTAATCCCAGTGATGATGACCAGATAGATGTAGGTGGATCCTTGTGAGCTCAGATGAGAAGCCATCCTGGCCTATGTGGAGAAATTCCAGGCCACTGAAAGGCCCTCTCTCAAACAAATGGAAAGCATCTAAGGACCAATCCCTGGAACTTGTCTTCTGACCATCACATGCATGCCATGTACACACATATCCACACCTACACATCCAGAATCTATCTTACCATGGAGCCAAAGACGATCCTGCTTCCATCTCCAGATTGCTGGGATCACAGGCACTTATCACCATGCCCTGTTTATGCAGAGCTCAAGAACTGAACCCAAGGCCTAGTGCATGCTAGGCCTATGCCAGCTGAACTACATCTTCCCAACCCCCAGAGTATTTTTATCTTTTTTATTTTTTCTTTTGAGATAAGGTCTCACTATGTAGCATCAAGTGGCCTGGCACTTGGTGTATACACCAGGCTGGCCTCAAAGTCAAAGAGATCTGCCTCTTGAGTGTTGAAATTACAGGCATGTGTCACCATTTTGGCCAACAGTGTTTTCTTTTTCTTTTTCTTTTCTTTTTTTAAACTTTATTTACTCATTTGTTTGCCTTGGTGTTTGCCTGGAACTGGAACTACAGACAATTGTTAGCTGCCATGTGGGTGCTGGGAATCGAACCCGGGTCCTCTGGAAGAGCAGATGGTGCTCTTAACCGCTGAGCCATCTCTCCAGCCCCCCAGTGTTTTCTTAAAGCAACTCCTCTGCATTCTCCCAGCATCTAGAAGCAGGCAAAGCTGGTATTATTAGAGACCAGCAAATCGGTTGAGTGAGGCTAAATGACACAGTCATTGGACACAATGGACAATGGAAACACTGGCTTGGGCATTAACGCTGCTCAGTACAGTTGTGATCTTGAAGCAAGTGGTTTTATCTTGCTAAGGCTCATTTCCTCCTGTGCTATATACAGGTGAAAATGCCATCTACTCTTTGGGTAGTATCTAGGTCATCACCCTGGCCATGTGCAACTCTGTATTTGCTAGTTATAATTAAACAGCATTTGGGCTGCATGTCACAGTTCAATAACTAGTGACTACATGGTAGACAGTGTACATACAGAGCACTCAAGGTTGTACAGAGCTGAAATGAGACAATGCAGGGAAACGGGATCGCTGGGCCTTGGAATCTAGAGGAAGGATCTAGTTCATACAGCCACATGACTTCAGGCAACTTTCATAACCACTCTGGTTTCCTCATCAGTGACAATTTCTCAAAGTCCCAGATTCTTGGGGCTGTGAATGAGGACTGAGTCACTGTGTGCTTTAGTGTTGCAGGTTGTCCAGGTAATTCCAGCACCTGGGAGGCTGAGGTAGGGAAATTGTAGTGAGCTTGAGGCCAGCCAAGGCTAACCTACATAGCCTGTCCCTGTTTCAAACATCAACAAGAGAATTCCAAGAAGTGGAGAAGGAATGGATTCAAGGATGAAGGTCTGAGTCTGAGCCCTAAAACCCACCTAAAATTCTGGGTCAAGAGGCAATGCCTTTGTAATTGCTACTGGTGAAAACATGGAGGGTTTCCTCAGCCTCTTTTTTTAATATTTATTTTTATTTTTTTATGTGAATTGGTGTTTTGTCTGCATGTATAACTGGGTAAGGGTGTCAGATCTTGGAATTACAGACAGTTATTAGCTGCCATGTGGATGCTGGGAATTGAACTCAGGTCCTCTGGAAGAACAGTCAGTGTTCTTAACCGCTGAGCCATCTCTCCAGGCTGCTCCCCAGCTTCTTGACCTGACACAGGAGCTTCAGGCCAATGAGGGATCTTTTTTTCTCAAAATGACACGGTGGATGGTGTTTGAGGAGAAAACACCAGAGTTTGACCTCCAGCCTCCATGTGCACACATGCATACACACCCCTACACACGTGCACCTTTCTTTACCTATGCAAACACACACATACCACACACCCCAGCAATATATATATATATATATATGTACATTTATGTAGTGTTGGAAATAGAAATGGGCTTTATACATGCTAGGAAAGAGCTCTACACCTCCAGCCCAACATTTCAATGTTCTCCCCCTCCCCCTTCTTGAGACAGGGTTTCTCTGTATAGCTTTGGCTGTCTTAGAACTTACTCTATAGATCAGGCTGGCCTCAAACTCAGAGATCTGTCTGTCTCTGCCTCCCGAGTGCTTTTTATTTTATTTCTGAGATAAGGTTTTAATATGTAGACCAGGCTGGCCTAGGATTTACAGAGATCCACCTGCCTCTGCCTCCTGAGAGATGAGATTAAAGTCGGAGTGTTGGGATTAAAGGACTGTGCCTCTGTGGCAGCTCTCAACTTCTATCGTTCTTTTTGAATTATACATATGTGTGTGTGAGTGTGGATATGTGCATGTGAACGCAGGTGCCCAGAGGCCAGGAGCATTACCTGGGTGCTGGTGGCCTAGAGCAGGCTCTGCTCTTAAGTGCTGAACCATCTCTCTCCAGCCCCCTAGTTTTTAATTATATATGTGCTTTGTGTGTGTATGCCACGTATGCTGGGTGTTTGAAGAGGTCCGAAGAATGCTTCAGATGTCCTGAAGGTAGACTTAAAAGCCATGTGAGCTTCCAGACTCTTCCATGGGTGCTGGGATCTGAACTCAGATCCTCTGAAAGAGTAGCAAGCACTCTTAATCTGTGAGCCATTTCTCCAGTATCGTGTCCCTCTCCAACTCCTTTTTGATAGGTCTTATGGTGTTGCCTGAGCTGGTTTCATACTCCAAGAAAATCACCTGCCTCTGTTTCATGAGTGTTGAGTTGAAGGAGTGGACCACCAACCTGGCTAGCTTTTCTAACTTGTGTATGTGTATTCCTTTGTGCATGCACTTACGTGTGTGGGTAGCCCCATGCCATGGAGCGCATGTAGTGGGCAAAGGACGACAGACAACCTGTTAAGAGTCCATTCTCTCCTCTACCATGTGTGCCCTAGGGGTCAAACTCAGTCGGGCTTGGTGGTGGGTGTCCTTACCCACACCGAGCCATTCTGCCGATCCTATTTTAACTTTTTGAATAACCTAGGATCTGGCAGGGAGTAAAAATTGTTGAAAATCCTTGTATAAGACAAACTATACTTGCTAACTTAGCATAGAGGCCTGGCTCATGGGCATTCTTGACAAAAGTAACAACCTAAAGAAAGGGGTTCCAAGGGTAGAGAACCACTCAGGGATGTGTACCTGGGGAACATCAGCTACCTGGAAGACTTATACTTGGGGCCATCTTTTAGGTAGGCCTAAGAAAAGGATGTTCCCAGGTATCCTGGTCACAGGGCACATTTCTCCTACAGGTTTCAGATCTACTCGAATCAGTCTGCGCTGGAGTCTCTGGCAGTGAGTTGGTGGTGCTAGTGGGTGGGGCCAGGCCTTGGGGCAGACTGCCAGCTCACACAAACCCAGCACCCATGAACTACTTCCTGTCTATGCCCTTTCCCCTCAGCTGATCCCACTGCAGGCCCCGCTGAGGACACTTCTGCAAATTGGAGTGATGCCCATCCTCAATGGTAGGGGCTGAGGGGAAATGAGGAAGAGGGGACTGGGGGCAGGGGCTAAGCTGGGGGACCCCTGCTGAGCTTGCCTCTCTCCCACCCATAGAGCGGACCTGGCGTGGGGTGCAGATCCCGCTCCCTGAAGGCATCAGCTTTGTGCATGAGGTGGTGACCAACCACGCAGTAAGTAGACTGTGGAAGTGGGGGGGAGGGGGGGACGGGACGGACATACTAGGGCTTTCCCCTCCCTACCACACACCAGTGCTGTCTTATTTATTATTCTTTAAGTAGTTCTGGATTTTATTCAGAAACAAAGTGAGGTATAGAGAAGATATACAGGAAAGGGTAAACAACCTCCCCTCCCTGATTTGCCAAACCTTGTCGTGTTTGTTTGGAAAGGCTGTCTCCAAACTACTGAATGAGTGAGTGAGGTTCCCTGTCCCCTTTCCAGGGCTTCCTCACCATTGGGGCTGACCTCCACTTTGCCAAAGGGCTTCGAGAAATGATTGACAAGAACCGTTCTGCTGTCCTTGTGGACCCCAGTGTCCTTCCACCCTCTGCATCAGCTGCCTGAGTCCTTCATCCCGCACTCAGGAACAGAGTCCTCTCAGCGGCAGCCCCGCCCCCTTCCCATCCACAGCCTGTAGTGTCCCCAGTGCCACAGAGAGAAGAATTTGGTTTGAAGCTATATGCGATTTAATTTCATAATCCATCAACCATCAATTACAATCCATCCACCCCTCTCCTTAGGCTGCCCTAGAGGTCTGTTGGGGTCCCGGGATGGGGCATTCATTAACTAGGTGGGAGGAGGTTAGGCCAGCGCACTGTGGCCCTAGGAACAAAGTGCTCACTGCCCTTAGGCTGTCTCTGTGAAGCTCTGAGGCCCAGGCTGGGATGCAGAGGGCTGTGGGAAGTCAGGGACTTGCCCCACAGGGGCATTTTGCATAAAGGAGGACCTCTCTCCATTAAGAGAGCCAGAGGGGCTGGATCAAGTACTGGGGACTTCCACGGTTCCCTCAGAAAGGTTCCTTGTTCAGGAAACGAGAGAACATGGTAAAGGCTGCTCGGGGTTTATCCGTGGGGACCATGTGTCCAGCGCCCTGGGGGACAAAGCTTTATGAGATTCAGATCCCCAATATTTATCACCCTTCACCCCAATACTTCATCCATGACCTTTATTCGTTCCCTCTTGACCCTGAGAGCTTGCCCTGAGTGTGTCTGCACTAGGCTCAGTCCTACCTTGATGGTGAGGAAGGTGATGTGGGAGAACTCCTTCACAAAGCCGGCTATCTGCTCTCCGCTCTCCCCATAGTCCACTAGCCAGACCCGACGCTGTACCTCCATCTGTCCCATTGGGAAAGACATCAGCCAGTGGCTCCCGCCATCTTTGCTCCCAGCAGCCCCTCTCCAGGTTTACCCTCTCCAGACCACAGTCACTCTTGACACTCTGCCCAGCACAGCCTTACCTTCTGGTTGAGAGAATCTACAAACCACTCATCCCCCATGAAATTGCAGGCCATGTCCACATCACCATTGTATAGTAAGATCTGGTATTTCTGGAGTAGGAGGAGAAACAGAAGTGTGGGGCAGGCCCAGGCCCTCAGCCTTTCCCTGGTTCAAGCTCTCCCTTCCTGGGAATTCAGAAGTTCAGCTACTAACAGGAACGTGAAATTCTCATGTTTTCTGACTGCATACTACATGTTTAGTAAGCACTAAAAGATGCTTTTACTCTATAGGGAGGAAGATATCCCGTCCCCAAAATGAGAGTCTCATTATGGAGCCCAGACTGGCTTAGTATTTGAGGTTTTTCCTCAGCCTTCCCAGGGCTGGGGAGGTATGACTCAACATGTTCAGCTTATTAGTCTCATTTTACAGACAGAGAAAATACAGCTGAGAATGCATAAGACATTATCCCAGGGCAGGGCATGTGTTGTACATGCCTGTAATCCCAGTACTAGAGAGGCTGATGTTGGATTGCTATGTTCAAAGCTAGCCTGGGCTACATGGCAAGACAAGAGTCTTAGAATAACAACAAAACAACAACCTTGGTGTATTGTGGGCTCTACAGAGGTGGTTGACATGTTGCTCTAGAGCTTACAGTTACATTGGTGGGCTGGGTCCTGCTGTACTGCACCTACATACCTGTGAGCTGAGCAGCTTCAGGTACTGGGTGTTCATGCTTTGGTAGAGACGGCGGTACTGTAAATTCACAATGAAGCTGCCGGGAGCAAGTACATAGAGGACTGTCAACAGATAGGGCCTCTCCAATTCCCAACTTCGAGCATATTACCTCTTGTGGATTTACTTATCCGAACATAGCTGGCATTCAGAGATTCTCAGCCCACCCAAACTTGGAGTTGTATGGGTACATCTTTTGGTTGTTACAATGGGCTGGGATACAGCTGGCATTTAGTGTGTAGGGACCAGCGGATGTGAAAATAACAGCAGGTAATGACAGACTAGACCATGGGTACGGACCAATCAGCAAAGACCTTAGTAGGCACTGATGAGCTAGGGCTACCATTTTACTTGGATGGGTCACAGAATGAACTGGGCAGCTCTGGGTGGCAATGGAGAGGCAGCTGGGACAGTGTCTACTCACTAAATGTCCTCACTAAATGTCAGAAAAGGATCTCATATTAACCAATGTGGCCACTTCCAAGTCAGTCATCTGAATGTCAATGAAGATAAAGGTCAAGGCCATTAAACACCCTGTGCAACTAATTTTCATCCTGAATGTCCACACCACCCACTCTGAGGAGCCCTAGCTGCAGGACCCCTGTGAACTCTGCTGACGCCACCTCCTGAACCATGAGTGGATACAAGCTCACTTGCACATGTCCCAGCGAGGCAGCATCTCAGGAATGTGGAGGGCCTTCCGAACATATGGGTTGTTGAGGTAGGTGGAGGGGGCTGTGGTGTTGGTGCAGGGGGGATCCAAGCGTACCTTGCCCCCAGAACGCAGCAGCAGTGCCTGGCAGCATGGACACAGGGTGAGGGCCTTTACTTATCTGCCACACCTGTCCCCCAGGGAAAGCCCATGCCCTTGCACACCTGATGAAATGTCCGCTTGAGTGGCAGCCGAGTGAAGATGTTGCCAAAATCCTGGATGACAAGAGTATCCCCACATCTGGAAAAAAAAAATGGGTGCTGGGCCTCTTAGAGACAGTTAAGATTGGACCAAGGCGTAACCAGCAGCACCTACCTCTCCTTTCCGGGCACCCCACCAGCACACGGTGCGTAGAGATTGTATATGTTGAGGCCAGAGCTGGCCACAATTCGAGATACTTCCTGGAGCTGTGACAACATACAATTGTATTTTTTTGGATCCATGACCTTACCCAATCCCCTTCAAGATTAAGTGCTCTCTTATCTGTTTCCACTTTTTGCCCACTTTTTTTTTTTTCTCTCACAGGCAGAGCCCAAGGCTTACTGGAAGCAATCTTCCAGACCTGGGTCCAATCCTAGCACTGCTGTTCCCTGCCACGTGACTTAAGGCAAGTGGCTTAAGCATCCTTGGCTTCAGTTTCCTCACTGGATTTTGCAGAGACCACCACAGTAAGGGAAAGTCCGGGACAGAAAGGTTACGGGTGGGCTGGAGCTATAGCTCAGTTGCTAGAGTGCTTGTCTATCATGCATGAGGCCCTGGGTTCAATCCCCAGTACCACCAAAAACAGAAGCCGTGGAGCTAGAGAGACAGGGTGTGTGTGTTCCATAGCTCTGAAGAGGGTAGAGGGGTCAGAGCCTCACGTTGTTTATGCATTCTGGGTCTTTGTTGTCATAGAAGTTACACTTGTTCTGGGAACAGCAGTGAGTCTGAAGCTGGGTCCAAAGCCTGTAGATGAGAAAGTGCCCGGGCTGAAGGAGGGCAGAGAGGTGTAGACATCATCCATCCAACCTCTCAGCTGACCCTTGCTGCAGGGGAAAGGGGAAGATAAGCCAGGGTATGGTGTGTAGGCCATCAAACCCAATTCCCAAGAACCTGCTCCCCAGTCCATACTGACAGTCCACCTCACGACCTTTTAAAATAGAAAATAAATTTTAAAAAAACCTTTATTTATTTATTTTTATTTATTTGCCTGGAACTGGGAACTGGAACTACAGACAGTTGTGAGCTGCCATGTGGATGCTGGGAATTGAACTCCAGTCCTCTGGAAGAGCAGTCAGTGCTCTTAACTGCTGAGCCATCTCTCCAGCCCAGAAAATAAATGTTTTTGAGACCAGTTTTTTCTAGGTAGTCTGGGTTCAAGTTCTACACTCACTATGTAGCCCAGCTGTCTGTTTCCAAGTGCTGGCTTATAGGTCTTTATCACCATGCCCAGCCTTTTTACTGCCTTTAAATCTTAGTTTCTATTCTTGGTCTTTAAGCATCTCACCTTGTAGCCAACCCTACCTACATGTAACCGGAGCAGGAATGTCATGTGCTGGAGAACAGATATGAGAGCTCACCACTTGCCCCACCCTAGACATTGCCCAACTGGCCCTCTCATACCTGTTCCCCAGAAGACCATGGTAGTAGGCAAAGTAGACCAGAGAGTTGTCATTCTGTTCATAGGAGGAAAGTCCATTGCCCAGAGCCAGTCCCTGTGAAACACCCAGGGTTCTTAGTTCATCCCAAGGGTGAGGATGAAGAGGACCATCCCATGACCTACACTCAGACCTGCCAATCTAGAAGCTGAAATCCAGAGTGATTAGTGGGGATGGGTGGGTGGGGAGGTCATTCAATTGAAAGCATAAGTGGCAAGCTGGCGGGTGAGCTTCCTGTAGTACTAGGCAAACAAGCTGACAGAGTCGTCAATGGCCAGCTAGTTGCCTATGAAGGAGCACCTCGGCTGACCTTATTAATCCAAGGTCACAACCCCAAAGTGCTTCCCTTCCCTCCTGTCTCTGCCTTGCACCTGAAGGTTCATGCTGGGGTCCTGCATGACCAGGACAGCCAAGGTAGGGATGTAGATGCCAGCATAGCTCTCCCCTGTCAGGAAAAGTTTGTTGTCCTTGTACTCCGGAAAGAGGCGGAAGAAATCCTTTAGGGCTTCAAAATTGTTCTGAGCCACCTGGAGAATGGTGAGATGGGGGTGTCAGGAGATCTGATATTTAACCTAGAAAGGTCTTCACAGAGGATGAATGAGTCCAACCCACTTGTTTTTGTGCAAGAGGAAGTGACTTTGTAATGAGCCTATCACAGAGCACATGACGGGGCAAAAAAATGGACTGCGAGGCCATGTTCCCTGCCCGCCACATGCCAGCTTTGGGGAAACAAGGAGAATGGAGCAGGTAGGCAGGCACCAGACTCACCTCTGTGTCATTAGTCACATACATCTTGTCATCTGAGTAGGAAAAGCCCACTCCAGCTGGGGACTCCATATACAGCATGTTGGCAATCTAGAGGGGAGGGGGAATGAGCAGAGCAGAAGAGGGTTCTCCACCCCTTCCAGAACCCCCCCCCCCAAGACCCACAACTGCAGGTGTACCATGTTCCAAGAATAGGGGTTGTACTCCAGGGTGATGCCATCTGGCTGGATCTGGGGAGGAGGAAAGACAGAGTTGTGTGAGTCCCAACGGGCAGCTGGGTGTAAAAGCCACAGTGCTGGGCTCTTTACATATTGCCACACTCTGAGAGAGAGGTACAGAAGTCTAGGCCAAGGGCTCGATCAAAACAAAACAAAACAAAATTGTGGTATTGTGGTTTTCTTGTTTTGTTTCAAGGCAGATTCTTTGTTTCTTCTTCTTCTTCCTCTTCTTCTTCTTTTCCTTCTTCTGTGTAACAGCTCTGGTTGTCTTGAAACTTGCTTTGTAGACCAGGCTGGCCTTGAACTCCAAGATCTACCTGCTTCTGGCCTCCCCAAGTGCTGGGATTAAAGGCGTGGGCCACCTTGGGCCGGCTCAAAATAGAATTGTTTGTAAGGAAACAAACTTGGGAAACCACAGGCTCCATCCTCCCTCCCACCTTCTGTCTTAGTCCCCTGCCTTCTCCCACAGCAGGGGAGAACAGTGGTCAACTCACCAGGAAGGGGCCATGCTCTGTAAGCAGCCCATCTAGGGAACTGCAGCCTGGACCCCCGTTGAGCCAAAGCACTACGGGGCTGTTCTTTGGGTCTTTCTGCGACTCCACGAACCTAGGAAGGGCAAAGGGCAGGACTGATGCAAGAGACCGAGCCCTGCCTGGGATCATCAGAATTCGCCCTCCCAGTTATGCCCTCTTTGGAAGGCAAGGCCACACACCAGTAATGGAAGTGCTTGGATTTCGAGGCTCTGAGGTAGCCCGAGTACTGCCTGAAAGAGGGCTGCTTGGCCAGGCCGGGGAGACGATCGATTTCATCCTGCTCCGGAGCTGCTTTGCCCCGGGACACCCACGACACAAGCAGCAGCAAGAGCAGTGGAGACAGTGCGGCTCGGAGCATCTGCAGGAGGAAGCATCGGCGGCAGAGCATGTTTACCGGTTGCCCTGATCCTTTGCGCTTCGGTGCAGCAGTCCCTGGGGAGGAGCTGGACCACTTCCCCCAGGGAAGCCTCCACCCGGGTCCAGCTCCCGGCCGCACAGCCTTGTTCACTGCCTAGGCATCTCCTTACCTCCGCTTCCTTGCGTCCTTGCTTTCCAGGAGGCGCCGGTGGACTGGAAATCATGTGTAGCCCTTGTCACGTGAACTTCTGCATCACGTGATAGTTTGCGCAAGTCCATTTTTTTTTTTTCTTTTTTTCTTTTTCTTTTTTATCTGCCAGCCTGAGAGTTCAGAGCTATCAGTTGCCAGGTCAAAGTACACAGCCTCGAGGGTTATAAACCAGGGTGCCAAAGATCAGATAATATTGGTGTTGAGAGCAAGGTTTCCCAGGCTCCTGGGACATGTTACTGGCAAGATGCCAATCAAGTAAGCGGCACTAGGACCCCCGAGCGGTGCCGGGGTTAGGTAGGGAAAGGGGAAATGCCTTACATGGTTCCCCCGCGGTCACCATCTGAGCCCGCCGCCCAAAATAGCCCTTGGCATGAGCTGGCTTGCCTCATGGTGGGGAGATGGCTGCTGTCTCCGAACCCGTAGGGTTGGGTGTCCCACGGGGCCCTGCGCGCCCGGAGCCCCCTCCCACCCGCTTCCATCAAGTGCACGGAGCCAACATCCGCGTGGACCAGTCAGGGACGCGAGCCACACGCGTGGAGAGCTTCGCCCACGGTGTGTGCTTCAGTCGCGAGCCCCTAGCTCCTGGGCAGGTATTCCTAGTGGAGATAGAGGAAAAAGAGCTGGGCTGGTGCGGGCATCTCCGTCTTGGCCTGACCGCTCTGGATCCTGCCAGTCTGACCGTTGTGCCCGAGTTTTCACTGCCTGACCTGGTCGGCCTTGGCCACAGCTGGGTCTTCGCTATCACACGCCACCACAATCGTGTGCCCCGGGAGGGTCAAGCAGATGCAGAGTCAGCGGCCCCCAGCCGCCCCCAAGCCCTCTTAATTGAACCCTATCTGCAAATTGAGCAGTTCCGAATACCCCGGGACCGCCTGGTGGGCCGCAGCCGGCCAGGGCTCTATAGCCACCTCTTGGACCAGCTCTATGAACAAAACGTGCTGCCTCCTACAGCACGCCGCAGCCGCCTGGGTGTTCTCTTTTGCCCGCGTGAGGATGGGACCGCAGACATGCACATCATTATCAACGGAGAAGACATGGGCCCCAGTGCCCGGGGGCTGCCAGCTGCCCAGCCCCTCTACGCTGTGGTAGATGTGTTTGCCTCAACCAAGAGCGTGCGCCTGGTCCAACTGGAGTACGGTTGTAGGTATTCCACCCCTGAGTAGTGATCTCCCTCCTGGCTCAGTGTAGGGACAGGCACCTGCTAGGACCCCATAGCAAGCTAGCAAGGCCTTAAATTGTCCAGCGCTAGTTTTGAAGATGGAGGATCTGGTTTCATTTAGGGCATCTGCTTGTGATTTTTGCACACATCCTTCCTAGGTTGTGGGTCTGTCTCAGTATACACTTCTCAGCTGCTAGACTAAGAACCTACAGGTCTCTTAGTTGGGATGATTTTTCAATCGTAAAATAGGGTTTGCTTGGTTGTTTTATTCTTTGTTTTTGTCCTGGAAATCAAGTCAGGGTCTCATGCATGCAAACACTTGCTGTGTTACCGCACACCCCAGCCCCTAAGACTGGAATTCTAAGATCAATCTTAGACCCGGAGTTTCTTGAGAATTTTGTGCACTTATTTATTTATGGTTTTCTGAGGCCAACTCACCTTGTACCTCAGGCTTAAACAGAACTTGGTAGTTCAGACAGACCTCAAACTTTCAGACAATCCTTTCTGCCTCAGCCTGCTGAGGGTTGGGATTAAAGTCATGAACCACCACATTCAGCTATGGGTTGTGGCTTTATTAGGAAAATGTTCACAGATTTTGGATCTATTGGTTTAGAGCCATCACAGACCCCAGATTGAGAACTTTTAAATTCTGATGCCTGGCTCATTGTAGCTCAGTAAACCTTTCACTTACACCTCTGGTCACATGTGTATCATGAATTTGTTGAGCTGGAACCTGCTATGTTCTGGACTACGGAGGCTGCTGAGGAAGGGAGGGGTTAGACTGTGTTATAACGGAGGCAGGCCTGGTCAAAGTCTCAGGAAGAGGTGTTATGTCAGCTATACAAGCAGCCCTATCAGGCAGTATGAGCCTGAGAGCAAAAATTAATTCCCAGGTTGATGGCAAATAAGGGGCCAAGATTAGATTTTCCCTACCTCAGATGAGTTTACCTTTGACAGCCATCTCTCCACAGTGCCGTCTCTGCAAACTCTGTGCCGTCTGGTGATCCAGAAGAATGTGGTACACAGGCTGGCTATTGATGGGCTTTGCCTTCCCAAAGGGCTGAAGGATTTCTGCAAGTATGAATGAAGGCCTGGGACCACCGGTGCAAAGCCACAGATGTGCATCCTGTCTCCAGAACAGTGGCTAGTCTGAAGCTGGCTACATGGCTAACAATCAGGGCCAGAAATAAATAGCTGATGTTGATGTTTTGAGTATTGGAGGGTCTCCTTGCCTCTGCAGCTTTGGGGGAGGTGGGGGGGGTCACAGAGCCACAGTGTTGGGAGTGTTAGCACCTAACTTTGATCGATCTGCCTCTGTGATCTTCCTGTCTCCGTACCTTCTGTTTGAAGTCTTACCTGAGTTTTCCTAGAGGATCAAAGCCTATGCAAACTTCGTTTAAGGAAAAACCCAGAACACCATCTTATTCTTTTCTGAGAATTTGCATTTGGCTTTGCCCCTCCCAGGAGCTTAGATCGAAAACTTTGGTATACGGAATTCACTTGATATAGGTGTGAATTAAAAAGGGCCCTTTGCTCAGGTAGGGCAGTGTACTGGCAGAGACAAATCCATCCTGCCGCTGAAGAAGGCTAAAAATTTATCCTGAGGTGCCTCTGTACTTCTTTTCATGGATCTTTGTGAACACCCACACCCGATAAAGAACAGAGAGGTACTTCTAAAGTCACTAGGTCAGAGAAAACTGTCTTAGAAGCCATGTAGACCAGGGCTCCCTAGTGTGTACACGCCTTTGAATTATCTAGGACACTTTCTGAGTGCCAATGCACCGCACAGCTCCTCCACTGGTTTGTGGTTTGTCAGGGAATCAAACCC
>PVIH01000492.1:129157-340952 GCA_004025045.1 Sigmodon hispidus
TTTTTTTTTTTTTTTTTTTTTTTTTTTTTTTTTTTTTTTTTTTTTTTTTTTTTTTTTTTTTTTTTTTTTTTTTTTTTTTTTTTTTTTTTTTTTTTTTTTTTTTTTTTTTTTTTTTTTTTTTTTTTTGCTGGGAATTGAACTCAGGTCCTCTGGAAGAACAGTCAGTGCTCTTAACCTCTGAGCCATCTCTCCAGCCCCTTCATCAGAGATTCTAATACATGGTCACAGTAGAGAAGCAGGTTTCAGCTTTGGAAAACATTTGTTTGAGACAGGGTCTTACTCTGCAGCATCAGGGGCTGATCTGGAACTGTGGCAATCCCAACTCAGCCCGTGCATACAAGCATGACTTACTGGTTCTGGCTTCTACCTCAACTAGGGGTTGAGTTTAGTGCCCTGTGCGTGCTAGGTGAGTGCTGTACCACCAAACCACAGTCCGCAGCCTCCCCCAACCCTTTAAAGATGGGGTTTTAATAAGTGGCCCTCGATGGTTGGAAGCTCAAAATATCTGCCTGTCTTTGTCCTGTGAATGCTAGGATTAGGCATATACCACCACACCCAGCTGCAGGCCTCTTTCTATTTATTATTCAGGACTGAGTCTAAGTTGCCCATACTGGCCTTAAATTTGTGATCCCTCTGCTTCAGCTTCCTAGGCAGCTGGGTTCCAGGCCTGTTCCTCACTATACTGTCTTCAGGAACTTAAAAATAGATACATAGGTCTGTCCCTGGATCTGTTAGTTGATATGAGATGGAGCAGAGCCCTACTGTTACTCAAAGCCTCCCAGAGCCTGTTGATGGCCCCCAATAATCTGGACCAACCATGTCATTTTCCAAAGGGAAAACAAACCAAAAGATGAGAATATATTTGTGTAAGGTCAAATAGCAACTGAGACAGGGTTTCTCTTTGTGGTCCCTGCGGCCCTGGAACTTGCTCTGTAAACTAAACTAAACTAAACTAAACTGCCTCTGCCTCCTGAGTGCTGGGATTAAAGGTGTGTGCCACTGCTACTATGTGTGGATCTAGCAAAGGATTTAAAAACAAACAGGGTCGGGCTGGAGAGATGGCTCAGTGTGGCTGCTCTTCCAGAGGTCCTGGGTTCAATTCCCAGCAACCACATAGTAGTAGCTCACAACCACCTGTAATGGGATCGATGCCCTCTTCTGTCATACAGGCAGACATGCAAATAGAGCGCATGCACACACATATATAAAATTTGAAAAGGGGAGGGGCGCCTGTACTCCAGTTTGCCTTCAAACTTGCCCTAAAATTGAGGATGTCCTTGGATTTCTGATCCTCCTGCCTCTGAATGCTGAAATTGGTGTGTGCCCTATGCTTATGTGGAAGCGAATGATGGGATGCCTTGACTCACACCGGAAGGCACAAAGCGCTGGACTCTTATTTGTATCACTGATCCTTGGCTTATACAGGGACAGTCTCATCTTACCCTCACAACTCCTGGTGAGGTGGGGGGGCAGTATCACCCCCATTTGGCAGATGAGGATATTGAGGAACAAAACTGCCTAGGTGAAACCAGGTGTGGTGATCCACCCCTACGTCCCCAACACCTAGAGGCTGAGACAGGAAGATCAAGGTTTTGAGGCCAGCCACACAAAAGCAGAATCAGGCTGGGTGTGGTCGTTCATGCCTTCAGTCCCAACGAGTAGGAGGCAAGGCCTAGAACAGGAAGTAGACTGACCAGAGGCAGTCCAGGCTGGCTAGGGCTTTGTAGTTTTAGCTTGTTTCAAAAAAACAAACAAAAACTGAACAAAAGGCAAACAACTAGAATGTAGTTCTGAGACACTGCTCACTTCTAACATTTGCAAAGCCCTGGTTTCTATCCCCCCCCATCAGAAAAAAAAAAACAAAAGAAAAACACCTGTCCAAGTTGATTTTAACCAAGATAATGACGAGAGCCCGGAACATCCTGATCATCCTGGTCCAGGGCCCATTTGACCCCCTCCCATTGTGACATATATGTTCTACAATGAACAGGTTAGTATTGTGAGGTCGGGTCCGGGTGTAAAGAGGACTATGACTGACAACAGAGTGGGGCAGGAGGGACAAGGCTGTTCCTTCACAAACAGGGACTTCGGGGCAGCCATGTCCTACTTCATGTCTCCACAAACTCACCTGGGGCTTCTGCCTTCTGTTCAAGGTGAGAGGAGGTCTGGAACTGGAGGGGTAGGTACCACAGCTGCTTCCTGGCTTTGGGAAGGAGGTTCTTTCTGCTGGATGCTTTTGGGCTGATCATGTAATCCATTTTCTTGGCAGAGAAGATATCCAAAAGGCCTTGCCAATTACTAATTACCCACTTGCTCACTTACTTAACGAACACTTGCCCACCACCAGCAGTATTGGTACTAACTGGAGTTAGTAATGAGTAATGTTTACATTCCCAATCTCTCTGGGGCTACTCACAGGCCCTGCCCATCAGGGCTTCTTCCTCCAAGAGACCAAGAATAACATTCCATCTCATTCCTGTCTCTGCAGGTGGGGCTGCTGCTTCAGGTTCGTCCCTTGGTCTCTATAGTTCTGCAGAGCCAATGGTGGTGGCGTCTAGTGGATTAGGTCCACTCAGCCAGAAAACTGAGCAGGTGGTACCTGCTGTTGCCCAGGCCTGGGGCCCTACCTTGGCAGTGCCTGAAGCCAGGGGCTGCTCTGGGGGTGCTAGCTGGGAGACACCGCGGAGGAAGGAACACAACCGATACTGTCCCAAATTGCCTCCCATGAGGCAGTTGGAGAGCTTGGGCTGGGCAGACCCCTGCTCTCGAAGCAGAGCTCCCCAGCTGGGTGGCCCTAACAGGCCCCGGCCCCTGCTGCTGTGTGGGCTGTCACCAGGGGTTCTGACGATGTCCTCCGAGGCAGGTGGGAAGGAGGCTGGCTCCCAACCTGACATCTGCATCCTTACCCTAGCCATGATGATTGCCGGCATCCCTACTGTGCCTGTTCCAGGCCTGCGGGAAGAAGACCTGATCCGGGCAGCTCAAGCTTTCATGATGGCCCATCCAGAGCCAGAGGGAGCTGTGGAGGGGATGCAGTGGGAACAGGCACATGCCCACATGGCCTCTGGACAGATGCCTCTAGTGAGATCCAGGAGGGGCTCCTGCTTGTAGCCAGATGAAATAGCATGAGATACATAGGGTGGCTTCTCCGTATGGTTTTTGGGCAGAAAAGGTTGGGGCTGGCTATGGCAGGGATGGGAAGAGGGTGTGGGTACCTGAGCCATCCTCATAAACTGCACAGTTTTGTTAGGGCCACCCTCAGAAAGTTCTTGAAACCACTAAGACAGATCTCACCAGGTTAAATCGTGTTACCTAGCTAGGAAGTCCTATTTAGAGTAGAGGCTTATTTTATATTGAGGAACCTGAGATTTTGTCTAAAAGTCTAGACAATATGGATTTTCCTCTTGCCTTGTGTCCCAGCTTCCTGAAGACAGATGGGACTGTAGGCAAATGACCAGAAACATGGCTGAGCAAAGTATACAAATCCAGACAAACAGGAACCCATTTTTCTTTAGTATGACCAACCCTAGGAGGATGCCCATTTTCCAGATCAACTGAGGCTTAGAGAGGTGCTTGCTGGGGGGGGCGGTCTCATGGTTAGGAAAGGTAGAACCAGGCCTAAAAATGATGGCAGGTAAGAAAGAACAGAAGCAACTCACACGGGAGGCACCACCCCGCCGGGTCTCTTCCTTTCTCTACTCAAGGACCATGTATAAAACAGACAAGACGACCGTGGGGGCCAACATTCACTTTATTGATCCCGGAAGCCTGGCTGACCCTTCACAGCAGCTTCTTCCTCTGTGGTAAGGCTCCAGGTGAATCATTCCCGATGACCGGGGCAGTAGTACCAACATTGAACCTTCAATCTCATCACCCACCATCTCCCTTAAAGAATCCCTTGTTTTCAGAAATTCCTTGGGCTATATTTTCCCTTAGGAAAAAGTTGTTAAAACTAAAGCCAGAATAGAATGTACAACAGAGAGCATATCTGGTTATCAAAACCCACAATATTTACTACTGAGCCCTTAACAGAAAACATTTTCTGACATCTGTTTTATGGAGCTGGACACATTCTAGAAAGAAGGCTGAAATAGAGCAGAATAATTCTGGAAGGAAGCATAACTGTGTCGAGGGGGATGTGAATGTACAGCATAATCATAAGTCAGGCCTGGTGACACAGGCCTATCACCTCACTTACTTGGCAGGGTTAGTTAGGCTCACAAATTCAAAGCCAGCCTGTTTATAGAGTGAGTTCAAGACCAACCTGGGCAACCTAGTGAGTATCTCAAAATAAAAATAGGCAGTGGTTAGCACTTGGGAGATAAGAGGATCAGGAGTTCAAGGCCATTTTCAGCTATACAGTAAGTTTCAGGCCAGCCTAGGCAACCTAGTGAGAGGCTGTCTCAGAATAAGAAATAAAAAGAGGCAGTGGTAGAGTGTCTAACATATGTACTGTTCTGGGTTCAATTCCCAGTGCTGGCTATGCATGTCTGATTAGAGCTGTACCTGTTCGTAAGGGCCGATCCAGCTGTCGGCTAGCTCCCGAAGGGTGCTATAGCGACGCTCAAATTCCTCCTGGCTACACTGCTGCAAGAGCCTGCCTACCTCCTCAGTGAGGAGGGTCACGGCCAGGTGTTTATCCAGGCTGGCACTCCACTTGCTTCCCAGGATACTGTCTAGACTGGTGGCACAGCCTTCAGTCCACTGAGCCTGTAGCATGTCAGGCTGGAGCACCTGGTGGCGGGCACTGAGCATGGCTAGGATGTGGCGGCAGGGCAGATGGAATGCTTGGTTAAAGTAGCAGCTGCAGCTGGCAGGGGACTGGAGCTGTACATTGTGTGTATCCTCCAGAATCTGTATGTTCACCTTCTCTGAGCCAGAGCCAATGAGGTGCATGGATTTCTGGACCACAGCAAGCTCACCTAGGCAGAGTTGGGCTGCTGGCCCTGTGCAGATGGAATTGAGGGAGTGCTGGATACGGGCTTCCACCAATTGCTCTGTGCTGGGACTTTCAAGGTTGGCATCTAAAGGAGTGTGACTGTCCTTGGGAGTCACAGCCAGGCTGAGGCCTGCTTTGTCAGAAGAGTTCTGCTGCATGTATCGGAACACAGATGCCATGGCTTGTTTCTCAAATGGGGTGGTGCCAAAAAACTGACTGAGGATGTGGGCTGTGACCTCCAGGCTCTGGAAGTAGCGGCTGCTCTGTGCTCGGCTTCTCCAGCGGTGGGCCAGCCAGATGCGGTCATTGAGCAGCCAGTGTGAGTGCAGCTCAGACAGCTTGGTGGAGGGGATGCAATTGCTCAGGAGCATGTACAGCTTCCTCAGGTTGCCAGCTGTAGCTGAGCACATCGTACTCTGCAGGGAGGATAGAAGCAGGCTTTGCACGGGCTTCTCCAGGGACAGCTGATAGAATTTACCCTGGAGGAACTTACAGATGTGGAAGGCTGAGAGCAATACCTCAGCCGTGGGGAACTCCATGGTCAGGGTGGGCAGCATGAGGAAATGGGGATCTACCAGGATGGTACAGACTCTTTCCCATGCTGGGTTAAACTTTTTGAACACCTGGAACATCTGGGCCAGGCCTTTGGCATCTTCATTGGTGGGGATAGCAAAGTACACTGCTCGTGCAAGAGGACCTTCCAGTTGTACTCTGGGTCCGTCTACCAGGAAGGTGTATAACACCTTGCCTCTTGGGTTATAGGTCCGGTGTATAAATAAGGCCTCGGGGAAATGAGCAAAGAGGTCTTGCATGAAGTAGCTTTGGTAGTTGAAGGATTCTAGCTGAGGAGTCTTGCCAACCTGGTGCAGCATTGTAGGTGGGCTTGAGTCCTCAATGAGAAGCCCATTCAGCATTGTGAGGGCCATGGAGGAGCCGGGAGGGATCTAAAGCACACGCTAGGGTACCTCTGCAGGACTGCTGTCAGGAAAGCATTAAGTTTCTCAAGTGCCACGTAATTTGATGCCTGAAGCTAGACTGTACTTTTAGCTTCTGTTCCAATGAGCCTAAGGAAAGGAAGAGATACTTAAAACAGTAAGAACCTGGCTCTTCAATTATTTATCCAAACAATTTAATACTTAGCATTTACTATGTATTTTCTAGGGCTAGATATACAACAAATACATAAGGATACATTGGATAATGGTTATAAAAACCACAACAATGAGAAACAGTGTGCTGAGGAAGACAGAACACTCGTTAGAGTAGAAAGGTCTCTCTAGGAGACATTACCCTGGATATGAGATGTAAATAACAAGCCAGCCATAGAAATATATGGTTCCTGAGGACTTAAATAGGCCCAGAGCCAGTGCAGTCTGCAGCCAGTGCAGGTAGCTTGGATCACAAGTGGTACTTGTGATCCAAGCTACCTGAAAGGCTGAGGTCAAAGTCCACCCGGACCAGTACAGGTAATTTAGGGAGAACCTATCTCAAAACACAAAACCCCTAACAACAAGAACACACATACACACACACAAACCAACAACCAAACAAAAGGACTGAGGAGTTGGGTGTCCTAACACACACCCATAATCCCAGTACTTGGGAGGTGGGGCTGCTAGGTCAACTTCAGGTCATCTTGGATTATATGAGATCCTGTCTCAAAAACAAGAGATTCAGGGCTGGGGGATGTAGCTCATTGGTGGCATAGGAGACTGAAGACATATGGCCTTAATTTTTCTACACAAGGATACTACTGTGTAGAGCTGACTTGACCTCAACCCAGAGCAATCCACTCACTCAAGCTTCCTAAATGCTGGGATTCAGGCATGTGTCACTACATACAATTTTTCTTTTTAAAAATTTCTATTTTTTAAATATTCACTCTGAATATTTGTATAGTCTTTATGTTTACAAATTCTTGTAATCCTTACAAACTCTTTTGGTTCTGGTATATACCAAGAAAAAAGCAATCGCTCAAAACTTGCTGTGAAATATTGGGCAAGCCAGTGGCCCTCTCTGAAACTGAATTCTTTTCACTATAAACCAGGGCTAACAGTTGTGTGTAGCTTCTATTTCTAAGTATATCCCGATTGGCTGCAATGCCTTCTGCAAATATTTCCTGTTTAGCTCCATTTACTGTCCCCGCTTCGCAGAAAGGAATCTTAGGTTCAAAGACAGATGAGAGACTGAAGTTCAAAGACGTAGGGCATTTGTCCACCATTAAGACAAGTGGAAGCCGAGTCTTTGGCTCCAGATCCTGATGGCATCCTATAAGGTCCAAAAATGTGGACCGGGAAGGGAAGTCGGCCTCTGACCTCACCTGAGCCCGGGTGTGGGACGCGGAAAGCTGAGGTTCGCGTTCAAGCCCAGCGGAGCTGAAATCCCCCTCCCACTAGTGGGAGCTGTATGCCTTAAGCGCTGCAAAACCCGGCTCCACGCCTCCCTTGCTGAGACCGCTCACCCACCGGCAGACAGTACACGCAGCAGCCATTTTTCCCACTGGGCCCGCCTCCGACTGACTGACGTCCAGGATCGCCAATCACCATGCCAGCTTCTCAATGACTCAGGCCAAAGGCCTAAGGAGCACGTCGTCGAACTTGGGAGCTACGGACCAATCCCGGACTGGAATCTCCAGGGCGGGCATTGTTGCCGGGGTTACGGGGGCTCGGCTGGAGGTAACCAATGAGAGCCTCTGGAATGCCGTTCGCTCAGGGAACGGAGGGGCGGAGCCTCCCTTCGGTCAATGGGGTTGGGAAGACTGCACCTTTTCAAAGGCCAAAAAACGGAAAATAAAGAGCGGTGTTTCCATAAGTGAACCCTTTGTTTGTTGGGTACTGGGCTGTCAAGCTCGGAAGACACAAATGGATGGGAAAAAGTGCAAAGGTACTTCGCTGTTAGCCTTGTGGAGAAACTAAGGCTGGTAATTCCAGCTATTCAGGGGTGGAGGTAGAAGGAAAGAATTTGAAGCTATCAGCCTAGGCAACCTAGTAGACCGAGTCTTCAAACAAAAAGCTCAGCCCTGTTGTGGTACAGGACTTTAATTCCCGCGCTTGGGGAGCAGAAGCCAGCTTGGTCTACATATCAAGTTTCAGGCTAGGTCTCTCAAAAATAATTTAAATTAGGAATTTGCCCACAGCGTCCCAGAAATGGTTCGCAGTAAAATCTAGGATTTGGGTCTACTCCCTCCTGGTCCTCTTGTCCCTTCCCTGAACAGAATGAACAAGACACCCTGTCATCAATGTTGCAGGCTTAGTTGGTAGGAAGAGGGCAAATACTACATTACTCTGAATCTAGAGTACCAGGTTCTGTTTGGCACTACACCCCCACTAGACGATACTCAAATTTCTTTTAAAATGAGAACGTATGAGGCCAGCCTGGGCTACATGAGACCTTGTCTCAAAAAAAAAAAAAAACTCCACAAAACTGAAACAAAAACAACTTTATTAATGAGAATAAAAATACATAACAGGTATTTAAAGAGCAGCGGCAGTCAAGGGCCACCCTCCTCCCCTTCATCTCTGAAAACAGATTTTTTTCCAGGCTCACTTTGTTTTATCCTAACCTGGGTGAGGGTTCATCTCTGTAGAGTCAAAGCAATTTGACCTCTGGGGCTGCAAGAAGGGGCGTGACCTTTCAGTATGGAGTAACTTTGGCTTTGAACAATGAGCCAGCTGTCTACAGAATGCCAAAGGCAGGGCTGAGAAGAGACAGGCTCAGAGGACTGCCACAGTGAGGTCCCTAACCCCCCCTTTAAGATCTTCTTAGCCCTTACCTAGGAAGACATTGATTAAGATTCTGACCTACAATGTGACCTGCCCACTTTGAACTCTCAAACTGCCAAGGTTTTGAGACGCAGTGTACTGTACAAACACTTCAATCATGAACCATGGCTTCAGCAAGAGAAAGGCTGTCTCCTTCCTCTAGTTTTCCCCAGAGGAAAGGGAGACACCCCGCATCTTTGAAGTCAACTGGCTGCTGAGAGGACTCAGGTGGCGGATAAGGTTCAGCCCAGATGTCCACGATCTTGCGCAGGGTGGAACAGCGCTCCTCCAGCTCTGGCCCCTCAGTCTGCATTAGCAGGTTTGCCAGCTCCCTGCTTAGGTCCTGAATCATGTGGTTCTGACCTTGCTTTTCAGGCTGATCTGTATCTGGGATGATTCCACGGTCCTGCAGCTCGCCATTGGGCCCAAGGAGGTGCTGGTACTTCTTCTGCCACCTGCAACACACCATGGCTTCCCCTACAGGCTGCTGGCTGGTGTGCAGCAGGGCCAAAATGTGCCGACACGGCAGATGGTAGCACTGCTGGAAGGAACAGCTGCAGCTGCAGCCATCTTTGCTCACCTGGTGTGAGTCTTCCAGCAGCTTAACAGCTACTGAGGAGCCAGCCTCGTCTACCAGGTGGGTGGAGTTCTGTACCACCTCCCACTCATTATGGCACAGCTTGTAGGCTAGTTCAGAGCCACTCTGGTGCAAAATGTCTAGCATGCCACCTTTAAAGGTTTGATCCTGGGGCTGTATCGACTGAGACTGCTGTGGCTTTGGCTTTATCTCTTTCACAGGGAGCCTGGTGATATTCCCTCCACAAAGTCTCAAAGACTTCTTGGGCCTTGGTGGTGTGCTTGGGAGCTGAGTTCTTTTTAACTTGGGAGAATTTGTGGGCAAGCTCTTCAGACCTTTGGTATTAAAGAAGTCTATGTAATCCACAAAGTGAAGGATACAGTCCAGTAGGGAGCGTTGCTCCCGAAAGAGGCTTGACACCTTGCTGGTGACTATGTCTAAGCTGTCCATGTAGGTGTTACATGCATGCAGGCCCTTCCTTACATGCATGTACCATAGCAGTTCACAGGAGAACCAGTGGGCCTGGAGGAAGGTGAACAGTTCCTCATCCAGTATGGCTTTGGACATCTGACAGAGATTTTTTAGGCTTGCATCGGAGGAGACAAACACAGCCTCCCGCAGAGCTTCCTTCATGAGCCTTTTAAAAGATGCGGTGCCAGAGCTTTGATGTAACTTCTTTTCTAAGAGTCGAGTTGTATGATAGATAGAAAGGAGGATGCGGGCAGCGGGGAAGATCTCCTGAAGAATAGCTCGGTGAGGAAATGAAGGGTCCACAAAGACCACCTTGACTTTGGGCCAATCAGAGTTGAATTCTGTAAAGATACTGAGCATCTTGGCCACAGAGGGGGCGGTCTCAGCCTTGAGCACAGCGAAATGCACCACTCGACTCTCCCGCTCCTTGTTCTCCACCAGGAAAGCATACAGAATATGGCCCTGGCTATTCTCCACCCGGTGCAGCAAGAGATTCTCTGGGAATCGGGTGAACAAGTCACTCATCTTGCTGCTCTGGAAGCTGAGCCGGTCCAGGTCTTGGCTGGTACCCACACTGAAGGAAGCCATTGAGCCCTCATCTACAGTAAGAAAGTTTTTCATCACTTTTGCTATCTTGGCCAAATCAGAAGGACTGATGCCCCCCTGCTCTGGATTTGACGGCAGGTGTGTCTTATCTAGGCAGAAAGACGGTGGTTCCCCTGGGGATGTCTCTGCTTTGTCAAGGTCTTTCTTGGTGCTGAGCTGCTGCGGCTGGGGTTTCTGCAGACACACTGTCTTCTGAGGCTTGCTGGCAGGGGCTCCTGCAGCCGTGTTAGAATCCACATGGATGTGCTCGGTATTCAGTTCACTGATAAACAGTCGATCTAGTCTCTCGTTGTACTGCAGGAGCAAGTATGCTGGGCACTTGTCCACTCTCCGTGTTCTCTTCCTGTTTGACTTCGACCGAATACAGACAAATTTCACCTGCACATATCTAGGGAAGGTAGAGGCAACAATGAGAAAGGTGCTGGCTGCCCCTCTCCATAACATAAGACCTGGTAGCCATTTATACTGACCAGTATGTTTCCTAGAGGCCACAACATAGTGTAGAATGTAGGAAGAAAAATTGACTTCCTAGCCCCAACATTTTCAGCTCCCTCCCTCAAGACTATCTCTATTACACCATCCCTCAGTTTCCTCCATACAGTTCTAAGGCCAACCTATTTGTTTGTGGTGTTTTAGTTTGGGGACTGGTATGGAATCTATGATACAATCCAGGCTGACCTTGAACTTGCTACAACCTTATTGGTGAAGCTTCTCATGAGCTGGGGTTATAGAGGTAAGCTTTTTACTATACCTGGCCTACAGGCCCAATCTTCTTGGCATTCTGTCTGAGGAAGGGTGTAAGGAGAAGCTGACACAGTAATAGCATCTAGTTAGTGTCTCTTTCTTTAAAGATCCCCAGGCCTATAATGCTAGCTGGGGATAGCTGGGAGGCTATGGCAGGAAGGCTGAAGCTCCAGGGCAGCCTGGGCTATGTGACAAGGCCTTGTCTTCAAAATAAAACCAGAACCCCCCAAAGTCCTGTTCATTCACTTGGGACACTACTGCCTTATCTCCCTACCACCCAGCAACATTGAGGACCTCAGAGCTGTGCACCTCAGGGTGCCCCAGGAAGAGCATGAACCGAACTTATTTTTATCTGTAGAAGAGACAATTTCTAGGTGTTCCTGTAAAGAGAGATGCTCATAGCCTGAGTTGTTGATATTTTGGCCTATGGTGGAGAGACTAAACCATCTAAGAAACTCTCACCCTGTAGCCTTAGGTGGAAATGGATGATTTAAGGGGATGGTTATCAAATTACGTTCTTATTTTCATTCAACTCCTGGTTTCAAGGCCCAATCAGATCTTCCCTTCTTGTCTCAGCCTTCTGGATGACCCTAAACTACAGTACATAATCCTGAATCGGAATTTACTGCACTCAACTAAAAGGTCTTACAGACCTGTAGATATCAATACAGCTAGAGGTGAACTGGAGCCCCAGTTGAGACCTTTGAGTCCTGGATGTTACTGGGAAGCTGTTTGGTCTCAGGCAAGTCACCTTACCTCTGTGGATACAGCATGCTCATTATAAAGGGAGACAACCTCACTAGGGTTGTGTTATCATAAAGACTACACAAACCACAGAAGAAACGTTTGGCCCAGAGCCCGCCTTGGCCTTTTGTTTATGTTAAAGCTAAAGCTAGAGGCTTTTATAGTTCCCATGCTGAGAACATTTAGTGGGGATGTCTCCGATTTAGTGCCAGGACTAAATCATTCCTCAGGGCTTTTCTAGCTCCTAATACAATGCTGCTCCTTCAGCAGATGGATGTTTATCAGTGATAGCAAAGGTGAATGAGTCATGGACCACCAGTGGGTAGGGTGGGTCACACCCCTGCCTCCTCAGGGAGTGACCCAGATGAAAAACCAAGGGGGGGTCTAGCATGGCCGGCCTGGGAGCTCCACCTATACTTTTCCAAACCCTCCGATCCAGCTAGTCCAGTTTGCCCACCTATGGGGCAAGTTTGGGGAAACAGGACATGTCAGTCTTATGATAACAGGGTGGAGGGGCCTGGGGCTGAGAATGTTTGCATCTGTGGTGAGCACAGAGCAGGAGTGGCGCCACCTCTAGTTGTGACGGGGAAAGGCTTGGAGCAGTCCAATAATGGCGAGGCCAGCAAGTGAGCACCAAGCATCCTAGTTTCCCACCCTTCCCCGCCTTCTTTGTGCCTTAGAATGACAAACTGCCCACGGCTTCCTATGTTCACTATGAAGTGCCTTCAGAGGCTGCTTATGTTTGTACCTTTCTTTACCCTTCATCTCATTTGGGATACGTGGAGCCATTATCTTTTCTAGGAAGCCGGCCCTACCCTTCTGCTAGCTCAGTATCTTAGCCTAATTCCAGTCATCAGATTATATTGAATTGCAGTGTATGTAGTGATAGCTTTGGGGAGCTACTGCCAACCACAAAGCTCTTTTCACTATTCCTGGCCTTATTAGCATCTGCGGCGAGCCGGTGGAGTCCTGGACTTTCTTTTAATTCTTCCTTCTTATCCACTTTCCCTCCTTCCCTGGCTCCCACTTTTTGGGGGAGATGTGGTGGCGAACAGGGCCTCACTTCATGGCCATTGTCCTGCCTCAGCTTACCAAGTGCTGGGATTTCAGATACCACCCTGCCCAGCATTTCCCCCTGCCTTCCTTTTCTGTCATGCTAGGGATCAAACCCATGGCCATGGACAGACAGCCAGATATTCTGCTTCGACTTGACTGCAGCCTGTATCTGCTATGTGAACAAGTCTTTGAAATGCTTTCTTAACTATATGCACTGAAGACCATGTGCCAGGCAGCACCGAGGCCCTAATATCTCACTTCACACTGGCAAGAATTGTAGTGTCATCTCTATTTTATAGAAGTTACAGGTTTAAGGGTGAGAATCTAGGATTTACCCTTCCAGCTGACACTAGCACATCTGAGGTGTGAACCATGTTTGCGTGTCTATGGTCTAACTATAGACTTTTTTTTAAATTTTCTGCTCTGAATTTCCTTTCTTATCTTCCTCATTTGACTCTTAGCACATTGGTTATGGCAACAGTCCTCTAGACAGATCTCTAAACAGGGTGAGATGGTTCCAAGTTAAGATCCAGAGATGCGAATTTGATTCCACCAGATGGTGGAGAGAACAGGCCTCACAAAGGTGTCCTCTGATCTAGATCCATGCATGCCCCACCCTTCACACCGTACTCCTGAATACATCAACACCTAAAATTTCATTCAGTTAAGCTGGGTACGGAAGCTCATGCCCGTATCCCAGCTCTTGGCAAACAGCTAGAAAGGCTGAGACATGTTTCACACTAGCCTGGGCTAGGTAGGGAATTCTGGGCTACTCTGGACTAGAGAGCAAGACCCTGCTCTCAAACAAAACAACAAACTGTCGGGGCTGTAGCTTAGTGGTAGAACTCTTACCCCAGTTGTGTGAAACTCTTAGGTTTAATTCCCAGTTCAGCCCAAAACAAGAAGCAAAAACAAATGGTGCTTGTACCAAATGTATACAAACGCTTCCTTTATCACTAATCCTCAAACATTACACCGTAATGACTATTTACATAGTGTTGGGTATTGTAAGTAATCTAGAAATTGAACTATGAAGTGTGTAGGGCATATGTAAGTACTATGCCATGTCATATAAAAGCCTTGAGCATCCAGTGATTTTGATATGAGTGTGGGGGTATCCTGGAACCCAGCTCCTGACACTGACAGACAACCACAGATATATCTGACCCTTGTCAACTCTACATACTGCTGTCCTCCTGACAAACAAGGAGCCAGTTTTATCCATGCTGCCATTCCTCCCCAACACAAACACATGCTTAGAGTAGCTGTTGCTCCCTAAGCCAAGTAAGGCAATCCTGTGAGAACAGGGCATGGACACTTGCCCAGTTATAGAGAACAGCCACGACAGGAAGTCTACAGAAAACCAAGGAAAGGTTTTCTTTTGGATATGACTTCTGCATTGTGTCATGTGGAGAGCTGTCCTAAATGCGACAGGCTTGAGATGTAGAACGGGAAGATGCAAGAAGCCTGGCCAGTGACACAGCCACACTGGATGCTCACTCTGAGCTACGTATTAGCAACTCATAAATCATTTTAAGTTAGAGTTTTAGTTAATTCAGGACACAAGGATCCAACAAATTGGGTGCAGTGGCCCATGACTATTTCCCTCCCTCAGGAGAAGGGAGCAGGCCTGTCAGGGCCAGCTTGGGCTATTTGTATGTAAAACAAAGGGACAATCCAACCCTCTTCCTCCACACACACAACAAAACCAAAAACCTACTGCAGACATTTTATAGAAACTAATAGAAAAAAAAAAAAAAAGATCTGAATGGAAGTTTACCTTAAAAACATCTGGGCAGTGGTGTCACAAGACTTTAATTCCAGCATTGAGGAGGCAGAAGCAGGTGGACCTCTGTGAATTTGAGGCTAGCTTGGTCTACAGAATGAGTTCCAGGACAGCCAGGGCTACTTAGAAACCCTGTCGCAAACCCCAACCAACCAAACAAATAAACTGAGACTCCTGGGTTGGGACTGGAGGTGGCTCAGTGTTAAGAGCAGTTGTTGATCTCACAGAAGACCTAGGTTCAATTCCTAGCACCCACACAGTGGCTCACTACAATTATTAGCTCCAGTTCCAGGGGATCTGATACCCTCTTCTGACCTTCTGGAACACCAGGCACACACATGGTGCACATACATACATGCAGAAAAATTACTCACATACATAAAATAAATAAGTAAATATTTAAAAATTTTCGCACTACAAGAGACAGCTCAGTCAGTAATGTGCTTCTGTACAAGCATGAGGATGTGAGTGCTATCCCCAGCACTCACGTACAGATAAGCAAAAACTGCCGGGTAGTGTGGTGATATGTCTTACATTTAATAAAATTAGCCTGGAATATCAGAGAACAGATCCATTCACGGTCAAGCCATGAGGGTCAGAGAGTAGTGACTCACGCCTTTAATCCCAGCACAGGAAAGACTGAGTGGTGACCTACACCTTTAATCCCATAACTCCAGAGACAGAGCTCTTTCTGTGTTTCTGTGAGTTCAAGTTCTAACTACCAAATAGTAGTAGCTCACACCTTTTAATCCTAACTCTAAGATTAGGATGTAGAGTTGAACCCGGAAGTGAAACAACTGGGGTGAAATTTAAGGCAGGCGGAGGTAGACACTGAGGTATTGTCTACAAGTTAAAGAGTCAGACTGAGGACTCTTGAAGATAGCCTTTACCCCGAGAAGTTGATTGGGAGAGAACTGACTGTGGTTTGTTTCTTCTCTCTGATATTCCAGCTTTCCCTCAATATCTGGCTCTGAGTTTTCATTAAATACCAACTAGACTTCGTGTCATAGTTGTGTGTGGCTGTGACTTCAATGCTGGAGAGCTGGAAAGGAGGATCCCAGGGCACTTGCTGGCCAACCAGTCTAGCCAAATCTTAAGTTCAGTGAGAGACACTGTCTCAAAACAAACAAAATAAAATGGAGAGGATTAACCTGTAATCTCCATTTTTAGCATCACATGAGTGCATGTGCACCTGTGCATGTGTATCTGGTGCACGCACATAAACAAGTACACACACTCAAGTGCACAAACATGAACAAGTATACACACACACACACACACACACACACACACACACAAATTAAGATTACAAGGCACAAGACAGAGTTGGGTGTTTTGGCATAAACTTGTAATCTCAGCACTCAGCAGACAGAGGCAGTAAGATCCTTGGAAATTCAAGGCCAGACAAGTTGACACAGACAGCCAGGGCTGTGCAGTGAGAACCTCCTTCAAACGAACCAGAGCAGGGCAAGGACAGGACTGGTTGATTTTTCTCAACTTGACACAAACCTAGACACAACTGGGAAGAGGGAATTTTTTGCTTTGAAGACAGAGTCTCGCTGAATAGCCCTGAGGATCCTGGAACCTGATATAGAGACCTGGCTGGTCTCGAACTCAGAAATCTACTTGCCTCTGCCTCTTGAGTGGTGGGATTAAAGGACTGAGACATCACACTGGGCAAGGAAGAGAGGATCTCAACTGAGAAAATATTCCACAAGATTGCCTGTAGGCAAGACTAGGGTATATTTTCTTTTCTTTTTTTAATATTTATTTTATGTGAACTGGTGTTTTGCCTGCGTGTATAACTGTGTATGGTGTCAGATCTTGGAATTACAGACAGTTGTTAGCTGCCATGTGGATGCTAGGAATTGAACTCAGGTCCTCCGGAAGAGCAGTCAGTGCTCTTAACCGCTGATGACTGATGTGGAAAGGCCACCATCTACTGTGAAGAGTGCCACCCCTGGGCAGGTGTTCTGTATGATATAAGAAAGCAGGCTGAGCAAGACATGATGAGCAAGCCAATAAGCAGCATCACTCCATGGCCTCTGTATCAGCTCTTGCCTCCATGTTTCTTGCCTTGAGTTCCTGTCCTGATTTCCTTCAATGATAGACTATGATATAAAAATGTAAGCTGAAATAACCCCACCCTGGCCTCCTGCAAGTTGTTTTTGGTCATGGTGTCTTATTATAGCAATAGAAACCTAATTAGGGGTTGGAGTTAAGAGTACTTGATGCTTAATTATGAGGACTGGAGTTCAGATCCCAGCACCCATGGGAACTCCAGAGAAAACCAAGGTATGCCTTCTGGCTTTGGCATATGCACAGGGAACTCACACAACAACACATGCTCACATACATAAATATTAAAAAAAAAAAAAAAACCAAACCAACCCAAACAAACATAAAAACCAAAACCAACTTTGCTTTCTTGACACTGGTAGGACTTCCTCAAGGCCCTTGATGTTTCTCAATTAATGTTTTGTTTTACAAAAATATTTCTAGCCTTTATCAAGCTTCCTAGGATATAATTTCTGACACACAAAACTTCTGCTCTAGTATCTTGTCTTTCTGTAGACTTTGTCTCCACTCAGTCACTTCATGAGGCTGATGGCTCTCCATCATTACTTTTAGGGATTTTTCCAGACCTTCATCTTTTGAGAGCTGTGTGTGCAATTTCAGTTTGCATTGTGTTCATTTGATGTTTAACACTTATTCATCAGCTAGATACTGTCAAAGATGTCAAGGAAATGAAAGATCGAGCAGGAAAGAATAGTTAAGTGACTATTTAATTTTATAAGTGACTAGTTTACTGTCAAGATCTTTGTTTTGTTTTGTTTCTTTGAAACAGGGTTTCACTGTGTAGCTCTGGCTGTCCTGAAACTCACTCTGTAGACCAGGCTGGCCAGATCTGTAGACCAGATCACAGAGATCTGCTGTCTCTGCTTCCCAAGAGCTGGGATCAAAGGTGTGTCCCACCATGCCTAGCGGGTCATGACTTCAGCTTGTGAAGGAGCCTTGTTACTGTGATAACAATGGTCTAGTTCAAAGGTGTGTTAAGGATTCAGATAATGTCTGTGAAGTTCCTAGTAAAGAACTTGGAATATATAAGTTGGACAAAGTGTCAGAAAATGGTGGTTACTGAACTGAGCAGCAATGGTGAGAACCATCAGAATATATCAAGGACTCTGAAGAATATGAACACTCAAACAAAAGGACCGGGAGGGCTCGGTCTGTAAAGTTTGTTAAAAAAACAAAACAAAACAAAACAAAACAAAAAACAAACCAAAACCAAAATCCAAAACAGACTTTCTCATTTGATAGGGTGTTAAAGAAAAATAAAAGTTAGGCAGTGATGGCACAGGCCTTTAGTCCTAGCACTTGGAAGGCAGGGGCAGGCAGCTCTCTGAGTTTGAGGCCAACCCGGACTACAGAGAGAGTTCCATGACAGCCAGGGTTACCAGTCAGAGAAACCGAGTCAAAAAATCAGAACAAATAAACAAGCAAAGAAAGAAAGAAAAACAAAAACCAAAGTTTTGATATATGTGATATTGTGAAATATGTATCTGGTCTTTGTGCTGCTTCCTGGTCCACATGCCCTGGACTGTTTTGACTTTTCATGGGCCAATAAACCACCTGGAGGATGGAGGCCACTCACTGGGGACAGCAGGGCAGAATTAGTTACAGGCCAAGGTGTCCTCAAACTAACTCACCAGCAACAAACCCCAGCTCTGCTGTAGTGCCTGGTGGCAGGTGCTTGTAATCCCTGCCCTCAAGAGGCAGTGAAGGGCACCCTTCAGATTTAAATTCACCTTATTTTACACATGGAGCTCCAGGCCAGCTCCAGACCCTATCTCAAAAGCAAAACCAAATAAAACCCAACAAAGACAAAACAGCCTTACTCACTGTATAAAGAATGTTAATAAATGATAGTCAAGGAAAAGTTCAAAGTATTTTCTCCTTTACAAACTGCTTCTATGACCTGCAAGAATAATTCTTACAAAGCTGGGTTTGAAGAAGTCTTTATTTATTAATTTGTTTTTGAGATGGGTTTCACTGTGTAGCCCTCCCTGGTTGACCTGGAGAGCTCTATGTAGACCAGGCTGACCTTGAACTCACAGAGATCTCCCTATCTCCCTAGCTAAAGGTTTGTACCACCACACCTGGCTGAAGTGTCCATTTCCTAAATTCTTGGCCACAATAAACTCTTTAACTAGAATTTCCTAACTAGAGAGCCATTGAGATGGTTCAGGATAAGACACTTGCTGCTAAACCTGACCACCTGAATTTGATCCCTAGGGTGCACATGGTGGAAGGAGAGAATGAACTCTGAAAGTTGTCCTCCCCATAAATAGAATTATAGAGTTCTCTCTCTCTCTCTCTCTCTCTCTCTCTCTCTCTCTCTCTCTCTCTCTCTCTCTCTCTCTCACACACACACACACACACACACACACTCTCCTGAGTCTGAGTTCAGTTCCCAGCAACCACATGATGGCTCACAACCATCTGGAATGAGATCTGGCACCCTTTTCAGGCCTGATGGTATACATGCAGACAGAACACTATCTATAATAAAATCTTTAAACACACACACACACACACACACATTTGAGACAGAATTTCAGTACATAGCCCAGGATAAACTCCAATTTATAACAATCCTCTTTCTTTGGCCTCTTGGGTGCTGAGATTAAAAGTATGTGTCACCACTCCAGGCTTTGATTTTATATTTCATATTTCTAGTTAATATATAAAATAGTGGGGTTACATTATGCCATTTTAATACATGTTTCATTGTATGTATCATACTGATTTTATTTATATATGCACTTACTACTATTTTTGAGGCTGTGGCTTATACTGCAGCCCAGGCTAGCCTATAACTTGCAGTGATTTCCTGTGTTAGGCTCCCAAGTGCTGGACTTAGAGGTGTTCACACTGCAACTGCTATTAGGTACGCCTAGACTGAGCACAGAGCTTTGTACATGCCCTGCAAGCACTCTATCAATTGAGCTGCATCCCCAGGCTCCCTTCTGTCCTATCATAAATAAAGCTCTATATCTTCTGCAGTACTGAGAATTGAACTCAGTGCCTTACGAGGGTCAGGCAAGCGCTCTGCCGCTCACAGTTCATAAGCGACAGCAGCCTTTTCCTTCTTTCTGTGGTGCTCATGGAAGGTATGTGCTCCACCATGTCCCTACCTTTCCACAGCTCCTCCTATTTTTGAGACAGGATCTTACTGTGCAGCGCAGGCTTTTTTGAACTCCTGTGCTGAGACTGGCTGCAAACTAATGACAGTTCTTTCGCCTGAGCCTCCCAGGTGCTGGGATCACAGGCCTGTACCAACCAACAGTCCCCGATAGAGTCTATCCTACCAATCACTTTCTGTGGTTCACTGTGTAACGGCTGCAGCAAACTGATTCGGATGCAGTTTTCTCATTTTTCAGCAAGCCCTCTGCTGGTTCTTTTCCCTTCTTCCCAGTGTTTGGTTGTTAGGTAGGTAAGCTCCACCTCTCACTATAGTCCTCCTTTTTTTATAAGATTTACACTTCAGACTAGAAAGATGGCTCAGTAGTTAAGAGCACTCGCTGCTCTTCCAGGGGACTCAGGTTCCATTCTCAGCACCCACATGGAACTAGTTTCAGGGGATCTAACACTGTTTTGAAGTCTCAATGGGCATTGCCTGCATGTGGTGTTCAGAAATATCAGGCAAATATCCATGCATACAAAATAAAATAATAATATTCTTTTTTTTTTTTCCAAGAGAGGGTTTCTCTCTATAGCTCTTGTTGTCCCAAAAACTCACTCTGCAAACCAGGCTGGCCTTAAATTCTGCATGCCTCTGCCTCCCGAGTGCTGGGATTAAAGGTGTGTTACCAACACCTGACCTCATATTAAAAAATATATATATTTATTTTTAGTTTTAGTTATGTGTACGTCTCTGTATATGTAGGTACACCTAAGTGCAGTGCCCCCAGAGTCCCTTAGAGGGCGTGAGATGCTCCTGGAGTTGAAGATACAGCAGTTGTGAGCTGCCTGATGGTGGTGGTGGGGGGGCGAGGGCGCTGAGGACCAAATTTGAGGATTCTGCAAGAGCAGCAAGTGCTCTTAGCTGCTGAGGCCCCTCTCCAGGCACTTCCTCATTTTATAAAAGAGAAAGCTTTTTCTGTGGAGGTTAAAGGGTAAAGGCTAGCTGACCCCTAAACTCTCAACCTTTAACTTGTATGTCAGCTTTTCCTGATCTTGAATTGCTAATTTCCTGCCACTGCTATCCACATAACATCTATCTCATTACTTTCAAATAAAAATTTTAAATTATTTATGTGTATGAGTGTTTTGTTTGCATGAATGTCTGTGCATCATGGGCATGCTTGGTGCCTATGGAGGCTAGATAGAGAATCAGATGCCCTGGAATTAGAGTTATAGATAGTTGTTAGCCACCATGGGGATGCTGGAAATTCAATCTAGGTCCTTTTGACTAGCAACAAGTGCTCTTGGCCACTGAGCCATTTTCCAGCCTCCCAAATAATTTTTTTTTAATCAGCTTGCTGCTTTTACTCTGTTTAGTAAGGAAGTTCATCTGAATATATTTGTATAAGTATTTATTATTAAAATCATCTCCCCATCAAGTGTATATACTTGGTTGTGGAAATATTTGCTAAATTATTTCCTAAAATCATTTTCTACCATCCACCCTCCAAGTCCTCCAACTACAGACAGCCAGTTTGCCATACATGATCCAAAACATTCAACAGTGCCTGCTGTGGTAGCACATGTCTTTAATCCCAGCACGCGGGAGGCAGAGGCAGGCGGACCTGTATAAATTCAAGGCCAGCCAGGTCTACACATCAGTTCTGAGTTCTGGGCTACATAGAAAAACCCTCCTTCAGAAAAGAGTATTCAACCTCTAGTGGAGCCAGGCATGGTGTGGGAAGAGGCAGGATTCTGCTTCCAGACACACACACAGACAGACAGACATGAGCTCACACTTGTGATCTCAGTACTTGGAGGCAGGCAAAGTACCACCGCATGTTCAAGGCCAGGCTGGCCTGCCTCAAAAATCAAAAACTCACCCATCTTCCTTTGTCTCTGCGGAGGATGAGGGTCAGTGGTGCACAGGCTACAGTGCACTCACGCTAATGCCTGGCCAGGATTAAATACAATTTGCTGATGAAATCAGTGAAGTTACATCAGAAAGTCTTGACAGCCAATAGTTAAAACACCACGAGGAGGTCAAAGTGACGTTGGCTAACACTCACACTTTCTTTCTCTCTTTCTTTCAAGATTACTTATTTATTATGCATACAGCGTTCTGTCTGTATGCCAGAAGAGGGCACCAGATCTTATTACAGATGGTTGTGAGCCACCACGTGGTTGCTGGGAATTGAACTCAGGACTTTTGCAAAAGCAGTCAGTGCTCTTAACCTCTGAGCCATTTCTCCACCCTCTTTTTTTTTTTTTTTTTTAAAGAATTTATTTATTATGTATAATTGTTCTGCCTGTACATCATGAGAGGGCACCAGAGCTCATTACAGATGGTTGTGAACCACCACGTGGGTGCTGGGAATTGAACTCAGGACCTCTGGAAGAACAGTCAGTACTCTAAACCTCTGAGCCATCTCTCCAGCCTTACTCACACTTTCTTAGCTCCCTTCTCCCTGCCCCAACTTGCTCCCACTTTTCTATCACTTGTTTTGGATGCACAAGATTCAGACAGCCCCTGGCTCACACCAGGCAGGCTCTGGGGTGAGAGTGCTTTGGCTTGTTCTCCAGGTCATCATTACTGGAGTCCTCATACCTGCCCTTCCCTCTGACATCTTCTGAATCTGACATTGCATGTCCAATTCAGGCAATCAGGTCTTCAATGAGCAGAGCAGACTGGGAGGCCGGGGCATGAGGGTGTGAATATACATGAGTGTGCATGTGTTTGGAGGCCAGAGGTCAACACTGGGTGTCTTCCTCTATTGCTCCCTGTTTTACCCTGACTGGTCTGCAGCAACTTAATACATAAAGCAGGCTGCCTCTGCCTCTGGAGTGCTGAGAATAAAGGTATGGCTACTAAGCCTAGCCTTTTTATCTTATTTTCTGAGATACGATCTCTCAGTGATTCAGCTGGCAGATTTAGCTAGGTTAGCTATCTAGAGAGGTCTGGCAATCCATGTGTCTGCTCACCCAGCCCTGGGGGTTACAGAAGTCACAGCAGTCAGTGCCCAGCCTTTACACAGAACTGGGCACCTGAACTCAGTTCTGGATGCTTGTGTGGCAGACATTCTACAGACTAAACATTTTTCCAGCCTCTATTTATGTTGTTTTAAATCACAAAACTTGGGGCTGGAGAGATGACTCAGCGGTTAAGAACACTGACTGTTCTTCTGGAGGACCTGGGTTTGATTCCCAGCATCCACATGGCAGCTAACAACTGTCTGTAATTCCAAGATCTGACACCTTACACAGTTATTCATGTAGGCAAAACACTAATTCACATAAAATAAAATAAAAAATATTTAAAATAATTTAAGATTCAGGGCTGGAGAGATGGCTCAGAGGTCAAGAGCACTGACTGTTCTTCTAGAGATCCTGAGTTCAATTCCCACATGGTGGCTCACAGCCATCTATAATGAGATCTGGTATCCTCTTCTGGCCTGCAGGCACATATGCAGACAGAATATAGTATACATAACGAATAAATAAATCTTAGAAAAAAAATTTAAGATTCAGTGCTGAGCTGGGCATTGGTGGCACATGCCATTAATCTCAACACTAGGGAAGCAGAGGCAGGTAAATTTCTGTCCTGTCTATGAGAGGCCAGCCTCGTCTACAGAGTAAGTTCCAGGACAACCAGGGCTACACAGAGAAACCCTGTCTCAAAAAAAAAAAAAAAAAAAAAAAAAACCAAATCAAAACAAAAATTTAAGCTTAAAATAACACTTACAAATTGCTTTTAAGTAAATCTGTATTATTCTATCTTATCAATAGCCAGATGTCGGGGTGAAAACCTCCTAGCTCAGAGGCAGAGAAAGCACCCAGCTGCTGCTTCTTTCACTGTTGTCCCAGAATGCCTTCTCCTACGTCATCTGGGAACAACTCCAACAGGATGTCCCTCCTTTCTACTTCCTGTAACCTCTCTCTATCCTCCTAACTTCCTCTTACTCTGTATGGTTTTTTCCTGTTAATTGGTTGTGTGCTCTGCCTCAGACCTATGTGGTTTTATTTAATTCTGTTTACAATATTCAAACAGAAAGCTCTTGGATTAAGGTGTGTGCTAGGGCTGATCTATACCACAACTAGAAACAGGTTTTGTTCCCCCCCACCCAGTAAATAACACAATCTCAGAGTTCACAGTGTGATCAAATATCCTGCAATACCCTAAACTCATAATTTTTTTGATGCAGCAAACTGAAAACTAAATTCCTGTAGTACCCGTTTCCCTAAATCATGTTTGACACTTGATAAGTCATTTACTAAACAATTACTAAGGCATGCTGGATAGTCCAGCATCCTGCCATGTTGGATGTTGGGATGACCTGTCTGCAGAGGAGCTTACTTAGCAGGGTACTATCGCATAGCATGGAGTTCAGACATCATGGTCATGGGAAGGCACTTGGTGACAGATTGCAACTGACCTCACCTTCTCCCAAGCCAGCAGCCCACAGTTTCTCCAACAGGGCTTCTTTACACACCCATGTCTTCACTCCCAGGAGGCCTACCATAAACACTCCTCTCTGCCACGAAGCAGTTATCCACCAACCTCCTATTCTTGGCCTCTACTAATTCACAGGCCCAGGGAAAAATACTCATTTTAATGAGAAGCTTTGCTTGCTTTCCCAGCATTTGTTACCTCCTCCCTCTCGACCCCTCCCCCCTGCCCCCCCATAGGGTCTCTCTATGCAGCTCTGGCTGGCCTGGAACTCACTATGTAGACCAAGCTGTCTGCCTCTCCAGTGCTGGGATTAAAGGTGTGCTTCACCATGCCTGATTTTTCTTTTTATAACTCTTTTTTTTTTTAATTTTAATTTTTTTTTAAACTTTATTTATTTATTTGCCTTGGTGTTTGCCTGGAACTGGAACTACAGACAGTTGTTAGCTGCCATGTGGGTGCTGGGAATTGAACCCGGGTCCTCTGGAAGAGCAGACGGTGCTCTTAACCGCTGAGCCATCTGTCCAGCCCCCTATAACTCTTATTTTGGTTTTTAGAGAGGGTTTCATCCTGTAGTCCAGGCTGGTTTGGAGTTTCCCTATGTATTACAAGCCGGCTCATACAATCCTCCTCCTGCCTCATCATAGGCAAGAGCTACCACATCTACCTTTTGAAAAAAAAAGTTTAAAGCATTTACCACATACAGTCATGGCTTCAAGATCCCACAATATGCAGCTGTTCAAGTATCTTATATAACACAGTATAGTGTTTGCATATATAGCCTATAGTTTATATATCTCTATATTATAATATCTAACATGATGTAAATCCTATGTAAATAGTTTTATTACATTGAGTAGGGAATAATGACATGGCAAAAAGGCTCAGTCAGACATGGTGGTTCATGTCTGTAATCCTAGCACTTGGGAGTCTGAGATAGGAGAATTGCTATGAGTTTGATGTTACCCAGGCTACATAGGGAAGGCTTATGTTCAAAACCAAACCAAACCAAACCGAAAATGTATATTTGTCTGGAAGGCTTTCATTTTCTTTTTTTTTATTTTTTCAGATAGGGTTTTTCTACATAGTAAGGTCTATCTAAGTAGTCTTACTATGTGGTCCCTGAACTCACTACTTAGACTAAGCTAGCCTTGTACTCACAGGCAGAGGCCTCCCTCTGCCTCCCAAGTGCTGAAACCTAAAGGCATTCACCACTATACCACATTTACTTATTTAACGTTTATATATGTATGCCTGATTGTGTGCATGTATGTGCATCATGTGCTTTCAAGAGCCCCTGAAGGCCAGAGGAAGGTACTGGAGCCCCAGAACCCAAGTTAAAGGTGCTTGTAATAGTGTTATATTTTGTTTGTGTTCTGACAATTAAAGCTTGCCTGGAGATCAGAGGGCAGAGCTAGCCACTAGTTAACATAGAGGCCAGGCAGTGGTGGCTCACACCTTTAATCCCAGCACTAGGGAGGTGGGGACAGGAAGTGATACGGTTGGGCAGAGAGAGGACTATGAGGTGGGAAGAGACATGAACTTGCCCCCTTTCAGGCTGAGGAGTCCTAGAGTTAAGAGGTGACTGTGGCTGCTCCACTTCTCTGATCTTTAGCATTTACCCTGATATCTGGCTCCAAGTTTTTATTAAAACCTTAGAAATCTTGATACAAGTAATGTGCCCTGTGGGTGCTGGGGACAGAACCGAGTCCTCTGAAAGGGCAGTAAGCCCTCCTAACCACTAAGCCCTCACTCTAACCCTGTTGGTTTATTTTAGTATTTTGATCCATTCTTGTTGCCAATTCCAAGTTCACCTTTAACTCTTTAGTGGCTGTAACTCATCTTTACGTGTAGCCAGAAATGGTCCTGAACAGAGTCAGGCTCCTTAGTCTGGGAAGTGCTGTCCAAATAGTTCAGTCCTGGTCTCACATTTTGGTGTTCTTAGACTCTGAGTTGGCCTCTATGTTGTAATTAATACTTGACTTGACTTTCAAATTGATTAGGCTTCACTGCAATATTCTGGCAACAACAAAGAAGTCATTTGCTGAGTTGATTACTTAGGGCCTGCTTCTCATTTTGCCCTGTATTTTTTTTTAAAAAACCAACTTGCCTCAAACTCATGATCCTCCTGCCTCCGCCTCTCAAGCACTGGGAATATATACCTGCACCTTATCATTCTTTTAAAAGCTAAATTTATAGAAGATGTTTCACTTGTGCTTTCAACAGCTTTAGCTCATAAAGCTAGATGAGTGAAAAGAACCACTACCCATAATTCTGACACACACCCCTGCAGAGGAAAAAGCAGGCATACAAGGGCGAGGCGGCCTTGGGTCAGAAAGGTGTTTGAAAACGGTTGTAACAGGAGCTCCGGAGTCATTTACAAAATGAATCAACGAAAGAACGAACCAACGCATGAGCACATTACTGCCTTGTAAAGAGAAGACTAATGGAGGAAATTACCAAGGCGTTTGGATCCATTCCTCAACAAGCTTTGAGCTTGAGATAGATGCTCTCAATAAACAAACCGACAAATAACAAAAAAAAAAAAAAAAAAAAAAAAAAAAAAAAACCAAACCCACCACCAACAACAAAAAGTGCAGTTCCTGCAAAATCCAGCAAAACCTTGTGGGATGGGAACAAGTGCACCTGGTGGCTCAGGGCCACGCCGGTGAGGTTTCCCTCGCTTTTCAGCAGGAGTGCAGCAGATGTTTTGCAAAGTGGCCCTAGGCGGCGTGGCCCCATGCATGTCCTCCTCCTCCAGGAAGCCCTCCTCCCCACCCCCTGCCCCGCCCTTACAGGATATCCTCGCGGAAGGAGGTGCCGTGGTTGAGGTTGTGGAAGCGAACGGAGATGCAGTCCCTGACAATGAAGGAACACCCGGTCTCCTTTTTGTAGGCGCTGAAACACTCCTTGAAGTCCTCGTAGGTCTTAAAGCAGCTGCCTAGCTCCATGGCCGGAGACTGTGGCTCTCACCAAAGCCCAGAATCACGCCAGGGGTCAGAGGTCACCCGGTACCGGCTGGCATGGGCCCTGGTGGGGGCCCGACTGGGTGGCCTGCAGGGAGCGCAGGACGAGCCGCAGGAGAAGAGACCGGTTACTGCAACCTGGGGGCGACTTTGCTCTGTGTCAGAGGGGAAATGACACTCATCCCTTATTATTCAGCCCCAAGGCTCCGCCCCTTCGCTGATTTATCCAATCATACGCCGAACTCCAAAACTGGCACAAATATTCTCCAATCGTCAGGTAGGGATAGTCTATCCCACTCTAGAATTGACAGGTACATTGACCAATCACAATCTGCATCTTACTCTATGAAGCCTTTGGGATTTCCGGCCACTGGGGCGACCTGCCGGAAGCGCTGTGCGCCTATATAAGTTTCCGCGTATGAGGCCGAGCGAAGTATTCCCCGCGCCGACAGAGAGATGAGGATGTCAGCGCCAGAAGCCCCGAGGGATGAGCAGGACGACGCTGACCGCGACGGAGACCTTCGTAGTGTGCTGGTCACCAGCGTGCTCAACCTTGAGCCGCTAGATGAGGATCTCTTCAGGTAGCCGGCGGCACCCTGAGCCAGGCCCCCATCCCCGTTTCATTATAGAGAATCGCGGTCCCCGCCGCTTCTCCGTGGCCCACACTTCTGGAGTTAAGGGATCTGTTCAGGCTTAAAGCTCTGCAGCAGTTAGGAGAAGGCGTGTCCCTGACACCAGGAAGCAGAGTCACAGGGTTACCCTACAAGGCAGCTTAGCCCGGTAGAATCAACCTAGCGAGGGAAGAGATTTGTCCAGCGGATCGGTTTTTAAAACCAATACACAACTCTTAATAAACTCAGTGCCTATTTTCCTCCATCCCATCCCTGCACCAATAACTGGGGTCTGGTAAGTCATTACTTATCTCAGGGTATGTTTTCTCCTCGCCATCATTGAAATTGGTGCTTGCAGCATGGTTTGTAACAGTTTTTGTTTTGTTTTGAGACAGGGTGTCACTATATAATCCTGGCTGTCCTGGAATTCACTACACAGACCAGGTTAGCTTGGAATCCACAGGGATCCACTTGCCTTTGCCTCCTGAATGCTGGCAGGAGAGCACCACCATGCCTGGCTGGTTAGTGACAGGTTTTTGTTTGTTTGTTTGTTTTTTGTTTTGAGACAGAATCTCTCTCTCTCTCTCTATAGCCTTCCCTGGCTGTCAAGTGGACTAGGCTGGCCTTGAGCTCACAGAGATCTGCATGGCCTTGCCTCCCAAGTGCTAGCTAGAATCAAAGGAATGCACCATCATGCCTGTTTAGTGCCAGTTTTGACTTCCACAGCTCTCTGGGGAATACGTCAATTCACCAGATGTTTGGAAACTTAATTTTGATCTCTCTTTCTTCCAGCTAGGTAATTATAGCTAGGACTGGTTTTCAAAATGTGTTGTGATGAAAAATGATAACCTAAGGGCTGGGTGTTAGGGTTCAGGGTTCAGGCTCCAGCACTGGGTAAGCCCTTTCACCTAGAAGGCTAGGCCAATTTGTTCATCTGTATTAAATTTCACAACCTCAGACCCTTGGACAGTTATTTATTTATTTATTTATTTATTTATTTATTTATTTATTGCGGGGTATATGAGATATCTCAGGGCCCTTTTAGCTCTGAAGCTAGTTCTTGGAAGAAATGCCTTGTCAGTTAAGGAATGCTGGTGGCAAGCTTTCATCTATACAATCCAGCCCCAGATCTGCTTTTGGATTCCTTGTGTCCATTCAAGGCCTCAAGCAACTTCTGGCGTCTGCCTTTTCCTGGTTTGGGGAGGATAGAAACTGTGGACTTGAAACTGGTTGGGATTGGTTGTGTGAACTTGCTTCTGTCCTCCTGCTGTGAACCAAGGGACCTAGCCTGTTATGCCTGATTGAAGTCCACAGGCTTGGGTAGACACAAAAACTCAAGTTTTATGCAGTGATGTAAGAGTTCTTGAGAGCAGAGCTCTTGACTCTCCTCAGGTTCTCAAAAAGGACCCAGGTAGCCATAAGAGATCCTTCTCTCAGGGCTTATGGAGTTCAGTTCAGTCATTTCTACTCTCCTCTCCCTACAGAGGAAGGCATTACTGGGTACCCAGCTCCCAGCGGCTCTTTGGGGGTCAGATTGTGGGCCAAGCCCTGGTGGCTGCAGCCAAGTCTGTGAGTGAAGACGTCCATGCACACTCCCTCCACTGCTACTTTGTTCGGGCAGGTAAACCCCGTACCCTGGTGGGCCAGCAGTCACTCTTTCCTGGCTTTGAAGGCTCACTCAGGAGAAAGGGGAAGAAGTGGGAGAAGAGGATGGGGAAAGGAGAGAGCGGATTCCATGAAAGGTCCCAGGGGGCTGAGGGTACGGCTGAGTAGTAGAGCACTTGGCTAGCGCATGAAAGGTGCTGTGTCCCTTGTCAAGTACTGAAAAAGCAGGAAGGGAGTCCATTGCCTTGGCTCAGGTCTGTGATCTCAGCACTCCTTAGCACACTCCCTGAGACCCACTAAATACTGTTCTCTAGTTCTTAACGTCACAGACCGACCAATGCCTGTCTGTTCTTGGTGGGCCTTTCCTTGAGGCTTTTTGTTTGTTTTATTTTCTGTTGAGATAGGGTCTCATTTTGTGTAGCCCTAGCTGGCCCCAGCCTTCATGATACCAGACTGGCTCTATTTTTCATTAATTCTTTTTGTTTTATATTTGTTTTTTTTCTTTGAGACAGTCCCTCTGTAAGCCTGGCTGACCTGGGACTCACAGAGATCTGCTTGCCTCTGCCTCCCAAGAGCTGGAATTAAAGACATTTGTCACCATACCCAACTTTCTTTTGTTAAATATACATATTTGCTTATTTTTTAATGTATATGTATATGCCTAAATGAGTTTATATGCACCTCCTGTTGTCTGAGTAGGCCAGAAGAGGGCATTGGATCGATACCCTAAAATTTGCAGTTACAGGGGATTGTGAGTCACCATATAGGAGGAAGGAACCAAACATGGATGGGTCTTCTGCAAGTGCAAAAAGTGCTCTTAACTGATAAACCATCTTACCATCTCCTTCTTCACCTTTTTGTCATTGTTTTTAGACAGGGTCTCACTGGGTAGCCTGACTGGCCTGAAACTCACCTTTTAGACCAGGCAGCCTTTGAACTCTCAAGGATCTGTCTGCCTCTGACTTTTGAGTGTTTGAAACTAATGGCTGTCTTCTTGAGTTTATACTCTTCTAGGGTCAAGACTACTAAATTTTCAGAGTGCTGTAAACTGCTTTGGGCTAGGAGTTTGGGCAGTGTGGGTTGGACATTCCGTTTCAGCTTTATAATATTTAGTAGGCTAATCTTGAATGAGATCGCCTTCTGCTGAGCTTGAGCTCATCAGTGAAATAGAGGAGGATGGGACCAGAGATACTTCATGGGATCTTTTCAACCTTAAAGCTCTGGGCTCAGATACAGTGGGGTTTTCACTGCAAACCCTTGGTCTGGGCTGGAGATGTAGACCAATAGTTGTGTGGCTGTTTGCAGACTGAAGGCCCTATGTTCAATCCTAGGACCACCAGGAAAAAATAAAACAACAGAACACTGCCTTGTGCTCTCTTGGGAAAAACAAACACATGTCCTTCTAGATGACTCAGTAGGAAAAGGCTCTGTCACCCAAGTTCAATCCCTAGGACATAAGGAAAGGCAGAAAAGAACCAACATTATTGTTATTATTTTTTAAACTTTATTTATTTGCCTTGGTGTTTGCCTGGACCTGGGAACTGGAACTACAGACAGTTGTGAGCTGCCATGTGGGTGCTGGGAATTGAACCCTGGTCCTTCGGAAGAGCAGTAAGTGCTCCCAACTGCGGAGCCATCTCTCCAGCCCCAAGAACCAACATTATTGTCCTTCATCCCAGCATGCCTACCTACCATGGCAAGCCACTCTCCATATAGTCAAATATACACACAATAATGATCAATTTAAAAATACCTTGCCCCATAAACAACACTTGCTTTATACTCTTTCCCTAGTTTTAAGGATCACTGTATTCCATATAGCCTAGCCAGCCAGTGGTGGCACATGCATTTAGTCCCAGCACTTGGGAGGACAGGTAGGTGAATCTCTGAGTTCAGGCCATCCTGGTCTACAGAGTGAGTTTCAGAACAGTCAAGGGTATACAAAAGTCCTGTCTTGAAAAACAAAGGAACAGAAAAAAAGAAAATATTGGGTGACTGGCAGCCAAACCCAGGGGTCTGAGTTAGATCCTCAGGCCCCACATGGTAGAAGGTCAGAACACGCCTGCATGTTGACCTCTACAGCTCAGTTGGTAGAGTATTTGCCTGCATAAGTGCTAGAGACCCTGGCCTCAACCTGGGTGTAGTGCCAAGAATTCCGGGCAGAGATCAGAAATTCAAGGACTTCTAACAGTGAGTTACATACAGGCCAGGGTGAATTATATAAGACCCTGTCAAAGAAAGAAAAGAAAAATTGGGGAAAAGGTGAGAGTTGAGGGTGTGGCTCTTACCAGGAGTGTGACAGAAGCTTGGTTCTATCTCTGTCAGAGAACATCAGTAGGATCCACCCAGGTCACAGAAGTGATGGCGGTCATCTTCCTTCCAGCCTGCTTCTTGCTTGACTGTGCTGTAAAGTGTCTGAGTCTTTACTGGGGGCCTAGCCTGTCCTTCCTGTGAATCCTAGTTGAGTGCTTTGTGTTCCATTTCCTTGATTTCACCTTAAGGTCCAGAAATGCTGACTCTCTTTTTTTGAGACAGCCTCTTGTGTTCCTGGCTGGCCTGGCTTACTGTGTAGCCATGGGTGACCCTGAAGTTCTGATTCTCTTGCCTGTACCTCCTGGGTGCTGGGATTACAGACACATGCCACCACACATGGTTTATTTGGTATTGGTTAGAACCCAAGGTTTCCTTCATGTTAGGCAAGTACTGTACCAACTGAGGCATATCCACAGCCCAACATTGGCCTTCTGCTGTGAGTCTTCCAACCTAGTGAATCCCTGACTGGGTCTTGTTTGTCTTTAAGCTAGGTTATCTAGTCTGTCTTGGAATTCCTATCCTTCTGCCTCAGCTTCCTGCATGTTGGCATTACAGACTGATCCCTAAGTGTATTAATTGGCTTTAGTTTTACTTCTAAAATCAGGGAACACTTAATTTAAAAAATAGAATAAGCATGGGCCCAGCATGGTGCTACACACCTTTAATTGTAGCACATTTTTTACAGAGTGAGGTCCAGGTTAGTCATGGCTATACAGTGACATCCTGACTCAAAACTAAAAAAAAGTAAAAATTAAAAATTAAAAAAGGAAAAAAGATATTAGAATAAGTGTTTTAATAAGACAAGCAGAAGAAGTTGGTATTTCTACATAGAGAAAGGCTAAAAACATAAAAACAAGATGTGGATTGGTCATTTCAGTTACTTTCCTTGGGGCTGGCGGTGTACTTCAGTGGCTGAGGCTGACCCTCTTCAGTCCCAAACACCAAGGGCTTGGCTAGTAACTGACAGTTCTGCTAATTTTGCCTGTTTCTGACTGGTACCAAGTGTGTGTCCCTAACCAGTCGCATAGACTGCCCCCTTCTAGTTGGTCCATCTGCAGCTTCCCTGGACTCAAAGCCTGCAGCCAGGGCACACATTACCGGTTTTCTACTGCAGAGATGCCACATGTACCTGTCCTGGTCTCTGCCAAAAGCAAGTGACAACAACATTTTGAGAAGTCTGTCTTTTAAAAGAAATGAGCAGGGTGGTTATGGCTCAGTGGTTAAGAGCACCTTCTAGAGGTCCTGAGCTCAATTCCCAACAACTACACGGTGGCTCACAATCATCTATGAGATCTAGTGCTCTCTTCTGGCCTGCAGACAGAACACTGTATACATCATGAATGAACGAATGAATGAACGAATCAATAAATAAATAGGGCACAGTGGTTCCCACCTCTGATTCCAGCACTTCAGAGGCAAAGGTTGAGAGGACAGCCTTGGCTATAGCATGAAACCCTGTCCCAGAACAACAGCAACAAAAAATGAAGATGAGCAGAAGAGCAGAGGTGTCTGTTTACCAGCTGTGATGATAACAGCTCATGGATCTACTCAGGGTCACCTTATTCCTTATGTCCACTGCAGGGGACCCAAAGGTGCCCGTGCTGTACCATGTGGAACGGACACGAACGGGAGCAAGTTTCTCAGTGCGCTCCGTGAAGGCTGTGCAACATGGCAAGGCCATCTTCATCTGCCAGGCTTCCTTCCAGCAGATGCAGCCCAGTCCCCTGCAGCACCAGTTCACCATGCCCACTGTGCCCCCACCAGAAGAGCTGCTGGGCCATGAGGCCCTCATTGACCAGTATCTGAGGTGAGACATGAGGACTCCAAAGGTGTGGCTCTTTGTTGCTCTTTTTGTTTTTTAATTTTCAAACATCTTTGAGTCTTTAGATGGTATGGTTTTAGGGATCAAACCTAGGGGCCTCATGTGTGCTAGGTATAAAACCTAGACCTTATAACATTTACTACTTTGACCTATAACAAAAAACACATTTAGGCCCTGGGTATGATCTGCATGCTGTAAGAGACAGGCAGGTCTGAGAATTCAAAGTTAGGCTAGATTACATGGGGAGTTACCAGTTTCTTATGTAATGACAGGCTGTCTTTAAATAAAAAAGAAAACAATACTTAGATGGCTAGATTTTAATGCATTCTGATATTTCTATATGATTCTCTCTTTCTTTCTAACAGTTATTATTGTGTGTGTGTGTGGTCTGCTTGTGTCTGTGCATGCCACAGCATATGGAGGACTGAGAATGACTTCGGTGTTGGTTCTCTCTTTCCACTTTTTTTTTTTTTTTTTTTTTAAAAACCTTTATTTATTTATTTATTTGCCTGGAACTGGAACTACAGACAGTTGTTAGCTGCCATGTGGGTGCTGGGAATTGAACCCGGGTCCTCTGGAAGAGCAGAGGGTGCTCTTAACCGCTGAGCCATCTCTCCAGCCCCCCCTTTTTTTTTTTAAACTTTATTTATTTATTTGCCTTGGTGTTTGCCTGGAACTGGAACTACAGACAGTTGTTAGCTGCCATGTGGGTGCTGGGAATCGAACCCGGGTCCTCTGGAAGAGCAGACAGTGCTCTTAACCGCTGAGCCATCTCTCCAGCCCCTCCACTTTTTTTTTTTTTTAATATTAATTTATTATGTATACAGTATACAGAAGGTACCAGATGTCATTATAGACGGTTGTGAGCCACCATGTGGATGCTGGGAATTGAACTCAGGTCCTCTGGAAGAACAGTCAGTGCTCTTAACCTCTGAGCATCTCTCCAGCCCTCCTTCCACTTTTATATGGGTTCTGGGGATGGAGTTCAGGTCATCAGGTCTGTATGCCATCTCACTGTGCCCCCATTTCTTTTACTTTTATTAGGACATATTGTATGAAGTAATGGGTTTCATTTTGACAGTTTCATGAATGTCTATATTTTTTATTATATTTCCCCTTATTACCTCTCTTGTCCCCATTCTCATCTCGTATAGTTCCAGAATTCACTTTATAGACTGGCTTTCCGAGTGCTGGGACTAGAAAGGTGCTGGCCACCAGCCCCCAGTAGTGTTTTCACTCTGGCTCCTGCTCGTTAGTGGGCTATGGAGGCCTTCAGTGGGTCTTGACTGTGTACTAAAAAATATATATAAACTAGATCCCAGCACTTGTGAGACAGCAACAGATGGATCTCTATGATTCCTAGGTTAGCTAGGGCTACATAGTGAGACCCTGTCTCAAAAAAATGGGGGTGAGCTGGAGAGATGGTTCAGCCATTATTTAAATTTTTTATATAAATAGGGGAGTCTGGAGGGCATACTCTGTGATAGAGCATGTGTTTAGCATGCCCAAGGCTCTAGATTCAATCCTAATGCTGCATGCGCATATATGTATATATGAATATATATGTATGTAGAAATAGATGGATTTTGTAGATAGTATATATAAGCAGAAAAGGAGATATTGAAGTCCACTGTGCAAGAAGGGTAAGAGTCCTCTGCAAACTTTAATTTCAGTTGTGTTTCTTGTTTGTATTAGTATACATGCCTGTGTATTTTGAGTATTAATATAAAAGGCAGATTCCAGCAGCAGCCAGCATAGGCTTGGGACAGCTTTATTGTTATTAAAATATTGACTTGGGCTAGAGAGATGGCTCAGCAGGTAAAAGCACTTGCCGTACAAGTCTGATGATCTGAGTTCAATCCCTGGGACCCATAGAAAGGTGTGAGTAGAAAACTGAAGCAACAAGGTTGTCCTCTGGTCTCTACATACTGCCCATCCGTAATAGATGAAATGAAATAGTTTTAAAAATTGACCCTAGGTCCAATTCTCTGTGCTTGAGTCCAACAGTAAACTATTTTCGCAACCAGTGGGTAAATGAATAGCCTCCAGTCCTCTGACTGATGTCCCCCGCAACTACTTCAAGCCTATGATGCAGCAGCTTTGGAGTTAACATATCGCAGGTCCTCCTCTGGAACCCTATTGCAGTCTGGCCTACTGGTCAGTATCTTCATTTTAGCGACATCTAAGTATTTTGACTCTACCTTGGACACATACATTTCTTATTGAGTTCACAATACATGAAGCTTGACAAATGCTGAAATATGGAGAAGAACTCTGGATACAGACACATGGCTTCTGGCCAGGACTGTGGTCTCTGTTAGTGCCTGCCTGCTGTGGGACTTACTTACCCAGCAGTCTCTCAAGGCCCTACATTCTTCATTTAAAGTCTGGGAACAGTCATTTCTTCAGCTGTGCCAAAGCAGGAGCGGTCTTGTATCTGTGTTAGGCATTGGGGCAGCAGCAAGGCATGTGGAATGAATGTGAGTGAAACCCAAATAGCCAGGATTCAAGTCTAGATTTGTGTCCCTAATATCTGTATGAGTCTGGACAAATGCTTGCCCACTCTGAGTCCATACCTTTGGTTATAAATGAGGCTAGTCATAACTCACTGATAAGGTTGCTGTGGGGATTAAATGAGGTGAGAGGGCAAGACACTTAGCAGGTGCTGTATAACTATACAGACAGGAAGAAAGCATGGGGCCTGGTGGGTGCAGAGATGAAAATAATGCGTTCTTGTTAAAGGAGCCTGAATTTAGGACTGTGCTCATCAGTAAAGTAGCTGCTAACCCTATAGCCTATATTAAACTAATGAAATAGAATGAACAATACTTTTGTGTGTGTGGTGCTAGGCATCAAATCCCGAGGGCTTTGTGCATGCTAGGCAGGCTCTCTGCCATGGAGCTGCATCCCCAGCCCCTGTCCCTCATCAATGTTGTTTAGTTACAGTAGTCACACTTTGAGTTCTCGGTCTCATGTGGCTAGTGGCTGCCATGGTGGACGATACAGATGAACAGCCTACCAGTTGGGGTGGGAGGGGTAGAGCCTACTAAGAGCACTGAAGGATCCATGGAAATGGTGTCGCCCCAGCACACAGAGCTCCTGACTGCTTAGGACAGAGAGTGTAGACACATCGGAAGACTTTTCTTGAATGTTCACAGTAATGAGTGGTTAGATGTATGAACTATAGGTCCAGACTGTCTGACATCAGATCCTTCATTCTCTGAGTAAGCCACCTGGGTTTCCTGGGGTCATGTCTCTTATCAGTTAGAGTGATAACCATACTTGTCATGTGATATCCTGGCAAGGAATGGGTTATGGTCCTGTGCAATACTTGGGTTAGTGCCTAGGTCTTAACTGTGTATGTTTGCTCTAAGACAGGTCACATTCTGTTTCAGATGGGGAGATAGGCTCAGAGAAATGACTAACTTGTCCAAGGCTGTATGCAAGTGATGAGGAAAGGATTAAACACTATATTGCTTTGCCGGCTCCATGAGGAAGCTTTGCAGGACAGAAGCCCTGATGGACAAAGGGTGGGGACCAGAAGAGGCAGCAGAGATGCTCCCTTTCCTTGGCTTCCTTGTCCCTGTCTTTACTTTCAGGGACCCCAACCTCCAAGAGAAATACCGAGTGGGGCTGAACCGAATTGCTGCCCAGGAGGTACCTATTGAAATCAAGCTGGTAAACCCGCCCACCCTGAGCCAGCTGCAGACACTGGAGCCCAAACAGATCTTCTGGGTACGAGCCCAGGGCTATATTGGTAAGAGGACCATGAATGGAAGGAAAACACTCCAGTGGTCTAGGCCTTACCACTCTGTTGGTTGAGTACCCCATTCTGTCTTTGGGCCTGTGTCCTAACCTGGGGTATGTAGAGTTCAGCTCAGTTTCTCACCAGAGCCCTTACCCTTTAACATGAGAATAGTGAGGTGACTGGAACCCCATTCTGGACCTTCCTGGGGAGGCAGGGTACCTTGCTGATGTTCTTATTTAGGTCAGCGGCTAACCATAGATGTGTTTATGCAGATTGGAAGATGCCTGTTCAGGACCACAGAGTGGTGGGGGTGAGAGGCTTGGGAAGAAGGGGTTTGCATCTGTCTTACCCCTGTCCTCTATACATACGCCCTAGCCCTGGGCCAGGTGCCCTTGCACAACGACTAATTTGTGTGCAGCAGCCCGTTTCTCTCCATCTCCCTGCAGATCCTGAGCTGGAAAGCCAGGAGCGCAGGACTGATGGAGTTGGGACCTGTTGCAGGGGAGGGCGACATCAAGATGCACTGCTGTGTGGCTGCTTATATCTCTGACTACGCCTTCCTGGGTACAGCATTGCGGCCCTACCAGTCCAAGTGTAAAGTGAAGTTCATGGCCTCGCTGGACCACTCCATGTGGTTCCATGCCCCATTCCGAGCTGATCACTGGATGCTCTATGAATGTGAGAGCCCCTGGGCTGGTGAGTGTGAGTCTGTGGGCCAATGTCCTTGGGATGGTAGGGAACCTGCTATATTTATAGATGCTGCTGCCTCTTCCTACTTTCTGGGAAAGCACAGGGCCCTTGTACTGCTGCCCCTCCAAAGTATCCAAACAAGGCAAGAATGATTGAGTTTATCTCAGAGACCCAGTGCAGGTACCCAAACCACTTCAGATTCTGTGAATCTTCTCTTTTCTGAAGCTCCCCCCGCCCTTTTTTTTTTTTTTGGTAGGTAGGGCAAAGTCTCACTGAGGAGCTAGAACGTACTGAGATCCACATATCTCTGCTCTGTGAATATTGAATATTTGTGTACTCCTGCCTCTGCTTCCCAGTTTTTTCATCTGTATAATAAATAGGGTCATATTGGACAGCGATATCTAAACCTAGTAAGCCATCAGGCTGCCTATTGAGGGAGCTGTCTCTAAACAGATTGCCTTCTGCCCCAGCAGGTCCTAGATCAGGTCCAGGAAACTGCCCTTTTTGTTTGTTTTTTCAAGACATGGTCTCTCTGTGTAGCCCTGGCTGTCCTGGAACTTGCTCTGCAGACCAGACTAGCCTTGAACTCACAGAGATCATGGCCTGCCTCTGCCTCCCGAGTGCTGGGATTAAAAGTATGTGCCATCATGCCCGGCTGTAAACTATGTTTTAAGGAGCTTCTTAAATCCTGAGTGATTCTGTGAGTTGGCAGGATGGGGCAGGGCACTCAGTAGTTTCTAAGGATGCTCCTGTAGGGAACTGAGAAACCCAGACTCATTGTTGTCTAGTGCTAGAGCCCTGGCTCTTTTATAATAAAATACACTTCAAAGGAAGAAAAGCTTTGCTTTATAAAACAGATAAAACTTAGGTAACCCCTTACAGTCAGGAAAGGGTTACTCCGGTACTACCAGCATCACAGGACAAGATTCACAACCTTGACGTTAGGACACTGAGCCAGCTTTGGCCCCATCCGTGGGGCCAAGCCTGATGCTCTTTGTACTTTAGTGTCAGTGTCTGCAAAACTGCACAGGAAACAAAGTTAGCTGGCTGGTTCCATCTGTGTGGACTCTGCTGTGTGTAAAGAAAGCCCAAGTTAGCTTCCTAAGGCTAACTACTCAGGCCAGAGCCACCAAGGTTAAGGAAGCAGAGGCAAAGGAGGCCATGCCTCATGGTCTCAGGTCCTCTCTGAACCACCCCACCCCTTGGTGGAAGATGGCCAGCTGGGTGGGCTTGCTTGGCTTATCATAAAAGAATGGGTTTCTGACCAGTGGCCTAAGACGTGGCAGCCTGCTTGGCCCAGCCTGTGGAAGTTGCTGTCAGAGCCTCTCTCTCTGGTCTCTTGAGGAAGTGAGTAGATATGTGGTAGTGGTTTTAGACATGATAGGCTCACAAAGGGCTATTTGGAGTAGCCATGACGTCTTGGTGTCCCTTGTGGGACAACTTCCCTGTGTCACCTCCCTCCACAGGCAAAGCAGGCGTGTGCCGAAGCAGGGGCCATTCTCAGCCTTCTCTTTGCCCACAGGTGGCTCTCGAGGGCTAGTACATGGGCGGCTGTGGCGTCGGGATGGGGTCCTTGCTGTGACCTGCGCCCAGGAGGGTGTGATCCGATTGAAGCCTCAGGTACCAGCCAGTAAGCTGTAGTCAGAGGCTTGGCCTGGGGCTTAAAGAGCTCTTTCCACTGCCATCCCTGAGCTCAGCTGGAGTCACAGCTGGGCTTCCTGCCTCTCACATCCAATAAAGAGATTGCTAACTCTGGAGTCGTCCACCTTTACTTTTCCTGGCCAGAACTACAGCCCACCTCCTATCTCTAAGCTCCAGGACTCCAGTAGCAGGCCCCCAGCCCTTTGCCAAGCTTTTTTACTTGTATAGAGGCCCATGGAAAAGGAAACACTGATCCTGACCTTGGCCACAGCCTCGGGCCGTGGTAGGCTGAAGAGCCGGTGCCCTGTAGCATCCTAGGCTTACCCCGGCGGGCAAAACTGCAGGGGCTCCCAGAACCCCTTCCAGCCCCCGTTGCTCACTGTGTCTGTCCCCTTTTGTCCCCAGCTCTGCTCTCAGCCCCACTTCTCCCGGAAGTGGCTGTACGATGGTAAAAGTTAGTCCAGCACCTCTTTGATGAGCAGCTCCTTGAGGCTAGGGGGTGGGATGGGGGTAAGGCCCGCCTCCTGGAGGGACTGAAGCTGGGCCTCTGTCTGCCGCTTGTCTAGGCCCAGGCGCCAGGAGAGCCGGACGTGGGCCTCTAGGAAGGGTGCCAGGAAAGGATGGGGTCTCTTGTCCCCCAGCAGCTGCAGAGCCTTCTCACTACATGCTCGTGCCTCCCCGGGATCCTCCAGCTCCTGATGGCACACAGCCAACCCAGCCAGAGTCAACAGGGGGCGGTCTGGGCTGGAAGAGGTGCCTAACTGGGTCTGCAGCTGCCAAGCGTTGGCCCAGAGTGCCAGAGCCTCGCGATAGAGGCCTGTGCAGGTGAGGCTCTGCGCCCGCCGCAGCTCCGGCAGCACGAAGAAGTCCTGCAGGTCTGGAGCATTGCGTAGCTCGGGCACTGCCTGCAGGTGGCCCAAAAATTGTTCAAAGGCCCGGCTGCGGCGGGCAATGGTTTCTGCAGTAAAGTTCCGGCGCAGACGCTTACGAGGGAAGGAGATGGCGGCCATGGGACCCCGGAATTGCCGCTGCAGGTTTCTGTGTAGCCGCTCGAAGTCCGAATAGCGGCGCGAGATCTGGGCTGGCTGGCGATCTGATGACCCTGGGCCCATCACGGCGAGGGTGTAGAGCTGTAGGAAGGGTGGATGTCAGGGCTGATGTAAACCGTCTGTGGGCCCTTTCCCTCCCGTCCACATTCCTGGCTCCCCCTGAGACTGTCTAGGAGGGAGGAAGCTGCAGAGCAGTGCCCAGGAACCCACTCTCCTCTTACCTGAGGCTCCTCTGAAATGACCCAGGCCCAAGGCAGCACGGAGGGGGGAAAAAAAGACAGAAATGAACTTCAGTGTCTAGGGCTGCCACCCGCTTACAGCTTCTGGGAAAGTGCTTCCTGACCCTAGGCCTTAGAGAAACCCAGGAGTGAGCTGAAACCCATACCCGTTTCTGCGCCTCTGGGACACTCTGGATACATAGCCGCCCCCACATTACTGCCCAAGCTTTTTCAAACCAGACCAAAGGAAAAGTCTCCAGACAGCCTCAGTAGCACAATTATGAGTTCACTGGTCCAGGACTCCCAGTAACCCCATTCAGCCTCCTTCTGGTGACCTTCAGGCAAAGCAGTAACCTTCGATCTGCCTCTGCTCTAGGGAAAAGTTTCTAGGTCAAGGTCATTGTTTAAATGCCCAAGGTACAGAATGTCCAAGAACTGGTGCTCAAGATTTGTAGTGACACACTGGAGCGTGCTACATCACAAACAGGATGAGTCCTGTTTCTGTTAGTTTTCTTTCTTTCTTTTTTTTTTTTTGACCCTTTCAACACGAGTCTCACTGTGTAACCCATGGCCTCTACTTCACTCCTCTGGCTCAGTTTGGGCACACAAACCTGAGCTTGATGCCATAGCTTACAAAGGGGGTCTGAGGACAACTTTCAGGATTTAGTTCTCGCCTTCCAGGTCATCTGGTCACGACAAGTACTGGGCTGTTTTGTGCTGGCAAGATTGTCTTTTGAGACATCTCATGTGTTCCTGTCTGTTGTCAGACAGACTTGCTGTGTGGTCCAGTGCTGACACTGCAGGAATACATCACCACACCCAGGGTATTCGGAGCTGGGGATCAAAGCCAGGGCTTTTAGAGTATGCTAGTCAAGCACTCTACAACTAAGTAAGCCACGCCTCCAGGGCCTCTGGAGCCCAGGCTAGCCTTGAACTCTTGGTGATACTCTTGCCTCAGCCCCCAGTGCTGAGATCATAGGCACAAGACACCAGGAATGACTTCTTCTTTTTTTTTTTTTTAAATATTTATTTTTATTTTATGTGAATTGATGTTTTGCCTGCATGTATAACTGTGTAAGGGTGTCAGATCTTGGAATTAAAGACAGTTGTTAGCTGCCACGTGGATGCCGAGAATCGAACTCAGGTCCTCCTGAAGAACAGTCAGTGCTCTTAACCACTGAGCCATCTCTCCAGCCCCCCCTTCTTTCTTTTTGAGATGGGGTTCTCCCTGTGTTGCCTGGTGATCTTTGACCTCCTAAGCTCAGGTGATCCTCCTGCCTCAGCCTTCTAAACAGCAGGGCCTACAGTCGTGCTGCTACACTCATCCTTTCTAATCTTTTTTTTAAAGCACAAATTGGTACTTCTCTAAGAATATTTATCTTTATTTTTAGGAAAGGGCCAGAAATCTCAGTTCAGAGCACTTTCCAGGAAGCAGCATCTGGGCAGAGTTTAATGAACCCTAGCCCTTTTAGGGAAGCTGTCACTGAGTGACATCTTCAGCTCAAACTGTGTGTGTATATGTATGTTTCTTGGGGGTTGAACCTAGGGCTTTGCCCATGTTAGGTAAACATCCACTAATACTGAGCTCTATCTCCAGTCCCTGCCCCCATTTGTTTGAAACAGCGTCTCATGCTTGGTATCTGAGGATGACTCCCCTAATCCGCTTTTCTCCACACATTACAGGTATGCTTCACCATGCCTAGTTTTGTATATTTTTTTTTTATAAGACAAGATCTCACTAAATTGCCTGGAATAGCCTTAAATTCACTATGCAGCAAAAGCAAGCCTCAAATTTATGACCCCCGCCTCCCGAGGAGATTGGTTACAGGCCTGAGTCACTGGCCTGGCGGCTCTATACTTCTTCACTTCTCTTTGACAAGTGGCGTTATAAAGGTGTCTTTTGAATGTATTTTAGAAAAAGAGGGTTCCTTTAGTGAGTGGTGTTAGGAAAGCAGGGCTGAGGCAGAGAACTGGGTGCCTAAGGACTACCTGGGTTACACTGTAAGTTCAAGACCATCCTGGGGCACTTAGTGAAACTCTAGCTCAAAATAAACATTAAAAAGAATGTTGAGGGGCTGGAGAGATGGCTTAGAGGTTAAGAACATTAACTGCTCTTCCAGAGGACCGGGGTTCAGTTCCCAGCACCCGCATGGCACCTCATAACTGTCTTTAGTTCCAGTTCCCAGTTCCAGGCAAACACCAAGGCAAATAAATAAATAAATAAATTAAAAAAAAAAGAAGGTTGAGACCTATAACTTAGGGAAAAGCACTTGCTCAAGCATGCACAAGGCCTTGGTTTCAGTACACACCACCACCGAAAGTTAAGCAAAGAGTAGTATAAGTTACATTTTATTTTTAATTGTATCTGGTGGTGGTGGTGGTGGTGGTGGTGTGTGTGTGTGTGTGTGTGTGTGTGCCTGTGTTATATTTGTGCACATATGTCATAGTAACATACAGAGGTCAGAAAACCTTTGGGGGGGGTCATTTTCCTTCCCCCATGGAGTCTTCCTATTTGATGAACACTAACAACAATGTCCACAGCCCTGAGAACCAGAGTAAGGATTAGTTAAGACTAATGAGGACTAGTGCCAAATGATGTCTTAAAAGGGGTGCCTTCAAGTGTTCCATATTAAAGGGCTGCCCAGCAAACCCAGACTTTCCTCAAATGTGTCCAGTGAAACTGCTAATAGTCCCATTTTTCCAGGTAGTCCCATTTTACCTGGTCTTTCTTCTTTTGAAGATTCACAGTGCATTTTATAAAACCTGTTTTATACCTATCAACTCTGCATTGTTCAGACACACTGACTACAGAACTTTTCCTTTTTTCCTCCCAGGCTGGCTTTGAACTCCCGATCCTCTTGCCCCTGTCTCCCAAGGTCTGGATGTACAAGTCTGCACTACCGGCCTCACACTTTCCTTGTTTCCTACAGTATTCACAGAAATCCCCAGAAAAGCTGTTTTCCATGGGACACACTTTAGGAAGAGCCACTCTGCGGTATCTAGGTTAATCTTTAAAATCCTAATATTTTTTAGTCTTTGAGAATTTCATATATGTTCACAACATTTTGATCATATTTACTCCTACTCTTTTTAATTTTTTGCCAAAGACCATTTTGTCTCCATTTATTTCACCTGATGCTACTAACGACCCACCCAGATAGGTTAACAGGGGTTGTGGTTGTCGGGGCTCAGCTGAACCTCAATGGCAGGGTACTTGCTAACAGGCATGAGGCCATGGGTTCCATAGCAGCACCTCAGCCCCTCCCCCGGACTGTCCTATGTGCTTACCCCTGCTTTGTGCTGGACCAAGGACTTCTCCAACTAAGTGTCTCTTAACCATCATCAATAGCACTGCAAGGAAGGTGTCTTGTCTGTCAGCTGGGGAAGCAGAGGTCACAACGGCCCTGAAATCTGATTCTAAAACCCGTGCTCTTGACTTCCAGGAGAAGAAACATGGAGATTTGGGGTGCCCACTGTTCAGGGGAGGTGGCTTCATTTTCTAGACACAGGGTCAAGACAGAAAATGGCTCCTGCCCTTCCTTAAGCCTTTCTACCTCTGTCCCCAAAGTCACGCCCATTCTTTTCTGAGGGAGCTGTTCATTACTAGTCTTACTGTCTCATTCCTGAGCATGACCCCTGACCCAGGAGCTATGAGTGCACAGGTATACACATCTGTTTAACACGCATAAGGACTTGATCCTTAATAAGATAGAAAACCTGCATCATATATCAGTCCTTGCAAAAGTGGAACAGTCACCTCATGGGTGTGGTCCTTGTTACTAAGAGCAACAGAGGGGGCGGAGAGACCCAGCTATGGGACCGGGCTCCATGGCTCCAGGCCCCCTGTCTTGCTGAGTCAGAGGTGGAGGAGGGTGTGAAGAGAAGGAAAGTGACAAGCTGGGAGTTACCACTGCCAGGACAGGACCAGCGAGCTCAGATGGGTGGGAGGGGTTTGGGGGAGGAGTGCAGGACCTGGTCAGGACCTCCCATTCACAGTGAGGTAAAGAGGCCCACCCAGTTCATACTGCTCTTTACTCAGCTCCTTGGTCCTGATGGTGCTGGAGGTGGGAATGCTGGAGAATGCTTGTCAGGGTGCAGCAGGCCCTAGACAACATTTCCAATCTAAAATTAAATAAGAATACAGGCCGAGTATCCCTCATGCAAAGTGCCTGGGAATAGAAATATTTCAGATTTTGGAATATTTGCATATGCACAATGAGATTTCTTAGAAATGAGACCCAAATCTAAATACAAAATCTATAAAGTAAATTTAAAAAATCTTGTTTTGAGACAGGGTCTCTTGTATTCCATAAGACTGCTCTTGTATGTAGCTGAGGCCGATCTTGAACTCCTGATCCTCCTCCCCCTTCCAAGTGCTGGGACCACAGGTGTGTGCACCGCACCCTGTTTATGTAGTGGTGGGTAAGCATTCAGCCAACTGAGCACTACATTTTACTAGCCCCAGAAACCAGGTGGTCATATTTCTTATGTACCTTATACACACAGCCTTAAGGTAGTTTGGGTTTTTGTTTTTGAGACAGGGTTTTATGTAGCCCAAACTGGTCTTGCTGTGTGTCTGGACTGGCCTGCAGCTCCTGATACTTTTGCTTATACTTCCCAGCTGCACCAGCACACTCAGCTCTGAAGGTGGTTTTATATGATTTGGGGGTTTGGGGATAAAGCTCAGTTGTTGAGCATGTGGTGCACCGTTGAGCTACATCCTCAGCTAATGTTTGACCCTGTTTGTGTGTGTGGGGGGGGGGAGAAGGGGTCTAGATGTGTAGCCTTAGCTGGCTTGGCACTCACTCTTTAGCCCAGGTTAGCTTTGAATTTGTGACAATCTTACTGTCCCGGTCTTTCAAGTCCTTATGCAATGTTTTTAAATGGGGCTACATTTTGAGCACATATCACATGAAGTTAGACGTGGAATTTTCCACTTGTGGCATCATGTTGACACTCAAATGCTTAGAATTTTCAAGCATTTCAGATTACAGAATCTGAAACTAGCTACCATCTTAGTATTTCACAATGCCAGACAACGATAAGAATTCTTTGTACCTCACTTACTTCCTGCTATAATCCTGTGTACTGTCCTACTGCTCAAGTGAGGAAGCCGGGGGTCATCTAGGTTACAGAACCCACTCAAGGGGAAGCCACTGATAAAATATATGCGATGTGAATCAAGGCTGATCTGGCTCCTTAATCCTGACGCATGCAACTGGGACTCAAGTCTGTGTCTTGCTGCAGCTGGCAAAAATCCTTAGGGTACAGGACAGCACAAGGACACACACACACACACACCCACACACACACACCGCTTGTGACAGGAGACAGCTCCTTAAAGGTCACTTTCTCCGTATCATTTACCTGAGGACTGGCTCAAGCTATATCCATGTCCTTATTCTGCCTCAGTTCCTCCCGGGTGGACAGCCATTTATAACTGCATAGCCAGAACCCCCAGAAAGCTGTGGTGTTGCCTGCTTGCTCTCAGCCTGGAACCTCACTCACCACGTACTTGGAGGGAGGGTCCTTGACAACATTGGCGCTGGTCACCTCAAAGAGCAGCCTTTGTGGAACTAGGGTGTTCCGCGACTTCTTCCAGAAATCCTGCAGCTGCCGAGCCAGGAGTTGACTGCCCCGTTGTCCATCAGGTGGGGGACTTCGTTCTGCACAAGCACATTACCAGTCATGTTAAGGGGCTAGATAGCCCTGGGGTTAACGTACACAAAATGCCATGTTCTCATTCACGACAGCGAGGTGGGCTTTATCCCAGCTCCTGGCTTACAGCAGATGCTAAATATCTCCACCCAAAGCAGCCAGCACACCATACATTTGTTTCCCTGGTCCTGTGCATTTAATATGCACAGAAACCCTGAGATGGGGTGGGTCCCATGGTTGTGACTCAAGGTCACACAGCCAAACAGTGTCTGGAAACGCTAAAGGAGCCAAGAGTTTCAGGCAGAGCCCCCGGGATGCTCTGGGATCGCGGCCAGCGGGGAGGCCTAACCGAGCCCGGAGGTTCCAGTCTCCGTCCTCCCGCACTCGCCTGCGTCTTCTCCCGATGTCCCGTCTCCGGAGGGCAGAGAGTCGGGGCCCGCCTCGTCGTCCTCGTCTTCGTCGTCCGGGTCATCCTCTGCACTAGTGAAGCTGAGGGTGCCGCTGAGGCGGGAGGACAGGCCTTCGGCGTCGTCGTCCTCCAGCTCGGAGCTTTCTGGGAACTGCTCAACCTCGGGGCCTGCCGCTGCCTCCCCGGGGCCATCGCTAGCCAGGGCGTGTCGCAGCCGGTGCAGGAGCCGCGAGGCCATGGCACCGAGGGGGGAGCGTGCCAAGCTAGGTACAGGGACGGAGAGGGAGCGGACCCCCGCCCGCAGAGGGGCCCGGGGGCGTGTCAGTGGGTGGGGCAAAATAGGCCACACCCACGGGCAGCGGCAGCCCGGGACGTGCAGGAGGCGGGCCTCTACCTTGCCCCTCCCCGCAGCCCGGGATGCGCCTCCACCCACAGCCTCCCCAGTGCATTCAGGGCGGGTTCCCGGGATCGCGTGCAGTTAAGGGGCTCTCGGCCCAGGCTGCTCACAGCGCCGCCTAGCTGCTTCCTGCAGCCGCCCGGCCCGGCCCGGCCCGGCCCGGCCCCGACCGCTCCCGGAACTGCTGCCCGAATCCCGGGCTGCTACTGGAGGGACCGGGGAGGTGCCGGTCTAGCCCAGACCTCCCCAGTAACCGTCCCTGGTTGGGCTGGCCGTGCACCCTCTTGGACTTATCCCACCCCTCCAGGACTCCCGGGCCAGCCTCTAGCTTTTCCCTAATTTCCATGCAGTGCTGTGTAACTTTACAATGTGATTTCGTGGCGTTTGGGAGCTCGACTCTCCCTTGAGAGAAGCCTGAAATCCGGCCACGCCCTGCCTGGGTTTTCTCATATGAAACAAGAATTCTAATACTAATACTAGGTTTTCAGCTAGTCCATATTCACCTATAGAAAGTAGTCAGACAGGAAAAGAGATCAGAGAGGCTGTTACTTGTCCAAGGCGCAGTTTGCCAGAGATTTCTAGTGTGAAGCCTTTTTGAGTCTTAACACCCCACCCCACCCCACCCCGCCACGCCTGCAGGGTCGGTCCGGTAATTTCTGTAGCTCTCAGAGAAATGCGGATTTATCTTTTACTGCTGAGTAGCAGTAGTCAAGAAAAACAATTACTGTTCCCTGTCGCTAAGCCTAACAGGGCAGATTCTAAATCGGCCAGCTAGTCAATAAAACAAGGTACCTCAACAAAGACCTGGCGTGGTGGCGCGTGCCTTTAATTCCAGCACCCTGGAAGCAGAGGTAGGAGGATGTCTGAGTTCAAGGCCAGCCTGGTCTACATAGTGAGTTACAGGACAGCCAGAGCTACATAGACAGATCCTATCCTGTCTCAAAATAAGGTGTCTCAAATAGTATCTCCTACTCCCATTAGGACTCATGGTGTCCTGTTGTAGGCATTTCACACATGGTCACATGTAGGTCTCAGGGAAGGCAGCTATGGGGCGGTATTTCTTCCCTCCCTCCCTCCATTTATTGAGACAGTGTTTCTCTGTGCAGCCCTGGCTATCCTAGAACTCACTCTGTACACCAGGCTGACTTTGAACTCACAGAGATCCACCTGCCTCTGCCTCCCGAGTGCTGGAATTAAAGGCATGCACCACCACCACCCAGCAGGAATTCATTTTCAATATGAAGAAATTGAAGCTGAGGCTGGAGAGATGGCTTAGTTTTTGAGAGTCGTGCACTGTTTTTGCAGAGGACCAGAATTCAGTTTCCAGCACCCACAGCTGGCTGCTCATAACCTCTAGTAACTGCAAGGGAACCAGTGCCCTCTTCACACATGTGCACAAACCCAAACACAGACATACACATACACATAAATAAAAATAAAATAAATCTTAGGAAAAAGCCAGACATGGTGGGGCACATTTTTAATCCCAGCACTTGGGAGACAGAGACAGGTGGGTCTCTAAATTCAAGGCCATCCTGGTCTACAGAGTGAATTCTAGGCCAGCAAGGGTGACATGGTGAAACCTGAGAAAAGAAGGGAGGTATTGCCATGTGCTGGGCAGTAGGGGCTGGGGCTTCAAGCTCTGATTCTCTGTATGTGCTCATAGGCAGACTGTGAGGACAAAAAAGACACTCCACTCATTCTTCCCACTCCTGGCTGCTTTTTAGCTTCTCCTTTGGTGGAGGCCATGCAAGTCAGGATACACAACTGAGGTTCAGCCAGGCACGATCATGCACACCTGTAATTCCAGCGCCTAAGAAGCTGAGGCAGGAGGATCATGAGTCCAAGGCCTAACTCAAACCAACAGCAGCAACAAACAAGAAGAAATGAAGGAAAACGAAACAGCTGATGTTCATAACATCATGGAAGGAAATCTGATCTGTGCAATCAAGCAGGAAAGCCAACATACCTTCAGTTGTGGCACTTGTGAGGCTGGGACAGGAGAATCAAAAGTTGGAGAGAAACCTGAACTAAGTTTAAAAAAAATTTCCTCTGCCACCCAAATAAGTGGGCCAGTGAGATGGCTCAGTGGGACCCTCCAAGAAGCCAGAGTCAGTTCCGGGGATCCACAAGGTAGAGGGAGAAGACCAGCTCCTGCAACTGTGGCATCTGGGTGCGTTTGTGCACACGCAAAATATAAAAGTTTAAAAACATGGTGCATTGCTGGTCAGTGGTGCTAACAGGCCTTTAATCCCAGCACTTGGGAGGCAGAGGCCAGCCTGATCTACAAATTGAGTTCCAAGGTAGCTAGAACTCTTACCCAGAAAAACCCTGTCTGGGGTGGTGGTGATCCAATGCTGTTTGGTTTTGTGTGTGTGTGTGTGTGTGTGTGTGTGTGTGTGTGTGTGTGTGTGTGTGTGTGTGTGTGTGTGGTGTAGTGTACACATATGTATATATGGAGGCCAAATGTTGCCTGGAGCTCATCCATTTAGCTAGGTTGGGAGGCCAATGAGCACCAGGGATCTCTTAGTCTCCATTCCTGCTCCTTCTATTGCTGGGCTTCTGGTCCTACATGGCTAATGGGAATCTAAACTCAAGTCCTGATGCTTGTGTTGTGTGATTCTCTCTCTCTCTCTCTCTCTCTCTCTCTCTCTCTCTCTCTCTCTTTCTGAGATGTATCCCAGGCTGGCATTAATTCTCTATTCCTCACCTTCCTACATCCACCTCTAGATTATAGCTACCATTCTGATTTTCTGTTTGTTTTTATTATGATCGTCTGAGTGTGGGCTCACATGTGACATGGTTCAAGTGTGGCGGTCAGAGGCCAACTTTTAGAAGTAGTTTCTCTCCTTGAACCACAACATAGCAAGAATGTCCGGGAGAAGGGATACAGGAGGAAGTGATTTGGAAAGTGAGAAAGATGTCAGGAAGCTTCTAACATATGCAAGGCCATTCATAGAGGATGGGTTTGGGGCAGTATTGAAATCTGGCCAGAGTGGAGCAGCAAGGTGAGATGAGAATACAGCAGTTCTGATCTTGTTTGGCTGCACTTGGGACCTTGGTTCTTATTGTATCACCAAGTAAACACAGGAATGAATTAGTACTGGGAGGTGCTGAGGGTTGTCATCCTCCTGTTGCAGACAAGTGATCCGAGTGTGCATTATCCAAGTTGGACTCCCCTGAGTATCATGCCTTGATTCTTTCCTGGCATGGAGAGGCCTTATTTAGCCTGGCCTGGCTCCTCTGAGCTTTCTTTGGAATGTCTATATATAGGGGAAGGGTGCAGCCCAGTTGCCACTGTCCATCTGCGTTCCTCGGTGTCTGGTCCACCATTCTCTGGCCCCAGACTCAGTTGTCTCCATGTTCTTTCTGTTGCCTACTTCACCATTCAGCCTGGATTCTTGGAGGTGTGTTCCCTTTGGATTCCTTCTGCCCCCTCCCACTCTGCAGAGGATCAGTTGAACTTTAGGAAAGGACTAGCTGCCCCCTTTCATGTTTTCATAAGTATATGTGTATTTATAAATATTTCATGTATAAACTTACATTCCAAACCTGAGGGATTTCACAATAGAAATAAAAATTGAACAACTATGTTGATAAATGAGCTTTTTACTCATAGAAATGAAGTCTACAGTGCCGGGGAAGAAGCTGACTGGGTGCAGTGCTTGCCTATCATGCACAAAGCTCTGCTTCCAACAGCAAATAAAATCAGGCATGATTGCATATGTGTGAAGCCCCAGCATTTGGGAGGTAGATGCAGGAGGATAAGGAATTCAAGGTCAGCCTCTGCTACAAAGTGGGTTTGAAGCTAGTCTGAGCTACATGAGATCCTGTCTCAAAAATTAATAATAGTAATAAAAGAAAGAAAGAAAGAAATGAAACCTAAGACACAACAAATAGAAAATTCTAGAACCTAACTTTGTAGAGGTAGGTAAAGTTTTAGAAACATAATGTCTAGGACAAAAACACTTGCTATCTCTTTATTAGAGAATCCATCTTTCTCCCCAAAAAGTGGATTCTAAATGTCCTTTCCCTGGATAAATATAACTTCAGAGAAGAATCCTTTTTCTTTTGTTCGTGCTCGTTTTTCCCTCCCAATAGAAGTTTGACTCTGGGTGGGTCCCTGAGGCCTGTTTGTCCTGATTTTCCACAGTAAAGTTTAAATGATAGGAATCGCCAAGGCTGGGCCTCAATGATTAAGAGCACTGGCTACTCTCCCAGAGGACCTTGGTCCAATTCCCAGCACTCACATGGTTACTCCAAACTGTGGGATCTGATGTCTTCTTCTGCTCCATTTGGGCACGAGGCATGCACACTGCACAGACATATATGCTGATAAAACACATTTAAAAAGTTACGTTTTCGAAAAATCACCAAGGCTGGGAATGTAGCTCAGTTGGTAGAGTGCTTTGTAGCATGCACAGAGCCCTGGCTTGGATTCCCACACTGTATAATCTATCACACCTACAGTCTCAATGATTTGGGAGCCTAAGGCAAGAAGATTGCTTGAGCCCAGGAGTTGGAGGCCAGCTCAGCTGACAGTGGAGACTCTGCTGCAAAATCAATGAAAGGACTTAAATAAGGCTTGGTGCCATATGTCTGTAGACCCCAGCACTCTGGAAGTGGAGGCAGGGGGATTAGAACTTCAAAGTTATCTTCAGCTACCAAGAGTTCAAGGCCAGCCTGGGCTACATAATATCTGGCCTCCAAATGGGGGGAAATAATTTCTTTGTAGATCTGTGTGACTTACAAAGCACTCTAATTAGATGAACCTCACAGGATGAACACCAGATGAGATCATGGAGTCTCAATGCTCAGCATAGTGTGGAGATACCCTGTTCAGTAAGTGGTAGCCTAGGTATCTATCTCTTCCCTCTTGGGCCAAGCACCAGTCCTAGGCATCTAAAACAAGCTAGGTGACTTACCCTTCTGGGCTCATATTTGCCATATCTATCTTGGAGAAAGATATGTTTTGAGGGCCTCATCACCCACCCAGTCACGTGGCTCAGGGGTACAATTGCCTCTTGAATTTTGGACTTGAAGCCTGGGCTTCCCCCATTCCATTTCCACTATGCTGTCTCTATTCTGAACATCATCTCACATCTTGGAGCAAATGTACTGGGGGAAGGGAGCTCCATAAGACAGTGAGTCGAGCAGGGCAGGCCCTCCTCCTAAGAATCTAGGAAGACGTCAGAGCCTGCCACCTGCTCAGAAGCTTAAATTTCCTTGCAAAGGCCCTTGGCTAAATTAGGTAATGGGCTAGGACTCTGGGAGGGGTGGGGCTTACTGACCCCTGGATCTGATTGGTGAGGGTATCTAGTTCTGGGGAGCAGGGAGGAGGGAAAAGAGGATACCCCTACAAATCCTGGGGGCTCGAGAGATCTAGGGCACCTTTGGGTGGTGGAGTGCAAAGGAGACGACCCACAGCAGAGGAGTCCCTGTAACCAGCAACCATGGTAAGGACAGGAGGGGATGTCACTCCTTTGTTTGCAGGCTGCTTCTGGGCCTCTTTTAGTCCCAGAAGTGGGTGTTCTGTGAGCAGCAGTGTGGACATCTGAAGGTGGAATACAAGATTTCTGGAACCTAAGTCCTTTGGGGACATCCTGGGAAGGCCGTGACTTCTCTTGCATGGGGAGGGCTGCTGAAGAGGTTTCAGGAATTGATTCTGAAGACTGTGACATCTGGGTACCTTCTGAGGCTTGAGACAGTGCTATTCTGCCACCAGGGTTGTGTGGAAAGGCTCTCAGCCTGTCTGGTTTATAGGAGAGATGGAGACCCTGAAGGCAGGAAAAAGTCACTCAGCAAAGCAGAAGCAATGTTGGCTTTGTAGGTCCAGCCAGGCTGTGGCAACTAGAGAAAAGAGGCTTCCCTGTGTGAGGGAGGCTGATGGGACCTGTAGCTAGCTCAGGTGTGGGCCTCTAAGGATCCTGAGGATGACAAGAAATCCAAGAAATCGGACAGGCTAGAGTCAGAGACCCTGACCACCCACAGAGAGGGCATAGTCTGGGGCTGCCATTTTTCTCTGAGAGTCTCCTTCCACCTCACTTGAAGGAGTAATTGGACTCCAGAGACCAGCTGCCATTGCCCATGTCCACTAAAAATAGCCTGCCCTCCTGGATCAGGCCACGTTGGGAGGAGGGAAGGAGGAGCCGGGCCAGCTGGATGAAGAACACCTTGAGACTCATCGGTGCTTCCTTACTACCAGGTCATCAAAGCCTTGACCTAGATGGCCTAGCTTGGCTGTGACTTGGAAAAATCCACACGAACATTATTATTTTCAGGGACACATGTGATGCACATGAAAACTCAATACTCAAGAGACAGGGAAAGAGAAAGGAGAACTTGAGACCAGCTTGATTCACGTCATGAATTTCAGGCCAACCTGAGCTGCATAGCAAGACTATCTAAAAACCAAAGCCAAAATGCTGAAACAGAACAAAATTTCCTTATTTCCACACCAAGGCAAGGCCTTGTCATCTTTGACATAGCTACAAATGGCTAAGTGTGAAATTTCACCTCTGCAAACCCTTTGCCTGGGAAGCTGCCCCTGTCTTCTTGTGGTCTCAGCCTCTGAGACCTTGGTTTAGAAGGTGTTCTGTGAATCCATATTCCATTATTCAGTTCAGGACAAACATTTATGGCCACTGGTCAAGAACCAAGTGGCTTTATGAGACAGGAGGAACTAGAAAGCCAACCTTGAATGGTGCTAACACATTTCAACTCCTCTCCCACCCCGGATTTATCTCCACCAAGCAGCCAGGAAGTGTGGCTTGCCAAAGGTCACAGCTGGGATGTGCATGGGACTTGGCTCTCAGAGGATACATGAAAAAACTATGGGCATAATCTGTGTCCTCTCTCCTCAGCATTTGGGGTGGGCACTGAGGGGTACCTGGGAAGCGAAGCACATTTGGAGTAGTTCTGGAGGGCCCAGGGGGCATTTCCTAGCAAATGGGGCCTGTGGAGAATAAGACTGAGATGAGAATCTGTCCTTCTGTGCTCTGATTCTGTTTTTTTTTTTTTTTTTTTTTTTTTTTTTTTTTTTTTTTTTTTTTTTTTTTTTTTTTTTTTTTTTTTTTTTTTTTTTTTTTTTTTTTTTTTTTCTTCCAGACGGACCAACAGGCCGAGGCCAGGTCCTATCTCAGCGAGGAGATGATCGCTGGTGAGTGAGAATGAGCCACTGGAGAAGGTGAGAATCAGTGTGGGGCTGACAGTCTAACTGGCCTCACTCATCCCTTTCTGCTTCTCCCCGCTGCTAGAGTTCAAGGCTGCCTTTGACATGTTTGATGCTGATGGTGGTGGGGACATTAGCGTTAAAGAGTTGGGCACCGTGATGAGGATGCTAGGGCAGACACCCACCAAAGAGGAACTGGATGCCATCATTGAGGAAGTGGATGAGGATGGTGAGCTGGGCCCTTCAGGGCAGGGGGCGGTGGGGAGAGGCTCAGTGTGTGCTGGGCTAAGTGTGACGCCCCGACCCCGCAGGCAGCGGTACCATCGACTTTGAGGAGTTCTTGGTCATGATGGTGCGCCAGATGAAAGAGGATGCGAAGGGGAAGAGCGAAGAGGAGCTGGCAGAGTGTTTCCGCATCTTTGACAGGTGAGCAGGGCATCTGGGATCACGGATTCGGGAGCTGGCCAGGGTCAGGGTGCGAGCTAAGGCATCAGGCATGCCTCCAGCAATTCACAGGTTCCCTGTGTCCTGCTCTGTCCCTTTTCCCCCAAAGGAACGCAGATGGCTACATTGATGCTGAAGAACTGGCTGAGATTTTCCGGGCTTCTGGGGAGCACGTGACAGATGAGGAGATCGAATCCCTGATGAAGGATGGTGATAAGAACAACGATGGCCGCATTGACTTTGATGGTGAGGGCCAGCGGGAGCTCTTAGCTTTGTAGGTGGGGCTGGACACAGCCTGGCCAAGTTCCCTCCCACTCTCTAGAGGTGCTCCGGCTGCTCAGTGCAGTTTACCGGGTCCCTGCGCCTGGAGTGGTCCTCCTGACCTCGTCCCTCCTTTCTTCCTCCGCAGAGTTCCTGAAGATGATGGAGGGCGTGCAGTAAGGAGTCGGCCTTCTCTTCCACCCAGATCGCAGGTCCCCTGGGTGTGGATAACTCCACCCTTGCCTTCCCCGCCCCACCAGGGAAGGGAAGCTCCTTCGGGCTTTGTGGCTGGAAGGAATAAAAGCTGATAAAGCAAAGCTGGCCTAACTGGGGAGTGATTGAGGGCAAGCGATCTTAGGGGCAGCTTGGCTGGCTTGGCGCCCAGAGTGTTCCCCAGAGCGTCGGGAAATGCAAAGAAACTGGGTCACGCGAACCCAAGGACGGGCAGAGTGCTGGGCGGTGCTCGACCGGCTGGCTCTACAGGTTCCCGGGAGGCCGGCTACCCGCTGCTGGCGCTGGCCGTGGGCAGCTCAGCAAGCGGACTGCATTTGTTCCCGGCGCTGGAGGAGGGGGTCCGTAGGGTGAGCTGGCCGCTGGCACCTGAGACCCGTACGGTGAAGGTGTGTGGAAGCTGGAAGGGGCAACGCTCCCCACCCCATTTCTGGAAAGTCTTGGTTCTTAAGTGTAGAACATTCACACTCTGCAGGCCCCTCATGAGGACGAGGCGTCTTTCCATCCATCCCAGACAGCGTTACTGTTGCATGAACTATTTTGTTCCCGGCGCAAAGCTGGAAGGGGACGTCATTCTTGCTCCAGTCCCCCATCTCCTTCCCTTCAGCCTCCTACATTGCGTTCCAGAGAGCCAAGGGCATGACCTAGCTAAAGTGAAATCCTATCCAGAACTAGGGTGAAGTTCTCATCCCCAGAATGCCTTTCCCTTTCGTAGGAACTTAGTCAACCCACAAGGCGGGGCTCAGCTTCCTTTTCCTCGCTGTCTCCCAGCCCCCTCTGGTTCAGATAGCGCCATTAACCTTCTCTACCACTCAACTGCTCCCAAGCCAGAGTTAATTGAATGGAGTACGTTAGCCTGAGAGTCAGGTTTCTTGTGTTTAAATCCTGACTGCCTGTGACAAATTCAACTTCGCTGTGCCTCAGTTTCCTATCTGTGAAATGAAGATAATGACTATTTATTGGGGGAAGGGAGTTCTAGAATACTTGTGTGTAAAGTGCTTTGAACAGCTTCTGACACAGAGGGAGCATCATTTAATACTTTGGTTCTGGAGGCGGGGGCCCAGGTGCATGCTGGGTAAATGCCGTGCCATTGAGACTTTCATTCCTGAGCTACTTCATTCTATTGTAAACAACCTATGTATCCTTGCTATTCTTAAGATCACCCTTTCTGCTGTTTTGTTTTGTAAGACAGGATCTCTTCATATAGTCCTGATTAGCCTGGAACACGCTCTGTAGACCAGGCTGGCCTCAAGCTCACTGAGATCTGCCTGTCTCTGCCTCCTAAGTGCTGGGATTAAAGGTGTATGCCACCACTGCCTGGCCTGCCACCATTTTTGAGACCCTGAACTTCATTGTTATTATATTTATTACTACAGCCCACCCTCACCATCCCCACCCTGCCTTCTCCTCCCTTGGAAACATTTATATTTTTTTAGATTTATGTGTGTAAATGTTTTACCTACATGTGTGTCTGTGCACATGTATGCCTGGCACCTGAGTAGGCCAGCACATGGTATTGAATCCTCTGGAACTGGAGTTACAAAAGGTTGTGAGCTACCATGTGGCTTCTGGGAAACCAAACTCAGGTCCTCTGCAAGAGCAATAAATGCCCTTAACCACTGAGCAATCTCTCCAGCCCTCCACTTAATTTGTTTTTTCAATGCATTTGTGCCCCATGTGTTCAGTGGTGTGTACCTATGCTATGTGCATACATGTAGAGGTCAGAGGGCAGCTTCTGGGAGTTACTCTCCCTCTCTGCATTATGTGTGACCTGGGATTGAACTCAGGCTGTCAGGCTTGCCAGCAAGTACCTTCCAGTTCCTCTTCCCCCTTTTTGGTTCATTCGTACACCTCCCGGTTTGTTTTCAGCTGGTGATAGGGATCACCAGTATTAACTGCCTACCATGTGCCTATAACCTTATAACCCAGGCCATCACCACTGCTTGCCTGGTCCTTGTTAACAGTCCATCTCTTTCTTGCTCTAAACTCAGCTGAGAGGATCTTTCTAAATCACCACATCTCTGTTGTGTTCAAAGTTTCTTTAGCATCTGTTGCCTTCAAGATGAATTTCAAGCAGCTGCCCCTTTCTCCTCCTCCCTGCAGTCCGGGGACTGAACCTAGATTCTCTAGTGTGGTAACATGGGTGAGCAGATACCCAGCTACCTTAGCAGCTTGTACTCCTCTCAATATGCATACCCTGGAGTGCTTGGACCCCAACAAACACCCTCTCTTCCTTCCCACTTTACTTCTACACAGCACAGCGTTGGAGACTGAGTCCTTTGGTTTTTTTTATTTTTGAGACAGGGTTTCTGTGTATAGCCCTAGCTGTCTCAGAACTTAGCTCTGTAGACCAGTCTGGCTTCAACTCGAGAGCCTCCTGCCTCTGCCTCCTGAGTGCTGGGACCACAGACTGCACAACCAATGCCTAGTCATTACTCCACCTCCTCAACCCCCCCCCCCCCAACACACAGGGTTTCTCTGTGTACACAGCCATCCTGGAACTTACTTTGTAGATCAGATTGGCCTTGAACTCAGAAATCCATCTGCCTCTTTAACATTTATTTTATTTATGTAAATTGGTGTTTTGCCTGCATGTGTAACTGTGTAAGGGTATCAGATCTTGGAATTACAGACAGTTGCTAGCTGCCATGTGGATGCTGGGAATCAAACCCAGGTCCTGCAGAAGAACAGTCAGTGCTCTTAACCGCTGAGCCATCTCTCCAGCCCCAGCTGCCTCTTTAAAACTTTATTTTTGGAAAGAGACTTGTCTCACTGTGTAGCCCAGGCTGGGCTCAAACTCTCAATCCTGCCTTTGTGTGATGTGTATGTGGCTGTGCACACTGCAGTGGGCATGTGGAGGGAGAATGGCTTTCACCTTTCCTGAGCTTAGGGAATGCAGTGCAGGCCCTCAGGCTTGCTTAACCTACTCATCTACCGTCCAGGATCTTCCTTATTTGGCTCTTTAACTAGTTACAACTCTGGGTCTTTGTGACAGGGTGGTCAGCTGACCGTGCAGAGGACTAAACACCGTCATAAGGATTACATGTCACAGTCTTCCAAGGCAGACACAAACAGGGCCACTTCCACATTTATCAGGACCCAATTAAGTGCACGTTTGTTTCTGAGCTCTCCTGTTCTCAGGCATCATGTGTTCTAGGTGGCACCTGTGCTGTTTCCAGGGCACCTTTTTTCTTTGCCAGAATTACAGGCATGTCTCATCGTGTCGAATGTATACTTTATTGATAAGATAGGGCCTTGAACTTCAGCAATATACCCGCTCCGCCTCCATGGGCTAGGATTACAGGAGTCACTACCAGTGCCCTTCCCTAGACAGGGTATATCTCAGACTGGCCTCAAACTATTGAAGTCAAGGATGATCTTGAACTTTTGATTTTCCTGCCTGTATTTCCTGGAGTGCTCGGATTACAGACACACATTAGGTTAATGTGGTTCTGGGGACTGAACCACACCCTTTTTGCTGAACACTTTGTATGTTAACTAGACCACAGCAAAAGTAACCTGGGGCTCACTAGAAATGCAACCCCATGGGTCACCTATCCCAAAGGAAGTTGTATTTTAACAAGATCCCAGGACTGAGCCTGGCCTAACAGTAGTTAATGGGGTCTGACAGATGCCCTCTCCCCACAGGCCTGCACAACTAGGTGTCAGCAGAGCTCACACTTGGTAGGGTCCATCATCTTGGTGAAAGTGCCCCAACCCTAGCATGGAGCCTGTCTGTGGGAGACCTTGGTCCATAGCTCACTCTTTCCAGAGCTTGGGCCTACTGTAGGGCAGCTGAATCTCCCCATCTTCAACATGTTAGAAAGTGGGCATCTAGTGCTCCCCTCTCTCTTACAGGCTCTTGAGCTTAAGTAAGGGTCTGATTTAGTCTCTTCTGTAACCAACTGGAACTGTCCTGACAGTCACTGTGAATTTACAGTGCCTACTGTAACTCCTCAGAAATGAACATTATTTTTGGTGCTAGAATTGAACCCAGGACTTCACATGTATTAAACATGCTCTCTGCCAGGGAGCTACAAATAAAAATAAGCATTGTTGTGACACCCACCCATTTTATAGGAAGAATGGGGAGTGATAAAGACTCAAGATCACATCTTAGTGACCTACCACTCAGCTCTACTGTCTACCAGCTGCTTCCAACCCTGGAGAAAACAGGCCAGCACCTAGATGTTAAGCTAGCCCCCCCCCCATCTTGTCCTGATACATCTGGTAACTTAGAGGCAGCAGTTTATACAAAAACAATCAACATGTATTTATTTAATATACATTGTAAGAGCTCAAACAGACTTAATTTAAAAAACAAAGAAAACAAAAATAACACCACAGCTTAGGAATCAAGGAAAGGACAGACCATCTAAGAGAAGAGACACACAAAAGAGAAGCTGGGCATCTTGCATCAAGGCTCTTGACTGGAGACCTGCTTTGAATAGGTTTCTTGCAGGTACTTCTTAAATGCTAGAAGAGAACATGCAGGTCTCAGTGAGTAATGGAATGGGGGAGGCTGGCAAGGCCTAATCTCCCTCCACAGTAGATGACCCCCCACCCCCTGTTGCCATCTAGTAGGCTCCTAGACTTGTTTCCAGACTCCAGGAAGGAGACAGTGTTTCTTCGTGTGACCCTAGCTATCCTGAACTCACTCTGCAGACCAGGCTGGCCTTGAACTGAACTCAGAGACCTGCCAGCCTCTGTGTGTACTCTCTGTGTGTACTATCACCCCGGGGTCAGGAAATACATTCTATCCAAAGATCCCTTAATCTATTTGAGTATGGAAGAACAGGGGCAGATACAGAAGGAGCCCAACCAGGCCCCAGGGTCCCTTAGAAGGCTGAAGAACCTACCTGTGGGGTTTTTCCAGAGCTCAGCAGCATGTGTGTTCAAAGGGCTATCGATGTTAGGTTCTGTGAATGAAGTCAGAACAGTCAGAGGGATAGATAGAGGCTGATTCAGGTGAGCATGGTGTGCAGGAAAGGATGGTTTCATAAGTTACCTCCTAGCAGGCTCTGGATAGAGAGCAAGATGGTTCTGACATCATATAGTGCGGACCACTTATCCTTGAGGATGTCCAGGCAGATGTTGCCTTGGGTGTCTACATTGGGGTGGTAGCAGGGTGTGAGGAACTTCACTGTGGGTGCGTTGTAAGGGTAGCCACTGGGGAATTCTAGCGAGAGTTTATACCTCAGGTCTTCATATACCTGGCATTTGGGCAAAGAAGGACAGAGTAACTTCCCTGCTCACCTTGTCCACCCTCCCCATCTCTCAAGTCCTACATTCCACCCAAGTCCCAAATAAGGGCCATGCAGGAGTAACTTCTGAGTCTGAACTGGCCAGCAGACACTGTGGTAAGTCGATCCCTGTTGCTTTCTTCCTGTCTGGGGGATTACCAGTGACCTTTTGGTCAAAAGATTGAGACATGGCATCCTGAGGGTTACCAGAGTAGTGCAATTAGAATCTCAATCAAGAAAAATGAACATTCAGATTTGGTTCAGATTCAATTTCTGAATTAAAACCAGATCTGCAGCAATGGGAAGCTGCTTGTTTGCTTTCCCCTAGCCAAGGGGAAAGCACTTCCCTCCACTCCACCATAGTCTGTCCACACGGTGCTGCCTAAGGGCCTCTCTCCACCCCATCATAGTCTGTCCACACGCTGCTGTCTAAGGGTCTCCCTCCACTCCATCATAGTCTGTCCACATGGCGCTGCCTAAGGGCCTCCCTCCACCCTACCATAGTCTGTCCACACAGTGCTGACTAAAGAGCCCTTTCCATAGTACTCAGAGAACATGGGCACAGGGCACTGAAGCCAGCCCTTGAAGTGCTCACCTCCTCTGCCACACTCAGCAAAGCAGACACCCACTCCCACACAGCACTCACCGTGCCAGCTGCTCCATGGATGGTCCCTACCCATTTGAACAGGTTGTCTGATTCAGGGAAGGCAGAAATCCCTTTGTCTCCAGACATCTGGGGAAAGAAAACACCCAGCTGCTGGATTCCAAAGTATACTTTCAGACATAGCAAGAGGGATCCTGCCTTGATATCATTATAGTCAGGCCCTAAACAGAGGAGCTAGAGCCAAATCACAGGTTAGTCACTAGGCTGGGAGGTAGGGGTGGAACAGGGGAGCACACAGAATTCATTTTTCCCCCCTTAGAGACAGGGTTTCTGTATGTGACAATCCTGGTTGTTTGGGAACTCACTCTGTAGACCAATCAGGCTGGCCTTGAACCCAGAGACACACCTGCCTCAGCTCCTGGGTGCTGGGATTGAAGGTGTGCACCACTAATGTCTGGTGGAATTCAAATATTTATTATGTCATTAAAACATGTAGATGGATATTTAGGAAAATGTAGCAAAGGGTCACCAAAAGAGAGAATTCCAAGGTCTGATGGAATGGGTGAGGTTAGAGTTGGGGCCTAAAGCATGAAGGGGTGAGCCCCAGATAAGCCTCCTATGACGGAAAAGGCAGCGGCTGTGATCAAGTGAGGGTGGGTGTTTAAATATTTCCCAGGAGAAAGTAAATTACACATATTGGATTAGCAAGGAGCCTGAAGTAGGAAAGATGGCTACTGATAATTGGGCGGGAGGAATGGGAGGGTGGGCCAATTGATTTCAGAACACGCCGTAACTCACCATGAGGGTCATCAGCTCCTGCTGTAGCCTGTAAAGAGAAGTAGGGATCACTTGGGGGCATGGATGCCGCCGAGGTGCTACTTCACTCCCCACCCGACTATCCTGAGGAGTTGTCATGGAGGCCTCGGCCCCTTCTTCAAAGGCAGGTTAAGCTAGGGCACACCCGGTGAATCTTGTGCAGCATGTTAACCCCAGCACTCCTAGGCGTCTTCTGAGAGCGCCTGGCAGCACCCCCAGCCTTTCATCTCCTGCGTTCCTGGTGCCCATCCTGAGTCCCAAGTCTCACTGGCTACCCGGGAGACCTCCGCATTGCTCACCTCTTGCCCACAGGACCCCGGGCGGCGCCCCCGCTGGGCTCAGCTCCCTTGCGAACGGCGGCAACACTGGCTGCAGCTGGGTCGCGGTTTTGAGAAGCCATCCCGGAGGTACTGACTCTGGAACAGGAGGAGAGGAAAGTGCAACTGCGGGGCTGCGGGCCGCAGCCCGCGTTTGAATTGCAACCCTCCTGCAGCGAGAGCCAATCACAGGTTCGCTTGGGTTTGATCCAGCCAATGGGCCGCCACGAAGCGCTCTGCCTCTGCGCAACCGCTAGGCCACCCAGTAACGCGTCGCGATTGGACGGCGGGAGCCTACGGCGGACAGCTGATTGGTGGGAAAGGCTGTCACTAACTAACGAACCGGTAGCGAATTGGTGGCCTTTGGACTTCGCCGACCATAAAAGGGTTAAGAATCATCCACGTGGCTAACTCCCCCCCCCCGGGGGGGGGGCTTTTTTTGGGACTCCCGATTCCTGTGGCTGGCCTGTAATTAGGGCTGCGCAGCCCAATATGAACTCGGCTTCTCGATTCCCCATGCCTTCACTTCACAAGTGAAGTGACTACACCAATGCGTGCACCACACACGCGGCAGTGGATGGACCTCGGTCCCTATTCCTGGTCCCTCAGGCACACGCCCAGTAGGGATCACTTTCAGGGAAGGGGTGTCTAAGAGCCTGACAGCCGTTGTCTTCACCCAAGCCAGAGGTCTTTTCTCCTCACCCTATTAAAATAACTTAGTTACCTCTGTGTGGGTACCTCCCAGGTACTTGAAAAGCCTAGGAAGGCAGGTGAGCCTAAGGTTGCCTGCTGGTTGGAGCAGATCGCGTTCAGGTGGTGTATGCCTGTAATCTCGTGGAAGGTGGAGACCGGCAGGTCACATCTCTAGTCTAGCCTGGGCTATATGAATGAGACCGTGTCTCCAAGAAACAAAAACGCCTTAATCCCAAACGCCGGAAGCATGTCAGCCAGGGTTAAACACCTCTCTCCCCCCAAATGTAATTCATGTATTAATGTTCTCCAGTAGGTTTGCTATGCTCCCTCTGCAGGTCAGTGTTACTTGTAACATTGGAATAATAAAGGGTAAGCAACTTTCCTTTGGTAGGTCATCAAACCCCATGCGGCTAGCCGGCACATTGTGCAACATCCCTAAATTGGAACAAGGACAAGTGAGACTGGCAAGGAAGAGTTTTCCTAGTAAGATGGGGGTGGCCAGGTAGGTGGTCCTTTTCTGATGTGCCTAGTACTTCAGCCCTTTTTCTATCAGACCCCACACGGCAGTCATTGCAGCAGGCTCATCATCTGTGTTTATTACAAACTGTTTAATTGCTTCTTAGTCCAATAACTTTAAAAACAGAACCACATGCCAGTCTGCATGCTCTGCAGTGAGTCACTACAAACTAGCTCATGTACAGCTTAATGCTGCTAAGATCCAACTAGACCCAGTCCCCAGGATGGCCTCAGCCGGCTGGGGAAAGAGGGTCTTGGAGGCAGGCTGCCAAGTGTAGTAGCCAGAACTCCTGGCTCAGGTCTGGGGAGGTGCTTCAGCAGCACGATGCTCATTTTCTGTCCGTAGTGTTTCCATGTACTTCCGCATCTTCTCAACCATCCAGGATGGCAGGACAAAAGATTTCAGCTCCTCCAACTTCAGGTCCAAGCATCCTCTGGGGGAGACGTTGGAGGGATGTTAAAGAGAAGGTGAGGCCTCATCTGCGTGCCAACTAAGGCAGACAGGAGATAGGGAAGGGCCCCTTTGTTTTACCTGTAGTCATCACTGGCAGCCAAGTCCCGGATGTCCTCCTCAATCAGAAGGTAGGCCTGGAGGCAAGGGAGAGTGAGTAAGGCCTCTGAGTCATTTCACACCAATTCAGAAACACTCTATAAAGTGTAAGGCCTGCTACTAGGCACACTTGGGATGCAGCTTATAGATGAACGGGGAAGAGTACATAGGAAGACACTGGGGGAGGGCTCCTGGAGAGCATCTTTACTCAAAGAGAAACTAAACTCTACAGGGGGAGGAGCAGACACCAGTGACTAAGGAAAAAAAAAGTTGCTTAGTTGCTCAGGCTGCCCTTGTACTTCATGACTCAAGGAGGACCCTGCTTCCCCAGTCTCCTGAGTAGCTGGACTCCAGGCATGTGTCATGAGCCTGGCTTGGCCATTAATTGGCAGACACAGACACAGACACAGACAGACACACACTTGAGTAGTGTTCCCTGGGGACTCGGACAACTGGGTTGTGAGCTTGTGAGAAGGAGGAAGGGGGTTGGGTAAACAGCAATGCTGTGCAGTGGCTGCAGCATTGAGTTCTCCCAGGTCTGTAGAGTGCCAGTCTTCAGTCCTTGAGCTCACATGTGGTATCTGTTTTTGTTTCTGTAGCTGGGACTGGCCTGAAACTCTTGTAGCCTAGGCTGGCCTTGCACTTACTGCAGTACTTCTGCTTTATCCTCAAAAGTGCTGGGATTATAGGCATGTGCCACATACACACACATACATTAAATAATAAAAATGTTTTAAAATTATTATTGGGTATTAAACCTGGGGTCTCATACATACATCAGGCAAGCGCTCTCCCTGAGCTATCCCCAGCAGCCTGCTTCATCTCCTTTAATTGCTTTTTTGAGATATGGTTTCATGTAGCTCAAGCTATTCTGGAAACTTGTCAGATAATGAAGGCTGGCTCTTATCTCCTGGTTCTGTCTCTACCTCACAAGTGCTGGGATTAGAGGCGTGGTACACCACTCCTGGCCTTTGGAAAAAAACAACCTAGTTGTAAATTTGAGACAAAGCCTGGCTGTGGTGGTGCTTGCCTTTAATCCCAGGATTTGGGAGGCAGAAGCAGGGGGAAATCTGAGTCTGAGGCCAGCCTGGTCTACAGAGTGAGCTCCAGGACAGCCAGGGCTACATAGAGAAAGCCTGTCTTGAAAAACAAAACAAAAAGTCTCATAAACAGCCTTTCCTCTGGGCATCTGATATGGTCAAAATCTTGTAGGAATAGGTGGGAAGGGGAGAGGGAGCCCTGGGAGCAGGACTCTCAGTCTACCTTCAAGCAGACCTCCCTTACCCTATTGTTGGTACTACGAGAGTCTACCAAGTTTGGAGATGAGCTGGAGCCAAGGGCTGAACTCTGGTTCCTGGGTTGGGTGGGTCTTTGGCAGTGGTACATGTGAAAACAGTGCTCACCATCTTTCCGCCTGTTGCTCGCATGTGGTGCTGCTCAGCTAGCCAGTGTTTGTCCTGAGGATCTGCTGCATACTGTGAGGATAAAGTTAGAGGGAAACACGTTAGCTCTTGGCCTTTCCAAGTTCTCACCAACGGGACTGTCTTCTTCTTCTTCTTCTTTTTTTTTTTTTAAATGATGAACTTGTTTATTTAAAAACAGGTATATCATAGAGCATGATGCAGACAGCTGGTTAAAAGTTGATTCCAGGACTGGTGAGATACAGTTTTCTAGGGAATTTGACACAAAATCAAAATATATTACTGACGGGATATATGCAGCAGAAATTCTGGCTATAGATGGTAAGAAATTTCTTTTCAATATTTTAATATGATTCATACTATTATATGAACTTTATGAATACAACTATTCTAGTGTTGATAGTTGTATGAGTCAAAAATATGGAATGCTTCATTGTCATCCTTGTGCAGGGGCCATGCTAATCTTTAGCATAGGCGCTGCTGAAGCAAGCATGGGGACTGTCTTAATTAGGGTTTCTATTACCATGAAGAGACACCATGATCACAGCAGCTCTTATAACAAAAACATTTAATTGGGGTGGCTTGCTTACAGATTCAAAGGTTCAGTCCATTATCATTGTGACAGGGAACATGGTGGTGTGCAGGCAGATGTGGTACCAGAGCTGAGAGTGCTACATCTTGCAAGAAACAGGAAGTTGACTGACAGTTATACTGAGGGAAGCTTGAACAAAAGAGACCTAAAGCCCACCCACAAAGTGACACACTTCTCCAAGAAGGCCACACATCCTACAAGGCTGTTTAAACAGAGAGGTGGGGATCCCAGCTATGTGACTGCTTGGCTGGAGGTGGGGTCTTGCTAGATGGTTTAGGCTACCCTGGCCAAGAATTTACAGCAATTCCTTGTCTCTGGCTCTTAAGTGCCTGTCACAAGTGCTAGGCAAGGGCTCTACTACCTTGTCATTCCTGGTCCCTCGGCTTAAAATTTTGTTATTATTTCGTGGAGACATGGTCTTGTTTGTAGATCAGGCTGATTTCTAACTTATGATTTCTGCCTGTGACCACACTTGGTATGTATATATATATGGTTACTTTCCTTTGAGTTTTAAAATAATTTACTTCCCAAGTATTATAGTAAAAAAATTAAAAGTGTATGATTGCTGATGCAGAAATCCCATTTTCAGGCATTTATTTTTCCCAACCATCTAGACACATGAATGAGAACATGCTGGAGCAGTTTTTATCAGCAGAAGGTTGGAAGGAAATACCCACCAACGGTGGCACAGGAGGCCTATATCCTAGCTCTTGGGAGATGGAGGGAGGAGGGCCTGGAGTGAGACAGAGAACAGCCAGGACAACATAAGACCTGTCTTGAAACACAGTCTTATGTGTGTTTTTTTTTTTTTTTTTAATATTTATTTTTATTTTATGTGAATTGGTGTTTTGCCTGCATGCATAAAGGTGTCAGATCTTGGAATTACAGAGAGTTGTTAGCTGCCATGTGGGTGCTGGGAATTGAACCCAGGTCCTCCGGAAGAACAGTCAGTGCTCTTAACTGCTGAGCCAGCGTTCTATACACTTGTTAAAAGTGAGATGAGGGGGAGTTCCTCTCGTAGTATAGATAGGCTACTAAAATGTCATCCATCAGACTGACAATAGAGCTTTCTATAAAAATACCAGTCAGTTGCCAGGTGGCAGGGGCACACACCTTTAATCCCAGCACTTGAGGCAGGTGGCTCTCGGTGAATTTGGGGCCAGCCTGGCCTAGACAGCAAGTTCCAGGACAGCCAAGCCTACACAGAGAAACCCCGCCTCAAACAAACAAACCCCCCCTAAAAAAACCCAGTAAGTAATTTAGGCTTCCTAGTCTCATCTTTCTGTCTCTTAAAAAAAATTGAACTGGGCAGTGGTGGCACATACCTTTAATCCCAGCAATCAGAAAGCAGAGGCAGGAGGATCTTTCTAAGTTAGAAACTAGTGCGGTTTACATAATGAACTCCAGGACAGCCAAGACTACATAGAGAAACCCTGCTTCAAAAAACAAAATAACTTTTATTTTTATTTTTTGAGTTCCATGGCAGCTCAGGCTGGCATCCAATTCACTATTTAGTTGAGGCTGGCCTAATTCTTTTGCTGCTTCTTCCCAAGGGTTTGGGCTATAGGCATGTGCTACCAGACTCAGCTACCTTGGTTCTATTCCATTCACTGTTTTATGTCCAGCATTCTGTGAATTTTCAGCATTTAATATGCACTCAATACATCTTTGTCCAATGAACCAATTACTTTTTGTAGAGCATGACCTTGAACTCCTGATCCTTCTGCCTCTACCTACTATGTGCTAGGATTACAGGTGTGTATCATCATACTAGGTGAAAGAGGTCTTTATTTCTATAATCAAAAAACTAAAATGGTCAGACATGGCTGACATTTAATCCCAGCACGTGAGTGGTAGAGGGAGAAAGATCTCTGAATTTGAGGCTAGCCTGGTCTACAGAGTTAGTTTCAGGATAGGTGAATAGCCAGGTCTACATAGAGACACCCTATCTTGAAAAATAAATCAAAACTCCACAAAAAACTGAAAGTAGAGAAGAAGCTTGGTAAGGTGGATTGTACCTCCATCTCAGCCTTAACTTGAGTAGTGGACTGCAGGAAAACACCACTGCACGTGGCTACACCTCCATTTCAGAGATAACCCCATCAATCAGGCAAATGGAGCTCTCCAAACTGAGCATGGCACAGCTGGGCAACAAAACAGGAAATGGCCAAAGGAAACTAGAACCCAGATGTTTTTGACTACCAGGCCACTGTACGTCCACGTTTCTCTGTGTCTTGCAATTATTCTAAGCCATCTACAACCAGGCAGTGGTATGTCTGTCCCTTCCGGCACTCACCTACCTTAAAGAGGTGTGGGTGCTTGATGTAGATTCTCCCTCTGGTGCCTCCCATCCCTAAGGCCCTGAAAAATGAAAGATGAGCGATAGCAGGTGCATACCCCGTTAGCAGATCTTTGAGCTAAACCTCTTCCCATTAGTAAGGGTCTCAGACTTACTTGTTGGCTCGAGACCCCAAAACAAAGGTGGTAGATTCATTCAGCCGAGCTGGGTCCCACTGAAAGAAACAGGCCAGTGAGAGGAGGTTTAATGTGCTGTGCAGGGCAGCGCCCCTCCTCTCTCATCCATTATTCAAAAGCTTACACGGGAAACAGAGTACTTAACAATATGTTAGGCCCTGTGCTAGACACCAAGGACAGAGAGATGAGTTAAGATACAGACTGGTTCCTAGGAGTCCCAGACACATACTGACAGAACCCTATCTGATGGAGCCATGACATGGCTGGGTGCAGGACATGAGAGGTGTCTAAAGGGATGGATAAATAGCCAGAAAGTCTCTCCTAAAGAGAGATAGATAATCCCTGAAGTTATTTCTGGAAGGGTGAGTGCAAAGCAAGCAGTTAGTGAGAAGAAAGGGGCATCCTAGACAGAGTGCAGTACATATAGGCTGATGAGTTCTGCTTTGCAATAGTGCAAAGTGTGTAATTTCTGCTTGCTGAAGGAGAGGGGAAGTAAGCAAGAGGTCACTGAGGAGCCTGGAGGGAGGAGCACAGAGAACCGGAGCCCCTGGGTCACACTGATGGTTTGTACTGTATGATCCACAGACCATAGGGAACCACGAAAAGCCTCTAGTAGAAGTGAAGGCCTGGTGGGTGGACTTTAATGATAGTTACTCTTTCAGCAATGTGGAAGATGGACAGGTGTTGCTGCTGAGACAAACCAGAACTTCACATAATTAAGGGCCTGAGCTACAGCAACAGAAAGAAGAGGAACAGGAACTGTAGAACATCCATGGGCTGAGGCCTGAATGCATGCAAAGAGATGAGAGGAAAGACAACAGGCAAAGATGGTAAGGTAAGGAATAGGAAACAAGATGTGAAGAGTGGACTGGGGGAATAAATTAGCAGAAACTGTTTGCCTAGCATTTGAAAGGCCCCGTGTTCAATCCCTAGCACAGTCATCACCACAAAAAGTGGAGCTCATCATGGTGGTACACACCTATAGGCCCAGAACCAGTGAGGCTGAGAAAGATCCTGAGTTCAAGGCTAGCCTGGGCTACAGAGAGAGCCTATCTCAAAATAACAAAATGGGTTTTGAGGAAAGATCCTCATTACATTTTTTCTTTTATTATTATCTTTCTTATTTTATATGCACATTTGTCTTTATGAGGGTAGATCCCCTGGAACCAATGTTCCTGTTTCTAGGTTCCTGCTTTGAGGTCTGACTTCCCTTTGATTGACAGACTGGGATGTGGAAGTGTAAGATGAAATTAACCCTCTCCTTCACAGGTTGTTTTTGGCCATGACATTTTACCACAGCAATAGAAATCCCAAGACAGTAGCTATCTATTTTAAAAAAATAAAGTTCAGGGCTGGAGAGATGGCTCAGCGGTTGAGTGCACTGACTGCTCTTCCAGGGGAACGGGGTTTGGTTCCCAGCACCCACATGGCAGCTCACAGCTGTCTGTAGTTCCAGTTCCCAGTTCCAGGCAAACACCAAGGCAAATAAATAAAGTTAAAAAAAAAAAAAAAAAAGTTCAAACAAAGAGAGAGAATACCTTTCCCTACCTCACTGGTTTCCACATTTCAATAAAGATTTCTGATCATAAAAAGAATTGCAAAAATATCCTGGAGGTGGCAGAGGCTGAAGGTGTCAGCACATTTTGGGTCTGAGACTTGACTCTGCAACGAGGTGTATGACTAGACAAACCTCAGGTTTATTGGGAGCATGAGATAATTCCAGAAAACAAGATCACTTCTCACGGGTTCCAAAGAAAGGAAACTCAGGTCCAGAACAGGAACACAATCTATATCCCATAATATTGTCACAGAGAATAAGTGAAATAACAGACAAAAGAGATTCTGGGTGGTGCCCTCACATATGAAGCAGAGTTTGTGGCTACCAGTTAAGACTCAACCCTCTCATTTAGAGACTTAGTTTTTTTCCCTTGAATTTGTTGTGCTATGCCTGCCTCTGTTTCCCAAGTGCTGGGATTATAGGTATTCATATAGGTATTCATGTGCTCTGACTTTTAAATCAAACCCTAGACCTCAATCATGTCAGGCCTCCAGCCCCATTTGCTTTTTAGTTTTTCTCCAATTTCAATAAAAAATGAAGTCATGACATCTGCAGGAAAATGATGCAGCTGCAAATTATCACATTAAATGAATTAAGTCAGTCTCAGAAAGACAATGCTTCATGTTTTCTCATGTGCAGTTTCTCCCTTTTATATAGAGAGATGAAATCTCATAGGTATAAATGACCTCGATGTCCAAGAGAAACTGCTGAGGTGGATGGGGGGGGGAGGGGGGAACTAATGGGAAGGTCAAATAGAGAGGGAAGTGATAGAATGGAGTGGAGCATGGTCACAGTCCATCACACACATTGATACGGGAAAAAGAGAGCAAGACAAAAAATAACAATTATTATTTCCTCATGTGGGATATCTTTCTGCATGCTGTGAATATGCTTTATTACCACTGGTTAATAAAGAAACTGTTTTGGCCTATGGCAAAGCAGCTTAGAGGCAGGTGGGAAATCCAAGCAGAAATAAAGGAGAAATAAAGACTTTATCTACAAAGTCAAGGAGACTGTAGGAGGCTGCCATCCAAAGAAGCAGGATGTAGTGGGACATAAGTAAAACCATGGAGCCATGTGGTAATAAACAGATCAGCAGAAATGGGTTGAGTTAAACTATAAGAGCCAGTTGGTAATGAGTCTGAGCCATAGGCCAGTTTGTAATTAATATAAGTCTCCAAGTCAATTATTTGGGAAATGGCTGTGGGAGGGGGAGGGATGGTGTGTGGAAGAGATAGTTTGGACCTTGGGCCTGAATCGGTCAGAAAATTTCTGGCTACAGTTTTCTTTTCTACCATGCTAGGGATTAAACCTAGGGTCTTCCACATGCCAGGCAAGTGTCTTACTACCAAGCTACCCCAAGCTCAGTTCTTCATTTTGCTTCTAATTCCAGTTTCTCCGTGGAATACTGTCTGGAGGTCAAGGTGGCTAAAGGCAGAGATGGGAAGAGGGCTCTGGAATAGAGTGAGCACATCATGTGTCACCCCTGACCTCTTCACCTCAGAGGGCCCAGAGCCTGGCCACTGTCACATTCATACAAGCATACCTTGGGGCCTTCTCGGCGAATTGGTTCACAGGATTTTGGTTTCCATCTGCTTGGAAGGAAAGAAGACAGATAAATTCTCCAAGTGATGGACAGAGGCACAGAACTTGGAAGGAAGTTTACTAGGGGTGATGATGGCACCCTATTTTCTGGCAACTCATTAGAAATATAGAGGGAAAAAAAGGCCTGGACCATAAGCCATTTTAAAACCTAGTGATGGGCAAGTCTGGGAATCTCCACGTTGCAGCTTTCTCATCTGTCAAAAGGAGATAAGGGCAGCAGCTGCCCTGCCCACCTTGTGTTTATGAGGAATGAAAATGCCTGGTCTACTTAGTGAGTTCCAAGTCAGAGTTCTTGTCTCCACAACAGGACAAAAAAGCTTCTTCAGGAAGGATGCTGTGTGACTAGACACTGATCATTATAACTTTGTTTAAACTCAGACTCACAATATCAGGGATGAACCCTGCAGTAGTAGCCCATAGGCTGAATGATGGTGTTAAGTCACGGTAGACTCATTAATTGAAACAAATGTACACCTTGGTGTCAGGTGTTGTTGACAGGGAGCCTGTGTACATGTGAGGGCAGGAGCTTCTACTCAGCTCTTGATGTATCTAAAATGTTCTATAAATAGAATTTAAAACAACTCTTTGGTTCTTACCAACCCCATTTGTGGTAGTGCTTTGCTTTTTAATAATTATATGACTAATTTTTTTTGTGTGTGTGTCTTTTTTTTAAAAAAAATACTTATTTTTATTTTATGTGAATTGGTGTTTTGCCTGCATGTATAACTGTGTAAGGGTGTCAGATCTTGGAATTACAGATAGTTGTGAGCTGCCATGTGGATGCTGGGAATCGAACTCAGGTCCTCCAGAAGAACAGTCAATGCTCTTAACTGCTGAGCCATCTCTCCAGCCTGTGTGTGCCTTTAAGTCACTATGTAGCTGAGGGTAACCAGTAATTCGGGATTATCCTGCCTTCAAGTACAGGGGTCTCAGGAGTCCACTCTCATGCTCTTTTAGGGCATATACTTCTGACTCCTAATTGCCCTGCTCTTTAGAGACTAGTATGAGCTGGTGCTTAGACTAGGTCTAAACATCCAAACACAAACCAGGTCTCATGTTGAATCAAGCTGGAAGTAACTGTCCTGGGCTTTGTAAAGTAGCATAGAATAACTCCATAGCGCCTTCTCTAACTTACACTGGGCAGCCCTCTCCCACAGGAGCTTAGACTAATGGACTCCAGTCTGTCCACCACTTTCACTTCTGGCCTCTTCCCACTCACGGCCACTCCCTCCCTCAGTTCCCTTCAGCCCTTAAAGCACTGGGGACCCCTACTCACACCATGCCAGCAGCTGCCCGGTCATTTGACAGGACGTGTCCAGGAGGCCGACCTTTCCTCTGCATAAAGAAGAGTTGTCAGAGCCCTGGCCTGGGGGTAGCAGCCCTACCCTACTGTGCTGGGCCAGTCAGCTAGTGGAGACTGTTGTCCAGAGAGCAGAGCCCTGATCAAGGGCAGCATCCCTGCTCTAGTGTGCTGGGGCTACATCAGTGAATGAAGACGGTTGTTTACAGAGAACAGAGGACCTTGGGAGTGCCCAGGAAAGCCACCATTTTTCTCCTTGCCACCCCATACCTGGAAAAGCCCAAAGGTAATGCAAACCCAAGCCTCCTTTTGGAACAAAAGGGCCCTTTCCAAGCTATAAGCTCCAACAGTGACGAGCTCTCTCACCTTTTTGGGGACAGGACTCCCTCGGTGGGACTCCTCTTCTGCTTGCCGGCCACGCTGAAGGAAGCAGATGGGAAAGGAGTCAGTGTGAGGCTAGTGTGTGGGAGCTGCAGGGTTATGGGAGTACAATAAGCAGGGCCCCTGCACTCCACCTTCTAGCCATCACCGGACCCAGATCTCCCAAGTCCTTTGGGACCTGGCCCTGCCTGTGATAGTGTATGAATTTCCTCAGTCTACATATTTTATCTGCTTCCCACCTGACTCTCCCCTCCCAAGTCCTTAGAGCACAATGATTCTGACCTTTATCCCAGGAAGTTCATGGGTCAATCTGGGTATTACTTTTTCTCCATCTGAAAAGAGTAGCTTTGCCTGAAAGGAAAAGACCAATGTTGCCAGTCATTAACTTGATGGGGAAGTGCAGGCAGTTTGTAAACACAACTCCAGAGTGGGTTAATTTTCCCACAATCAACACAAAGGCTTGGACACTCACATTTAGGTTCAAAGATGAACAAGCCATTTATAAATGTATCCATTTATAAAAAGTGGCTTTGAAACACATTCTGCTTCTGCTTGTTGACCATGGAGGAAAGAGAAGGAGTCGGTGAGATGTCTACTTGCCATCCTTTTTTCACGATCATTGTTGAAGAGCTAGTACACAAAGGCTGGAGTGCTCAGTGCTTGGGGCTCTGAGCCTGATGCAGCCAGCTCACAGTAACCTTAGTACTCAGGAGGCTGAGGCACTGGACTGCTGCATGCTCAAGGCCAGCCTGGATATTAGAGAGCACTGTCTAAGAAAAACGAAGGTGTGTATGTGCTGGCAGCAGGAAGGGGTGAAAAACCCCAAGGAGAGAAAACACATAAAGATCTACCTGGCTCTGCTTCCTGAATACTGAGATTAAAGGCATGCAGGAATATCTCTTAATGAACATATGTTATCTGTAAAAATAAAATGAACAATAAAAGCAACTACCTTCTAGAAGAAAACCAAACCATTAAGAGAAAACTCAAGGTCAGTCAATGAGCTCAGCCCTTTCCCCTAACACACTGGAGGGTTAGGAAGATTAGAAATCACACGGAAAAGGGCAAGATGTGGCATAAGAACTGGGAGAAAGTGACTCAGTGCCCAGTTCACTCAAAGCTAAAACTGGGTGGGGGAGCTGGTCAGTGGGTAAGGATGCTTGCCACTAACCCTGACCACTTGAGTTCACTTTGGAACTCACAAGGGAAAAAACTGTCTCTAGCAAGTTGTCTTCTGACTTTCTGTGCTGACATTAATGTAAAATAATCACTACTGCCACCACCACCAAAACAACCCTAGTGTATTTTTTTTTCCAATACAGGGTTTTTTGTGTAGACCTGGCTGCCCTGGAACTCACTCTGTAGACCAGGATGACCTCAAATTTACAAAGATCCGCCTGCCTCTGCTGGGATTAAAGGTGCATGCTACCATGCCTATTTATTGATTTATTGAATATGGGTGTTTTGTTTGCACACAGGAGAGCATTGGATCTTACAGGACTACAGTTAAAGAGACTGCTGTGAACTGCCATGTGGGTGCTGGGAACTGAACTCAGGACCTCTGGAAGAGCAGTCAGATCCTGAGCCATCTCTCTAGCCCATTTTTGTTGATTTTAAAGACAGGATCTTACTGTGTAGTCCAGGCTGGTCTAGAATTTACTATGTACACCAGGCTGGCCTCAAATTCACAGAGATCCTTCTGCTTCTATTTCCTGAGCCCTGGGACTACATGTATATGCCATCACATCTCTCTTTTTTTTAATTAATTAATTGATTTTTTTATGTATACAGTGTTCTGTCTGCTTGTATTCCTGCAAGCCAGAAGAGGGCACCAGATCACATTACAGAAAGTTGTGAGCCACCATGTGGTTGCTGGGAATTGAACTCAAGACCTTTGGAAGAATAGCCAGTGCTCATAACCTCTGAGCCATCTCCCCAGCCCCACATCTGGTTTTTAAATGTAGGTTTTGTGAAGAAGAATCCTTTTTGATATGAATGTAACAGCAATGTAGTTAACATCTTGTATGTTTGTGTTGCCTGTGCCTGTGCTGGGCTGTGTGCTTAAACACACTGTTCATCCAATACCCTCAGCAGAGCGCTGGTGGTAGGGAGTGGCTCTATTTCTCACTTCAGCGATGAGAAAAATGGAGCTTAGAAGCTGAAGGAACTTGTTCTAAGTTTCCTGTGCCCTGGACTTCACCTTGCTCTGCTCTGATCCAAGTGACCAGAATCCACACTTCAGCACTGCTAGGCTGATCTGCATTACATATATGGGGTCCGGATATGCAAGAGCAGCAGTGCAAATAAGACGGGTCATGCCTACTTCACTCTTCAAAACAATATTTATTATTAGTGTGTTTGGGCATAGATACTTTAACACACACATGGGTCAGAGGGCAACCCTGTGGAGTTACTTCTCTCTCCTTTAGGTGAGTTTGGGGGTTGAGCCCATGTTGTCAGGCTTTTGAGAAGAGCCTTACCCACCGAGCCACCTCCCCGGTCCCTTCTTCATCTTCCTCTCTTACCCCAGCCCCTCAGGAGTCCCCTAAATCCTTTTCCAATCCCACATTCCCACAGCACCAGAACAACCTTTCTCTTCTGTAGTGCCAGGGATGGTACTCAGGCAAGCACCGCTGCTGACTTCACTCCAGTTCAGGAGTCTTGTCAAAATGCAAACCCCGTTAGGCCACTCTTGTGGTCACACATCCACATTTCCACCAGGCTCGAGAGCTCTGCCTGCCTCTGCAGCCTTGCCATGTTCTATTGGCTCTATTCTGCCAAACTAGTAACACACCACTTCTGCCTGTTCAGAATCACTACATTCTTTCCTCCCTTGGACTCCTCATCTAGCAAACTCTCATCAGACAACCATCTGTTAGGTGTTATCGGGGTGAGGACTAGCTATATAGGTCATTGTGCACATTGTGGGGCCTGATACTAAGAAGCACAAAGTAGGTCCTCAATAAATAACAAGTAACCACATATGTGTGCAGGCGTGCACGCGCGCGCACAAACACACACACACACACACACACACACACACACACACACACACACACACACACACACGAGGGGTTTGAGAGTCACAGAAGTGAAGGTCTTCTCAATTTAGTCCTGCTTTGGCTCAATCTTATGAAAATACTACAAGCAAATGTCTGTTGCCAGCACCTGTGAGAATTGCTCATATACTACTCTCCTTCCGAGAGTAAAGAAGCTTAAACTTCCGTCTCTGAGAAGCCTCTGGTCTTCACTGTTCTGCAGGGTAGAGCTGTACCTTCCAGACCTGAGGTTCAGGTAGTGGCTCTGCTCCTTCCTGAGGCTCTGAAGAGCTTGTCTTTCACAGCCAAGAAAAGCATGTGGTTGATGCTGACAATCCCTATTAATAGCAGCAGCTGACACAGACAAACAGGTTCTCTCATGTCTTGGAATACAGTAATTTATAGAACTGATGTCAAATCTCCTGACCACACCTGAGATATAGGAAAGCAAAAAGGCAAAAAGGGTGCTCAGTCCCACAACCCTTAAGGGTTGTGCTATGACTACTTGGTGGGGATCCACCAACCACTCACAGAGGCAAGGCACATCAAGAATTACAATTTGTTTTTTTGCCTCATCCTTTTAAAAAATGTGACAAAATTTTATTTGTTTACTTACTGTGCATATGTATGTATGTGGATACTCATATGTAGGTTCATAGACAACTTCTAGGAGTAGGTTCTGGGGAATTAAACTCAGGTTGTCATGCTCGAGGGCAAGCATCTTATTGGCCCCGGTTTGCCTTTAAAGTTTTTGCTAGTTTTATTGTGGTAAAACTGAGAAACAGATATTATATGCATGAGGGGGTACAATGTGTTCGATGTGATGTATGTATGAAATGATTATCTCACTTTTATATCATCACCATAGTTACCACTGTGTTCATGTGTGTACACTTAAGACTTCTTAGCAGACATCAAGTAAACAAGAATGTTAACAACTACTGTCACTATTGTGTTGTCAGATCCCAGAATGAAGCCACCCTCTGACTGTCAGCTTCCTTAGTTTCCCAGGTAACCACCATTTCACCCTATGCTTCTGTGAGTTTGCTAAGCCAATCTCCATGTGTCAAACAGGAATGGACAAACAGTCCTGATAGGCTTTCTTCCTGAAACCTAGGTGAAATCACGCACCTGGCACACACTTACCGTACTTTTCCTCCTGCGCTGTCAGCACCTGCCCTAAGCTTGGATGTAAGTCTTACTGGCCTCCCTCAGGTCCCTTCAATGAAGGAACACTTTTATTAACTGACTTGGTGACTGAGTTTGTCCACGCCTTGGTTCTCACCTGCTCCAGACAGCTCCGGCAGGCCTCCTGAATCAGCTGCTCTGCGTCTACTTCTTCCCCAACATTGTCCCGCACATTCAGTGCTGCCTTCTGGAAAAACTAAGGAGGATCAGGACAAGGTCAGAAGATCTGCAAGTCTGCATTAGCCAAAGGGATATATGTAATGTTTAACACTATGGGTGAGTATTGCTTTGCTTATGCACAGCCCCTCAGCTTCATAATCACATGTAAAGAAAGATGCTGTGCCTGCAGCAAATGGGCTAATGCAGGCAGAAAACATCAAGGCAATAGAAATCATGGATTTTCAATACTCAATCCCTTATCTGAGGGATAGGGATGGTGATCTGTCCAAAAACCCCAGGATATCAACAGTCCAAGGCTAAGTAGGACAGCAGCTTCCATTGCTGGGTAAGAGGAAGACTGTGATTCTAAAAATACCAAGAAACTACAAGATGAAGCTCCAACGCCTGAGAGATGCTTTTACACACTTACTTAAGTGTCTGAGATGGATCAAGCAGAAGCCACAGAGGCTTCTTTTTAAAGTGCTCAAATTGTATCTCCAAGAGCAAGTTTCAGTTCTCTTTTGAACTTTAGGAAAATTCTGGAAACTATAAGCAATGCTCCTACTGTGGGAGAAAACTATGAGGATGCATTGCCACTTTACATTTAGCAAGTTTAATGCCTCTGTTAACATAAAAAATCAGGAAGAGAGTGTCAGGCATGGTGGCACACACCGTCAGTCCCAGCACTTGGGAGGCAGAAGCAAGTGGGTCTCTGTGAGTTCCAGACCAGGCCAGCCTGGTCTACAGGGCATGTTACAGACCAGCCTGATCTATAGAGCATGTTACAGGGCAGCTAGGACTATATAGAAACCATCTCAAAACAAAACTAACAACAAACAGACAAACAAAACTAGGGAGAGCACATGAATTGACTGCAGATAGTATCACCATTCTGGAGAGCAACTTTCCCCAGGATTCTTTAATTCTATCTTAAAGAGCTGACCCCTCAGAAACCCTCTCAAGTGTACATTTGCAGTGTCACTGCAGTGTAATACTTTAAACATTTACATGTCTTCCTTCCACTATGAGGGCCTGGGGACTGAACTCAGGTCTTCACTGTAGTGGCCAAGTGCCTCGACCTGCTGAGCCAGCTCATTAGCCCCACTCTAGTATTTCTTGTGACATGAGAAAAACTGTAAATAGCCTGAATCTTCTAGGAACTAGCTGCTAATTCAGTTATGGCATATTGACCAGACTATTCCACAACTATTATAAAGAATTAGGGTGAGCTACTGTGCTATGATCCAGAAACTTTACCAACATACCAAGTGAAGTCAGTCAAGACGAGAGGGTGTGTGCAAGTGGCATGCTTGGGAGACTGTATAGTCACTGCTGGCAGTTAGCTACTTCTGGAAGGTGAGTCTTAGTGATTGGCTTTTATTTTTAAAATATTTATTAGTTTGTAAGGAATGTTTTCTATTTTTCTTTAAACATTTAAAAATTAGTACTATTGTATATGTGTGTGGGCATGCTGGTGCCATAGTGTGTGTGTACACAGAGGTCAGAGGGCAATTCTGTGAAGCTGGTGCTTTCCTTCCACCATGTGGGTCCTGGGATTCAGCTCCAGGATGTCAGGCTTCCTTACACACTGAGCTGCCTCCCTGGCCTGTTTTCTGTTTTTAGAACAGGCAGCACATCACCCAGGCTGACCAACAACGTGATATGTAGCTGAGGATGAGTCTGAACTCCTAATTGTCTTGTTTCTATCTTCTAAGTGCTAAAAGATTACAGATATGTGCACATCTGGCTTTAGAGAATATTTTACCAAAAATTTGAAACAGAAAAGTTGAATTATTCAATAAAAATCTAATACCCTCCACACACACAATCCAAAGTCCTTTTTAAAATTTAAAAAAAAAAAATTAGATTTTTATGTTGTGTATGAGTGTTTTGCCTGCATGTATGTCTGTATACCACATGTGTGCCCGGTGCCTGAAGGGTCAGAAGATGATGTTGGTCTCCTGGGATTGTAGTTATGAGATGTGAGCCACGGTGTGGGTGCTGGGAACTGAACCTGGGTCTTCTGCAAAAGCAACAAGTGCTCTTAATCAATGAGCTGTCTCTCTAGCTCTGATCTTTTTCTTTAAATCTTAAATGGATTTACTTTTATTTCAAAAGTACCTCTGGCAGCTGTAAGAAGGGTGGGTTATACAGATCTAGGCAGGAGCCTAGATGAGAAATAATGAAGGTGTGAAGCAGAATGAGACACGGGATATTTGGGAGTAGACCACTCTCTATGGACGATGGACCAGAAGGCAGGTTCCCATGAGAACAGTCCAAAACTGAGCTCTGACCCCCGGTTTGCTCCTCCTCACAGTAAGCCAAAGGCAGCTGCTTTCCTCGCTGCCCAGGATACGTGCCTTGGCATACTTTTCCCCTTCTCTTTCACTCTGTGATCACAGTCATGGATGTAAAAGTCCCTTACTGCTAATGCCAAACAATTATCATCTTTGCTGGGATTATTTAAAGTTTCCTAACTGGTTCTCCTGTAGTCCATTCTCTATATGACACTAATTTTTTTTCTTCAATAAAAAGTATTATTTATTTATTTATTCATTTATTCAATGTAGCCCTCGCTCATCTGGAACTTGCTATGTAGAGCAGGCTGACCTTGAACAGAGACATGCCTGCCTTTGCTTCCAAAGGCTGGGATTAAATGTATGAGCATGTCACTATGCCTGGTTTATAAAGTTTTTTTAATTATGTATATGTGTTTACATGTGCTTGCAGAAGCCAGAGATGCTAGATCCCCTAGAGCTGGAGTTACAGGCAGTTGTTAACCAGCTGATCTTGATGCTGAAAACCAAACTAGGATCCTCCATACAGAAACAGTACACACTCTTAATTGCTGAGTGTCTTTCTAGCCTCTCCCTTAAAAAAATTAGCAATTTTTTAAAGCACTGTCAGGATGAAACAGGAGGATAATAGATTTGAGGTTATCCTGGGTTATATAGTGAATTCTAAGCTTCTTTGAGCTAACTTTAAAAAAACAAAACCAACAGAACAAAACTGTCTGGGGCTGCAGAGATAGCTCAGGTTAGGAGCACTGGCTGCTCTCCAGTTCCTAGGACCCACATAGTAGCTCACAACCACCTGTAAACTCTAGCTCTAGGGGATCCAACAGTCTTTTCTGACCCTGTGTGCACCAGGCACACACAGTACACATCTATAGATGCAGGCAGAACACTAATATACATAAAAAATGTAAAAAACAAACAAAACTCAAAACCCAAAAGCTCAACAACAGCAAAACAAAATGCCCTAAACACTCAGAAAGCAAAAACCCAAAGTGGCTTCAAAATTTTTATATGATCTACAGTTATTTCTTTTTATGAAGCCTGTATTATCCTGATACCAAAGCAGGATAAAGAAAATCTTAGGCCAAGCTCCTTAATGAACACAGAAGAAAAATTCTCAACAATATACTTGCAAACTGATTTCAAGAAAAATCATAAACATCTTTTCATCAAGAGTAAGCAGGCTTTATTCTAGATATGCAAATCAATAATGTAACTCAATACACAATGGATTCAAGTCAGAAATCTTACTAAATCCAGAAAAGGCTTCTGACAACATAAAACACTGCTTTGTGATAAAAGTCCAGAAGAAACTTGGAAGAGAAAGAATGTATCTCAACATAACAAAGGCTACATATGACAGGCCCACAGCCAACATTATATTAAATGGTGAAAACTCAAACTAAAATCAGGACCAGGACAAGGTGTCCACATTGTCTTTTCTTCCTTTTTTTTTTTTTTTTTTTTAAAGACAGGGACTTTCTGTGTAGACCTGGCTGTCCTGGAACTGGCTTTATAGACCAGGCTATCCTTGAACTTAAGAGATTCACCTGCAGTGCTGGGACTAAGGACATGCACTGCCATACCTGGCTCACTTTCTCCACTCTCATTCAGTACAGTAAAGTCTTAGTTATAGCACTAAGACAAGAGGAACATATAAAAAGGATACACTCAAGGAAGGAAGAAGCCAAAGTATCCTTACTTGCAGATGACATTCTATATACCAGAAAACTATTAGAATTGATAAGCACTTTCAGCAAAGTAATAGAATACAAATCAACATACAAAAGCCCACAACCTTCCTACACATTGGTACTAAACAGGTTGAGGAAGAGCTCAGAGAAATATCCTACTCATAATGATCACAAAACAAACATTCCAATAAGCTTGTCTGTAACAAAAACTTTCAAACAATGGAGGAAATTGATGAAGCCACCACATGATGGAAGGACACCCTTCCCCCACACTTATGAACTGGAAGAATCAACACTGTGAAAATGGCATTACCAGAAGCAATCCCCATCAAAATGCATGAAGGTCTGTCTCTAATAACAAGCATCCTAGGTCTATTCTCCCTTAAGCCCCAGTCACCACTTCTTTTCACTAACTCCCTAACATTTGTCTGAAGTGAGCAAGTTTATTATTTGTCTCATAAACTACCACATTCACAATCATGCCTGGAAATATGCTAATCATGGATTACTACTTTTTCCACAGTGCTTGGGATCAATCCCAGGGCTGTGTATACACAACTGCTCTACTAAGCTACACAGAAGCCCCAAATCATTTACATAAAATAGTATTTTAAAAAACAATAAAAGTTTTTTCATGTTTGAAGCAAAGGTGCAGAATACACTAGATTATTAGGCAGAATAAGGTCTTACTTTCAAGCAGTGGAAAAGTTCCTAGGTATATACTCAGAACTGAAAGCTCAAGTTATCTCTGTGGAGTGTGAACCTGAAGAGAAACTGGTGACACGAGGAAGGCCGGCCTGCCTACAAGTCTTCTTCCATCTTCCCCCATTTTTTTTGAGTAGGATCTCACAAGTTCTCCCTAGGAGACCATATTGGCCTTGAACTCACAAAGATCTGCTTGCTTCTTCCTTCAAGGTTCTGGGGTTAAAGGCATGTGTCACACCATGCCTAGCCTTTTCTTTTAGGATTCCTCCCACCCCCTAAATATATGTATGTATCTGTGGAATACACACTCTGTGCATTACCTTCAGGGGCCTGAAGAGGGCACTGGATCCTGGACCTGGAGTTACAGGTAGCTGGGAGTGGCCTGACGTGGATGCTAGGAACTAAGATTGAGCACTCTGCAAGACCAGTAAGCAGTACCAACCACTGAGCCACTTTTCCAGCATCCATTCCTTTTTTCCTCTACCAAGGGTATTGCTATGTTGTCCCAGCTGGCTGTCACCTCCCCGGCCTCCTGAGGAGGCGGGTCTGCCAATGAAGCTGGCTATACTGTTTGTTTTAGTCGCCATGCTTCTCTCACCTTCATGTACTTGTTGAAGACACTCTGGATCTCCTCATTGATGCTTGGCTGCAAGACAGCTCGGAGGAGATCCATAGAGATAGCTGGATCTGTAAAACTGCATTCAGGAGGAAAACAGAGTCAGGGGGAGTGTCCCAAACAGACTCCTCATACCGTCTAGCACTACTGGACAAAAGGAGCTTCGTACTCTGTCTCTGTGAAGTGGGAATTATTTTAAACGTAGAGGATCTCACTGTGTAGCTAGCCTCAAACTCACAGAGATATACCTACCTCTGCCAAGTACTATGGTTAACTCTTGACTATCAATAACCCAGGGGAAAAAATGCCACTAGAATTCTAAAGGCCCATCCTGGGTTCTTTCCTTTCCCTAGGCTGGACCCTTAACTAGTAACCCCACACCACAGTTGAGGAAACAGCAGCTAAGAGAAATTAAGGGATTGCACAAAGTTATCCAGTTAATAATTGTCAGAAACTGCTATCAGAATCTTGGTTTTACATTCTTTGACTTACAGATCTCAAGCACTGGGACGGTAAACGTTAGCTATCTTAGTAGGCTGTAATACCTTCCCTGCTTTGCTTTTTGGAAGTGGAACTGACTTCGGTCTAAGGAAGAATCATAGCCCCCCGAGTGTCACCCCCACCCCGTGCTGTTTCTGCGGGTTGCTGATCTCAGATTCGTGCAGTGGGGCCTCCAAAGCACTCCCCTAAGCCCACATAACCGGATATAGATCTCACAAGCCTTACCTTGTGGTCATCTGAGAGCGGCGGCCCCTTCGCTGCACCTGCCGGTGTTTTATCATTATGTTCCAAGGGTTCTGTGGGGACCAAGTGGGCAAATGTCACCGAGTCCCCTCATAGTGGGGACGAGGAGAAAGTGGGTCTAAAGCTAAACCTAGACGTTCTCGCTTCTCACTTCTCCCACCTTGGCGTGAAGGGGAATTCAGTGGCTGGAAGACCCTGTCAGGGTGGAGGAAATGGGAAAATGTTTTCTGCCTCAAACGTCCAAAGCTTGCTTTTTCTCGGAAGAGCAGCAGTGTTTACCGAGGGTCTACTGTGACGGGTGGCGAGTCAGGGCGCTCTACCCGCTTTTTATCAGTCCATCCCACCACAACTCCATCAAGCTGGGGTTACTGCTGTTCATTTCACAGAAGAGAAACCTGGCGCTCAGAGGTTGTCACATCAGGCCCACGTCACCTAGCTAGAATCTGAATCCAGATCGTCGCAAGGACAAACCGGCACCCCCAGGGCCGCACAGCCGGCGCGTTCTCTTGCCCGCGGGCCCTGAGCCCGGGAGCCCGAGGCCCTGCCCGGCCCGAGCCCCGACCTCGCCCGGGCGCCCTCACCGTGAGAACCGGCTGCCCTGCCGCGCCCGCATCGCCCAACTCCAGGCCTCCTCGTTCCGCCACGCCGGGGCCCCGCGGCTGCTCGGTGTCGCCAGTCGCCCCCATGGCGCCCCCGGCCCACAACAACCTCAGCTCGACTCAGCCACCGGAAAGCGGCGCCGTGACGTCACGGGAGCGCCCTGTCCACCCGGCCGGAAGCGCGACGCGGGTTTGCGGTGCGGTTGCTATGGGAACCGAACTGCCGCCTGGGAGCTGCGACTCGGTGGATTTCCGGATCTTGGGTGTGGGGACGAGGTTGGGGCTTCGAAACCCCTGGAAGACGTCGGCTGGGGACCGAGTGTGGGTGTTCGGGTACCATCCAGTCAAGGGACGGCACAGTGCGGGTGTGAGGAGCATAGACTGCGGCTGGGGAGCACAGGGTTTCGGATGGGGGCTGTCCGAAGTTCAGTCTTGAAAACTGCAGGAACATCTGGTAACTTGATGCTACACTCCAGAATTGGAGCAATCCAACGCAGGAGCCAGGAAAGCCAACAAAAGGAGGGCTGCTCGTGCCGTCCCAAACACCCACTAGTCTTGGCGGTCTGCCTGTTGTGTCCAAAGGCATCAAAATGAAGGTTGAGTTTTGCCTTGTAAACTTGTCCTGTTGCAAAGAGCTGGCTTTCCCTAGATGGTTGATTTTGGGATAGGTTGAGGATGAAGGGTTTGGCAACTGTGGCGACATTCTTCATCCAGAGCCCCGCTTAGTACTGTTTCAGAGGTAAGCTGTGTCTGGGAAAGAATTGGATTCATTTATGGGTGACAACGTTATTCTTCTCAGGTTACATTAGTCAGGTAGTGTAAAGTGTATGAGTTTTGCCCCAGGAAAGATCTAGGTTCAAACCTGTCGTGGTATGATTATTAACGTTGGCTATGGGCAGGTGTGATGTTGCACATAACCTCAGAACTCAGGAAGAAGTAGCAGGAAGCTCAGGAGTTTGAGGCCAGTGTAGGCTGCATAGCTGGGCACCGTCTCAAAGCCCAGGGCTAAGAACATTGGCTGTAGGTCTGGATCTTTGCTCTTCTGTACGCTTACTGCATGATCACCCGCACTCCCTTCCACAGGGATCAAGCTGTAAACTTTTTGTGAACTTGTGTGGATGCTGAAACACTTGGATGCTGCTTTCCCATGGGCTCTGACGGATTCCAAGGATAGACAGAATGTTACATGACTAGCTTGGTTATTTTCTTATTAAATTGTCTTCCCAGTTCTTCCGTTAGTGGCTAGGTAGGGCCAGAGGCCCTTCCAGATCCTGTGGACAGAAGGAAGAACACTGAGCTTTTGTTCCCTGCCAGGGCCATTCTTGGCAAGGCCAGCAATGGACTGGCACCAGGGCTCTGGGGGGCCTGTGGCCAGGACCCAGAGACTGACAGATTTATGTAAAGCTGTGGCTAAATATTACAGATCACAAGATATGAAATATTTTGCTTACTGTACCAGAATGTACCTTGCAGAAAAGGAACTAGAGTTCCCTCTAATTCTTGTTTTGGATGAACTTCACTGACTTGTTTTCTGCTGTGCCCCCCCTCCCCCATTCGAAGGGTATGTTAAGAGCTGTGGTACTAATAAACTTGCTGACTTGAGTCATCAGCCTTCACAGCTCTTCTGACCCCAGCTTTGGACTGTTTATTTTTCTCATCTTTGATCCTCCCTGTCAGAGTCCCAGTGAACCCAGGAGGAACAGCTGGTCTGGTTCAGCCTCTGTCATTTTGACCCTTCTGCTCCCTTTTTGATCTTTAACACAACAGCAGTCTCTTCATAGTTTTCTGGCTTCCCATCGGGATCCTCAACACTTGTCTAAGAGTATTATGTATATTGTATGGCAGTATTTGCTCCCTCCCATCACATGTGCCCTTTGGTAGTGCCAGGAAATTTTCCACACGTCAGCAGCCAATCACTGTTCTTATTGTGAGGAGAAGGCTTCTTGGGGGTTATTGTGTAAGTGGAACTGTTGGGATTGGGTTGACAGCAGTTACCCAGTCCTGTCCTTTCCTTTGCTGATACCTCTGCCCTGAACTGAGCTCTCAACTCTCAACATCAGCAGGATGCTAAGCTACCTCTTCCTCACGAAGGCACTTCTTACTCTTGGGCCCCTGGCATCCTGGGTAACTGCAGGAAAACACGGTGAGCTATCATTTGGGGTCCTCGGCTAAAAGTAATAGAGAGTTACTCGGGGAGAGATCATCTCCTGCCTTGTAAGGTTTCTCGTTTGTGGATCCAGCCGTCTGTCTCTGTAGGAAGAACTGGATGGAAAGATTGTTGGAACAGTTGCGTTTGTTTCCTGCTCTGCCACAAGGACTTAGGACTTGTAAAGACATACACTCTAGCTGTCTTCTAGAGCTCATTAAATGAGGACAGGACCACACAACAGCTCTGTCTGTCCGTCTGTCTGTGTCTCTGCCTTCCTCTGCAGCATTACTGGTTTTTTAGTAGTCGTGGGGGTGTGGGTGTCTGTGTGGCAGGAAGAGAAGGAGTTCTTAGAGATCATCTGCATGGGAATGCATGGAGATGCCAGGCTCCTTGAGACATCTCTGCCTCTCATTTCCTAATTATTTATTTTAAGATCGTGTAAGTGTATGGCATGTGTGTACAGTACCTGCAGAGACCAGAAAACGGAGTAGGATCCCCTTGAGCTGGAGGTACTGATGGTTGTAAAGTGCCAGAAATGGGTGCTAGGCACTGAACTTGTGTCCTCAGGAAGGGTGTAATGTAATCTTAACAGCTGAGTCCTCTCTTCATTTCTTTAGCTTCCACTAGTAGAGGCTGATCCCACCCCACCCCCAGGCCTAACCAACTATCTCAATTTCATAGAAAATCTCTTCCAGTAAAAGAGGGACAGGGCCTTCCTGATTAGGACTCATGCAAAGATCTGTGCCAAAGCCATAGTCCATGTCTTGCTGGGCAGAAATGCTGCAGCACAGGCTGTGGTAAGGCCCACCAAGTCACGAGGGGCAAGATTGCAATGTGTTCCCTGGCCTTATCTCTTGCATGGAAAGAACCAGAGGGCTTTCCACCTCCTAGATTGTCTCCAGACCCCTGGCTATGTAGGTTACCCCTTTGCCCTTTAAGGTCTATGGCCATTCCACACCCCAGCTCTGTCTCCTATCAGGAAAGAAAATGCCATTGATGATCCATGTCTTTTTACTTTGGACTAGAGCAGTGTTGTGAAGGAAAGCCCACTTAAGACAGTGGTTAAGTATCCCAGGAGGGTAGGTAGGTGGGACAGCTCAGCGGGTAGAGGTGCTTCCTGCCTGACTTGCAAACCTGAAGACCTGAGTTCCATCCCCAGAATCTATGCAAAGGGGAAAAGAGAGAACCGATTCCTCAAAGCTGACCTCTGAGCTCCACACACCTGCCACCATCCACAGGCCTCCCCTAAAATAATCATAATTTTAAAAGGGCACTTCTTATTTCAGGATCTTGCTATGTAGCTCATTGTGACTTCATACTCAGGATCCTCTTGATTTTTGTGCTGGGATTATAAGTGTGTGCTTCCAGGCCTGGCCTGTTTTAAATTCTAAAGTCAGGGTCTTGCTGTGTAGCCCTGGAACCTGTAGACCTCCTGCCTTCTCTTTCCAGGGTCTGGGATTATAGGTGTTAGATCCCAGAGTCTCCAGCTGCCTTTCTCACTCTCAGAATCAGGCCATGCCTTCCTGTGGCTCAGGTCTCTACCTCCTCTGGTATAGTAAGGACTTGTAAACAAATGTTCTTTCTTGTCTTGGAAAATTGTTCTGATGCTTCCCCAGAAACTGGCTTTGAGTTATGGCCAGGCTCCCCACTCTCTGGGAAAAGCCAGGAGGAGCTCTGAAGAGCCCTCCCCTCCCTCCCCCCCTCCCTCCCCGCCTGCTCCCCACAGCTGTCCTGCCTTGGTGTCCTCACTTTAGGTGTCCTTATTCTCACCCCCCAGCCTAATCATGGCCTCCATGCTCCTAGGTTTTCCTTAACAGCAGAGCTCATTTTAAAGGGTAACTGGTCTCAACTTCTTTCTCCTGAGCTTGCTTCTTTTTAAAAAATTAACAACTTTATTTACTTTTTTATTTAGTCTGTACGCACCAGCTAGGGCACGTGTGTGTAGGTCAGATAACTTGTGGGACCTGGTTCTTCCCTTCCACTGTGTGGGACCTGAGGCTCAAATTCAGCTCTGCAGGCTTCTGGCAAGTGCCTTTTCCTACTGAGCCGTCTTACCAGCCTGTTTTTTTTAATTTTTAAAATTATTATTATTATTATTGCTGTTGATTTTTTGAGATAGGGTTTCTCTGTGTTACAGCTCTGGCTGTCCTGGAACTCACTTTGTAGTCTAGGATGGCCTTAAACTCAGAAGAGACTTTCCTGCCTCTGCCTTTCAAGTGTTATTATTATTATTATTTAATGTGGGTGCTGGGGATCCAAACTCAGGTCCTCAAACCCAGTTCCTCATGCTTGTTCAGAAAGCATTTTACTGACTGGATTATCCCCCAATTCATGCCTTTAAAAATGCATTATTTTAATCTGTATTGTGTTCTTGTTCAAGTTTATATGCACCACAGGTGTGTGGGTACCCTCATAAGCCAGAAGGGGGCATCACATCCCTTGGAACTGGAGTTTCAGATGATTTGGGGTCTGGACCCAGGTCCTCTGTAGGCAGAGTAAGTGTTCTTACTCATGAGCCATCTCTCCAGGTCCCGTGTGTTTGTTTTTGAAACAGTAAAAGAGGTAGTCCCAAAGTTATTCAGAGATCATTCTGCTCTAATATGTGTACCACACATAAGGCATGTCCAGTGTAAAGAGATGCTGTACGTCTGACTGCAGCAAGAGATGTACAGTCCCACTCTTCAAGCAGAAAGCTGGGTAAGTAACTTCCTCTTCATGTTTCATGGCAGATTAACTTTCTCCTTTGTCAAACATACACACTATCTGGTGCCAAGGTACCAAATTATTCTCTGATAGTTGGTTTTAGTTTACTTTGAGAACAAAACAAAACCAGCTATATTCTGAGAACTGAACAAAGATACACAGAGAACCCTAGTCATGGGCACTTCTTAGATTACTTCTAGCCAAGCAGAGCAGGATGCCAGGAGACAGTGCCACATAGTCTTCTGTGGAGACTGATTAGGAAGAGGATGACTAGTTCCCAATCCCCACAGTCAACTGAGAGAGTCTCTACTAAAATCTACCCCAAGAACCTGCAAAGGGACAGCAGAATAGATGTTAGATGTCTGTAGAAGGCAGCACACACTCCTCTATTCCCCTGTTTCTGAGACTTTCTGCTCTCTCTGCACACATACGGGCTAGTATCCTGTTAATGGTTGAGGCAGATTCTTTTATTTGCAATGTTAGGGGATCTTTGGAAAGAGATCCCTGATAATCATGACCTACTTCTCTACTTGTATATTTTCTCCACAAACATCTATTGATGTTTATTTACTACATCCAGTGATGAGTTCTGGGTACACTGTGCTGGACAAAGCGTTGCAATTAAATACATGATTTTTAACTGTGATAAGGACAACAAAGGAGCACTAAAGGGTGCTGAGAGAATAATGGGCACTCACATTGGGCGGGGCGGCTAAGGAAAGAATGGGAGCAACTGGGAGAAGCTAAAACTAGCCTGGGGAAGGGTGTGGCTGTACACTGAAGAGAACCTCGATAGAAGTCTTCAGAGGAAGACGAGGCAGGGTTAGGGCAGAGGTGGGAAGATGATACCAGTAGAGACAGAGACCTTTGACACTAGGGAGGTGGCAGTGGCAGTTGAGAAAGGTGACAAAGATTTCTGTGTCATGGGCCATGCTTCCTTTACCATTCCTTTAAGAGTCACTAAAAGTTATTAGAAGTTGGTGGTGTTGGCCAGGTGGTAGAGGCACACATCTTTAATCCTAGCATTGGGAGGCTGAGTCAGGTGGGTCTCTGTGAGTTCGAGGCCAGCCTGGTCTACATTGAGTCCCAGGACAGCCAGGGCTACACAGAGAAACCTTGTCTTGAAAAACAAAACAAACAAAAATGTTGGTGGTGTCACCTGTGTGAAACTTACTTTTTTTTTTTTAGATTTATTTATTCATTAAGTATACAGAAGAAGGCACCAGATGCCATCACAGATGGCTGTGAGCCACCATGTGGTTGCTGGGAACCAGACTCAGGACCTCTGGAAGAACAGTCAGTGCTCCCAACCACTGAGCCATCATCTCTTCAGCCCAAAACTTACTTCTTACTTTGATACTATTTTAGATTTTTCATGGCTGCTTTTGCTTGTTTAGACTTCTCAGTATTCTCCATGATAACATTTCCTGTCTCTCTTCATTCTCCAGACTCCTTTTTTGGGAGTGATGTTAGATATAGACACTGGTTTTTGGAGAGCTAACCCAGATACAATATTGCAACCTTATGTCTGAGTCTTAGGTAGCCCAGGTTGGCCTCCAATAATCTGTATAGCCAATGCTGGCCTTTGACCCCAATATTCCTGCCTCCACCTCCTGAGTCCTGGAATTACAAGCTGTTTCCTTTATATCCTTTCCTCTTTTGGAGACAGAGTCTCACTGTTTTGCTCAGGCTGCCCTGGAGCTTGTGATTTCCTTGCCTTTGTGTCTGAATGACATTCTGTTGTCTGCAGAAACTGGAACCAGTCTCTTACCTGCACACACAGTGTGTTAGGGTTGCAAGTGTAGATTTGGGTTGTCTGAGACAAGTGGATCCCTAGGCAAGGCTCTGTGCTTTTCTTTCTGTTTCTTTTCCTATAAGATGGAAGGATCCTGGAGAGCTGTTATAAGGAGTTCAAGGGTGTGTTAGTCCTTCAGTATACATTAGATTCTTTTCTTTTGGCTCCTCGGGGGACTGGGTCTGGGCTATAATATTCTTGCCTCCCCGCTTCCTCCTCTTCATACCCTCCCTTCCCTCCTTCTCTCTGATAGTCTGTCTATGTAGCCTACAGTGGCTTTGAATGTTCAGTCCTCCTGCCTCAGCTCCCCAGTGCTGCAGTTGTAGTCACACGTGACACCACAGGCCCAGGAGTACAGATGGTTCTCTTTCTCCACCCTGCTGGTCACCCCTTTTCTGAAAGCCGGAAACTCCACAGAATATGTCATCTTTCCTTTCAACCATGTCTCCCTGGCAACAAGCTCCTTTTTAGTACCCAGTGGGGTAATCTGTACCTGGTTTAGACAGCCATCTTGGACAGGCTGTTCATAAGAGAGACTAGAGCATTAAAATCCTTGTCAGGACTCTCAGTTCCCAGCTCTAGGACCAAACCTGGGAACCTGTTATGGACAAGTCCCTCACTGTCAGCTTGCAGGGCCTCATACAATCTTCTCAGTGTTTGAAGCTCCCGTCTGAATTGTGGGGGTTGAGGGTGAGGCTGGTTCCCAGGTGTGGTACTTGTGAGCTACTTTGGCCTTTGGCCATGAAAGCTGGGACTTCCTTTTCCCTTGGGATTAGGCAGGTAGTCTACAGATCCCTCAGAGCGCACAGGCTGAGCAGGACCTGATGGAGTTGGGCCAGCAGCAGGAGTTAGTGTTTAATTTCTTCAGCATCTATAGCTCCTGTTATAGAGAAGGGTTGGTTGCTCACAATGAGACTGATCCCCAGGAAGCTTTTCTTCCCGAGCTGTAAGAAACCTTTGACGTCATAGGTATTCTGTAGCAGAGCTGGGCTGTTTGACAAAGGGGGTGTGCTGCTCAGCTTTCCCGAGGCACAGGTGACATTGGAATGTGCTCTTGGGTAAGTTCTGGTCTGAAGGAGGCCTGTGCTGAGTCTTGTTTGCTCAGTGGGCTTGGACAAGTGTGTTCATAGCCCTCCCCTCTGTCATCTTCATAGAGTGGTGATGTAGTTGGGGAGAAATGCATTTGACGTGTCTGCATTATATCTGCCAGGCAATGCTCAGGACTCCTACAGTTAGTGCAATGCCAGTCTGCTCTGTTTCCCTCCCCACTCACCTGCATCTCCACCCGCCCACTTACTCATCAACCATTCATTTACACCATGTATGGAGAGTCAGCCCTACCTGGCACATTGGTTTCGATGACAAGCCAGGTCCCCACCTTTGGTGGAGTGTAGAAGAGAGAGCTGTAAAGGCAGAGGCTGTGAGGGCGGGGAGGGCCTTGTTCCCAAGGAAGTAAAAGAAGCCCCTTATGATTGGAGATGATCAAAGAGGGTGGCTCCAGGTGAGGCTGTGGGTGGCAAGGCACAGAGTTGGGGCAGCTTTGGGCTGCTTTCCCGGATTTTATTCTAAGTGCAGAAGGAAGTAATTAGAGCCAGTGATAGCTCAGTTGGGTAAAGGCCACACAAACGTGAGGATCCAAGTTCAACCTAGTGATGGAAGGAGAGGACTGGCTATAGAAGCTGCTCTCTGGGGGCTGGAGAAATAGCTCAGAGGTTAAGAGCACCAACTGTTCTTCCAGAGGTTCTGTGTTCAATTCCCAGCTACCACATGGTGGCTCACAACCATCTAGCTTGATATCTGGTGCCCTCTTCTGGGACACAGGCATAGTGGAGGCAGAATGTTGTATACCTAATAAATAAATCTAAAAAAAAAAAAAAGAAGTTCCTCTCTGATCAGTACAGGCACACTGTGGCATTCATGCACACAATAATAAATACAGGTTTAAAGATGTTTGTAAAGATTTACCTAGGCCATGTGTGGTGGGAATGCTCATAATCCCAGCACTGGGAAGGCAGAGGCAGGAGGATCAGGATTTCTAGTCCATTCTCAGCTGCATGGTGAGTTTAAGGCAGTCTGGAAAAAGCCAAAAAAAACAAAAAACAAAACAAACAAAAAAAAAAAACCAAAAACATCATTGAGGGGAGTCCCGATGAGAGAGGTCTATTCCAGTTTTCATTTGGGAAAGGCTGTTTTGATGTGCAGCGTGGATGAGGTCACAGATGATGGAAGACCAGGTGAGCAGCCATCATGGCAGACTGGGTGAGAGATGAACATGGTTTAGGCCAGGGAGCTTACGGTAGTGCAGACATGGAAAAGCAGAGACTTAAAGGATCAGGTAAAGAAGTAAATGACACTGAGGACAAGGGTGTGCCAAGTGTCCAGCCTGAGTGCCAGGGTGGCAGTGATGATCTTTAATAGAAGGGGACCCCCAGGGAGGTAAATACCGGAGCTGAGGCAGGAGTAAAGCCTGTTCACTCACTACAGCTTTGCTGCTTTTTGGTGATAGGTGGGGGTGTTGGAGAGGGGCAGATGGAGGGTGGAGGTGATCATCCCAATTCCAGATACTCGTTTCTCGTTCTGGTCCTTGGTAGCATAATCAGTTGTGGGCTTATTGAACTGCATGCTTTGTAGTGGCTGAGTTCATATTGGTTAGCAGAACCAAGATATTGAGGGTAGGGCATTGCCGGAACCATATGTGCCAGGACAATGATGGGTGCCTTGAACTCAGGAACCTGGTTTCAGGAGAGTATGAGAGAGTACAAATGCTGTCTAGCTTAAAAATGAGAATGGTAGGGCTGGAGAGATGGCTCAGCTGTTAAAATTACTGGCTGCTCTTCCAGAGAACACAGGTTCAATTCCAATATCTGTATGGTAGCTCATAAACGTCTGCAATCCCAGATGGGATCCGATACCCTCTTTTGGCCTCTTTGGGCATCAGGCATGCATGGAGACAAATATGCAAACAAACACTGGTACACATAAAAACAACAACAGAAAAAACAAAAAGGCGATTGGGGAAATGGCACGGTGCTTAAGAGCACATACTGTTCTTATAGAGGACCTGAGTTCAATTTCCAGCATCAGCATGGCAGCTTACACCCATCTATAACTCCAGTTCCAGGGCTTCTGACACCCTCATACAGATATACATGCAGGCAAAATACCAATGAACATAAAATTAAAAAACAAAAACAAAACAAAGGCAGGAATGGCATCATCTGATTTAGAGGCAGTGAAGTCCCATTAAGTCCAGGAGTTTGAGCTGACAGGGATTAGTTGACTGTGGATGTGAGTTACGAAGGAGGATGGTGGTGCTGAGCAAAGGTTAAGGGGATGTGATCTGGTCCTCGGGACCCAGCCTGCATCACAGGGATCCATTCCTTGCTTTTGAAATTTGGCAAAACTCTAGGGCATGCCAAGGAAGCTGGGCTAGGAGAGAACAGAGGTAAGGTCTCCACTGTGTCTGCAGAGCGTCCGTCGGACTTGGAGGGGAGGGGAGGGGAGAGGAAGGGAGGGGAGGGGAAGAGAGGGGAGGGGAAGCTTTGCTCCCATCAGAGCTAAGTTCATTAAAATGCTGACACCTGCCAGTATGGTGGCCCCCTTTTCAGTCCATTGTTCAACACTGAGAAGCGGGTGACAGTGCAGTTTTCCTCTGGGTCACTTCCATACCCAGCTCTCAATGATGAGGGGGTTCATTTTATTTTTGTCAAGTGTATTGAGGTGTTTGTGAGGCAGATGAGGAGGTGCAGTGAGATATGTCAGGTAGTCATAGTAACCATGTTTTCCAAATTAAAAAATCAGGCTGTAGGGTTTTGATAGGATATCATAACAACACAGAATATCCCTGTGCAGGAAAATCCCCAAACACAAGACTATTACGGTTCATCTTTGGGGTCCAGCACTTGTTCTTTCCATCACTACAGACTCCCTGGAGCCTGCTGTGTACACTCATATATAACCTACTGCTTTCGAGGCTCTGGGCTAGGCATGTTTTGTTTTCCTACAAAACTTTAATTGTTCATTACTTCTCTCCACATTTAAAGAGCTGTGATGAGTCATGGTGAATTAATTTGGCTTGGATGTAGTCTCTTTGGGTGTGCCTGCTCCTGGGGCCAAGTTGCCTGCATCTTTTAAGGATGTTGTAGTAAAATGTAACTCATTGCAATTCAGGCTGCTGAGTTTTGTCCTGCTTAGCTGCTAAGTTCTGGATCAGCCCCACTCTCTTCTCTTAATTTTGTTATTGTCCTAGCAGTGATGAAGGGGCACATCTAGAATATATTTGGTTATAGATAACAGAATAGCGATTCATTGTCCTCAGGTTACAAGAATTCTGAGGTGGGTGTCAGAGCTGTCATGGTAACTCAATGATGCTACCAAGAAGGAAGCATCTCCCTGTCATCTTGACAGTCCTTGACTTTGCCTCATGCTAGTGACTTCCTACTTCAAAGAAGGCTGCCTTACATCTCCACAGCATGTATGTCTTTGTGAGAAGTGGCAGTTTGTATCAAGAATTCAAAAAGTAGGGACCGGAGAGATGGCTCAGCAGTTAAGAGCACTGGCTGTTCTTCCAGAGGACCCAGGTTCAATTCCCATATGGCAACTTACAGTCTGGAACTCCAGTTTCAGGGAATCTGACACCTTCAGGGACATATGTGCAGGAAAACATGCATGCACATAAAATGAAAACAAATTATAAAAAAATACAAAGCATCTTATTTTGTGGTCACCTCTTCTTGCAAGAGAATATGGAGGAGGCAAATCATTTGGGATAGACTCAATGCATTTGGGATAAACCTGGAATTTTATGAATAAGTCTCATAGTATAGCAGACTGTCCCCAGATACAGTGAGCAGAGACAATAATTTATTCCTCATCACATCTGTGAGGGTGGCCCAGGCTCTCTTGCATATTTGATTTTCCCATATGATATAGCTCAGGTCATTCATGCATGCAGCTGTGAGCTCAGTAGAGCTGGGAGGTCTGGGATGGTATTTCATATTTACCTACTTGCTAAAAAGGAGACAGGGTTTCACTGTGTAGTCTGGAAATCACTCTGTAGATGAGCCTGGCCTTGAACTCAGAGATTCACCTACCTCTGCCTCCTGAATGCTGGGATTAAAGTGTGTGCCTTGGCTTACTTACTCATTTTAATTAATTAACTAATTTGTGTATTTCTGCATATTTGTGTGTATGTGCACATGCATGTGGAGGCCAGAAGTCAACCTGAGGAGCCGTCTGCCTTGTGTTTTTTTTGAGTCAGTGTCTCACTTGCTGATTAGGCTAGGCTGACTGGCCTGTGTGCTCTAGATGTCTGTCTGTCTCCTCCATCCCACTGCTGGTACCAGCACACCCAGCCTTTTGCATGAACACTGGGGATCATTCAACAAAGCATGGCAAACATTTTCCAATGGAACCTTCTCTTTAGCCCCCTGGGAATGTGTAGCGAGAAATCAGAGTTTACCCAGATAAACACTTGTAATGTTAAAAAACTAAATCCAATCAAAGTGTGGCCAGCTAGAAAGACCCCAAGACACAAAGACTTCCACTCTTTAGCCCCCAACATTCCAAAAAAACCCTAAGTCTCATTCCCTTGTATGCCTCTTTCTCCTTTGCTCCCTCTCAAAATTTCCTTTATACCATAAGTGTTTTTAAAATAAATAATATTGCCAAATTATATATATATATAAAATGACTAAATATCATTTTTACAATATCTGGCACCACACATTGGGCACCATCTGTTGTAGAAGATTTTTTTTGGGGGGGACCATTTGGGCCAGAGGTTTTGACTTTGTTTGTGGTGGCTTTTATCTCTCAAAGAAATGCATCAGATGCTTATATTAATTTTATATTGTTTGGCCTATGTCTTAAGCACATTATTAGTTAGTTCTTTTATCTTAATTTAATTTATTTTTAGTAATCTATCTGGCACGTGGTCCAGCCTGTGGCTCACCTAGATTTTTTATATTTTTTTTTTTTTTTTTTTTTTGCGGGGGGTCAGATGGAGACTGACTGACTCCGCCCACCTTCTACCTGTCTCTACTCTGATCCTCCACCCACTTCTACAGTGCTCTACACAGGCCAAAACAGTTACTTTATTTACAGCATACAGAGAACATTTCCACCACAGGAATGTATTTCTCCTGTCCATGAGATGCACTCCGGTCGACAGTGCATCTCAACACACCACAGTGTATCTCAAGCTGCTTGATACACCGTGGCTGGCTTCTGAGAGGGGTACTCCAAGAGGACAGGCCTCTGTGTGCAGGTGGTCTTAGGTCTCTGCTTGCACTGTGCTTGCTAATGCCCCTCTGGTAAAAGCCCAGGTCAATGTGGAAGAGGACTGCATCAGGGTACACATCCCAGGAGATATAGTTGACTGGGTCAAACACTGCATGTCTGTCACAGTGTGAAGGAGGGGAGGGTGAACTGAAGGTATGTAATTCATGTTTGCTATGGTGGATTAGAGTGAACAGTGGTTTTTGTTTTTTATCCTGCAAGCACCAAAACCAGTGTAGTTCATGGCCAGAAGAAATAGGATGAATGTGGAATATTAGGGTGTATTAAAAATTAAAATAAATAATATTAAAAATCTATATTTACATCACTGAAAAATGTATTTTCATTTGAGCACATCTGAGTTTCAATGCTTTGATTCTGTGGCAGGCTTAAGTGGTGGATGTCCTGCCGACCCTCTTCCATGTGAGGAGCTGTGTGATGGGGACACATCTTGTCCCCAGGGACACAAATGCTGCAGCACTGGCTGTGGCCACGCCTGCCAAGGAGACATTCAGGGAGGTATGTTGGTTCTTTGGGAGGAGAGTCATAAGTGCCCTCTGGGTGCCAGGTAAGTCTGGGGGAGTGTCCTGTGGACACCTTCCCAGGGAAGCAAGCTGTCTTCTTTATCATTCCCTGGCCTCCAGCCAATGCAACTCTTCCTTCTAGGGTTAAAGGTCAATGTTGGCATGGAAAGAACTAGAGAAGGGATGTATGGTAATGAAGCTTTGGTCTGGGGTCTGCTGTGGGTGTCACTTTTGGCTGGGCTAAATAATTGCCTCTTTCAGGATCTGTTTTCTCTGTCCAGCAAAGAAGTTGCTTAGTATCGCTGTTTTTTTCAGATCAGTTGAGACGGGGTCTCATTATTTAGCCCAGGCTGGTTTTAAATTCAGAGCCCTGGCATTACGGGGCTGAGACACTGTTATTGGTCTCAGGTGTCTCTCTCTTTCAATCTTTTTTTTTTTTTTTTTAAGACAGTGTTTTATGCAACCCAGATGGACTAAAATTTCTATGTAGCTCAAGATGACCTTGGACTTCTTATCTTATTTCTATCACCTGTGTGAAGGGGTCCCTGGCATGTACCACCTCACCCAGTTTATATACTGCTAGGGACTGAACCCAGGGCTTCATGAATGTTGGGCAAACATTCCATGTGTTTGCTAAGCTACATTCTCAGCCTGTTAGTCTGTTTATATTCCCATTCATGTCCAACCTTCTGTCTGTATACACACGCTGCTTGTTAGGGATCCTTCATCTGTACATACATGTCGTTTGTTAGGGAAGACCAATGAGGAATTACAGATGTTCCTTGACTGTAATGACCTGATAAATCCACTGGAAATGGCAAGTCTTGTAAGTTGAAAGTCCATTTAATACTCTTGTCCCAGTCAGGGTTACTATTGCTGTGGTAAAACACCATAGCCCAAACCAAACTGGATAGGAAAGGTTTCTTTAGCTCACAGTTCCACATTATAGTCCTTCATGGAAGGGAGTCAGGGCAGCGACTCAAACGGGAGGACCCTGAAGGCAGGAGCTGACGCAGAGTCCATGGAGGAACACTGCTTACTAGTTTGCTCCCCATGGTTTGCTTAGCCTGCTTTCTTTGTTTTTTTGTTTTGTTTTGTTTTGTTTTGTTCTTTGAGACAGGATTTGTCTGTGTAACATCTCTGGCTGTCCTGGAACTTACTCTGTAGACCAGACTGGCTTTCAACTCACAGAGATCTGCCTGCCTCTGCTTCCTGAGTGTGTGCGCCACCAGGCCCAGCTCAGCCTGCTTTCTTATAGAACCCAGGACTGCTAGCCCAGGGATGGCACCACCCAGAATGGACTGGGCCCTTCCCCCATCAATCACTGATTAAGAACATGTCCTACAGCCTGTTCTTATGAACACATTTTCTCAATGGAGGCTCCTCCTCTCAGATGGCTCTAGCTTGTATCAAGTTGATATAAAACTGGCCAGCACAACTCTCAACCCACCAAAGCTCACTATGGAGTGTCAGTTGTATGCCAAGGCAGTCTATGGCTGACTGAGTTGTGGCTTCTGCTGCCCAACAGTGGAAGTATGTATTATACTGCATATTGCTGATCTGGGAAAAGATAGAAGTTGAACATTAAAGGATTGTTCCTTCTGATTCTGTATCATTCTTTTATCATTGACAAATGATATCATGATGAATATGCATATAGACACACACCACATGCACACACAATACACACACCACACATACATTCACACAACCACATACTACACACACACACACACACACACATACATGATCTAAATAAATTTACATGAAAGAAGACTTACACAGGATTATGGTGGCACAAATCAGGGGCATTAAACATGGAATGAGATAATACATGGAATTCAATCATAGGGAGAAGACAGGACCATGTCTCTCTGCTCTTGGTTCTACTGGCAAATCTGCATTCCACTAACCTCTAGGGACTGGCTTTGGGAGTTTGATAACTCCCATGTCAGAGGTGTGTGGATGTACAGTGCCTCAGCCCTCCAGCTTCCCTGCTTCCAGCCACATCTAGTTGGGAGTCAGGCTTGATTCAGCTGGGCCCCGTCTAAAAGCTGTAGGTGGGAATTTGGGGAGAGAGGAGTCAGCTCCCTGTGCCTGTGTTCTCCACAGGGCGGGATGGCCAATGTCCCAGTGTTCTGGCGACCCTGTGTATTGTTAACTGCATGGTGGATGAGAACTGTCAACCCGGGGAGATATGCTGCAAGTCAGGCTGTGGCCGCTTCTGCATCCCCCGATTCCTGCCCCTCGAACAGCCCACAAACTCCAGCTGGACCAACAGGTCTAATGCTGAATTGGGTGAGTATTGCCCACGATGACCTTTGACCAGCCTTCACTGCCGTTCACACTCCCCTGTTAGTTCCTAGGAAGGCAGCTTCTGAAGGGCATCAAGAGTGTGGTTAGGAAGACTTCGTCACGGGGCCACACCCCTCATCTGGACACTGGGTTCACAGTGCTCACAGTGTGTGGCTCTCTGTTGGGAGGTCTTTCTGGGAGGGATGCGACTTGATTAAAGCCTAAGCAGATGACGTGTTACAGAGGGTGGGAGGGCAAAAAACAGACAGCATTTCTATTTGATAACAGGAGATGTGAGGCCGACTCCAAATGACAAGAGTCTTTTGAACCAGTAGGAAGTCTGACGAGGCTCCCCAGGCTGGAAGGGAAACAGCTGGGCAGCTGGAGTCGGGAAGTTACCACTGTGACCTGAAATGTCTTCTACTTGCAGAGACTCACACACCCTAGCAGTTCTGACTCGTCTGGAGCTCCTGGAATCTTCTGGAAGCCAAGAAGGAGTGATGTCCTGGCACTCTTACACCCGACAGATCCCAGCCTTCTCCTCTTTGTTTCTGCTGCCTGGACCAGCCCTGGGGACAGGTGCTTCTCTTTCCCAATAAAACACTGGCATGGACCCTCTTGTCTGCACTGTGTAGGGGCTCAGCTGAGGTGGGAGAGCCAGTGGGGCTACCTGGCTTTGGCATTGTGAGACCTGTGGACTAAAGAAAGAGCAGATTTTTAAAAAATGTAACATGTATGAAGAAGAGTATTAGTGTCCAACATGAAATGACTAGTTAAATAAGCCAACTATTGCACGGAGGTCTAGTGTAACACCTTAGGCAATCTTGGATGGGTTTAAGCATGTTGGAAATAATATGCCTTGACTTGTTTGATGCATAACCTGGTAAAACAAATCTTTTCTTTTAAATATTAAAAAACAATTGGTCTCTCTCTCTCTCTCTCTCTCTCTCTCTCTCTCTCTCTCTCTGTGTGTGTGTGTGTGTGTAAGTTGCATGTGCACAATGACAGATGACACTTTGAGAAGTTGTTTCTTTCCACTGTGTGGGTTCTGGGGATTGAACTCAGGTCCTTAGGTTTGTATTCTCCACCAGTCTCTTGCCAGCTAGTCACCTCACATTTAAAAAAAGCCTTTCTCCTTTCCTCCTTTGTCTTGTCAGATATTAAAAATGTCATTGTCTTACACCAAGTGTGTAAGATTGTTTTTATTTGCTTTTTTGCTTTTTGAAGTTTTATGTAGCTCAGGTCAGCCTCAAATGTCTATGTAGCTGAGGCTGGCCTTGAACTCCTGGTCTTACACCCACTCCCCCAGTGCTGGGATGACAGCACCCTCTCCTGCTTTGCTTTCATAGTCACATTCAGCATGTGTTTCCACAGTACATCTTAGCTGAGGGTGAACTTTGACATGATTTCCGATCCTTTCACTTTGTTATACAGCAAGCATATTAGCATGTTTACTTCTGAGATGCTTAGATTTCTTCAAGATTGAAGTATCACAGTAACTCTTTTTTAAAAAATTATTTATTTTTATTTTATATACATTAGTGTTTTGCCTGCACGTTTGTCTATGTGAGGATGTCAGATCTCTGGAACAGGAGGTACAGACAGTTTTGAGCTGTCATGTAGGTGCTGGGAAATGTACCCAGGACCTCTGGAAGAGCAGCTAGTGCTCTTGACCACTGAGCCATCTCTCCAGCCCCCCATGTGTAATTCTTTACTAGACCTCTATACAATGGTTAATTTATTTGGCCAGTCATCTCACGTTGGACATTGATTCTCTCTCTCTCTTACACACACACACACACACACACACACACACACACACACACACACACATTATATATGTTTTTGTTTTGTTTTTTTGAGACAGAGTTTCACTGCGTAGCTCTGGTCCTGGTTGTCCTGGAACTTGCTCTGTAGACCAGGCTGACCTCAAACACAGACCCACCTCCCTATCTCTGCCTCCCAAGTGCTGGTATTAAAGGTGTGTACCACCACTGCTTGGCCATTGCAGTTTCTTGAACAACTTTCCCTTATAACTCTTAATAAATACTTGACTGAATGTAAGAATGAATGAAATTTTTTAGTATATCAGTTGAAAAATTTTGGGCTACAAACAGTAAATCCAGTGAATGGGCTTGGTCATCAAAGATGCAGCAAAAACCAGCATGAGGCTGAATCAGCAGCTCAAAGCCTCAGGCTTTGCCTCTGTGCTGGTCACTTCATCACTTCGCAGGCACAGGATGGTTGACTGAGCCTCTAGATGGCACAGCAAGGGGTCGATGTCAGTGTAGAAAAATCTTTAAAAAACATATTGTTTGTTTATTTTTACTTTATGTGCATTGGTGTTTTGCCCTCATTTTATGTATATCTAGGTGAAGGTGTCGGGTCCTCTGGAACTGGAGTTAACTGGCATTATAGACAGCAGTGAGCCACCATGTGGGTGCTGGGAGTTGAACCAGCTCCATCTGGAGTTAACTGGCATTATAGACAGCAGTGAGCCACCATGTGGGTGCTGGGAGTTGAACCAGCTCCATCTGGAAGAGCAGTCAGTGCTCTTAACCACCGAGCCATCTCTCCAGCCCCATATAGAGAAATCTTTAACCTCACCTGACCGTCTTTCTGTGACAGCTTCCTGAGAAGTTGCCATGGAGAGGCCAGGAAAGCAGATGTTTGCAGAGGGAATGACTTAGATTAGTTATGCTTTGTACCTGGGATGAGACATAAAACTAAACTTCCGTCAGCAGAGAAGGAAAGTATGATGCCTGGCACACAGGGTCGTGTAGATGCTGTGCTGGTTCAGCAGTACATGCAGTTAAAATCAGGGTTGACGTTGCTAGGCATGGGCTGGTGAGATGCCTCAGTCAGTAAAAGTGCTTGCCCCAGGTCTGATGGCCAGAGTTAGTCCCCTGGACTCACACAGTGAGAGGAAGGAAAGGCTACTTCAGCAAATTGCCCTCTGACCTGTTTTTAGTGTGCATTGTGGAAGAGAATGTAAATTCCCAGGTTTCTGTGCAATCTCTAGGATGCTGTTCTCTCTACGGTTGGGTTCTAAACTGAAGAGGCCGCGCACCGCTTTCCTTCCTCGGGGCTTAGGTACCATGAATTCTGTTGTTAGTAAATGAAAACTCAGAGCCAGATATTGAGGAAAAGGGTGGGCTGTCAGAAAGAGGAACAGACCACAGTCAGTTCTCACCCATGCAACTTCTCAGGATAAAATCTATCTTCAAGAGTCCTCAGCCTGGCTCTCTTTTACAGACACTCTCACTGTCTGCCTACACCTGCCTTAAATATCTTCTTCTCCCAGTTCCTTCACTTATGGGTTAAACTCTGTATCATAATTCTAGAATTAAGATTAAAGGTGTAAGCTACAACTGTTTGATTGTTAGGCCTTGAACTCACAGAAACACAGAAAGATCTCTGTCTCCTGAATGATGGGATTAAAGGCATGGGTCACCACTCTTTGACGCTCCTTGCTTGACTGTGGGTGATTCTGTTCTCTGAATTCCAGGCTGATTTTATTAAATATATTACCACAGGTTTAAGTCCCTTTCAGCCTGAATTCAGTGAAGCAGGTCCCTATGAATCCTAATCCTACCAGCTTTCCACCATCCTCACACCCCAAATTAACCTTTGACAGACTGAAAAGCCACCCTCTCTTGCACCCTCATCCCCCTTACAGTGGGTGTCTGACCCCCATGTGGGGGCTGGAAAAGATCTCTAGTCCACCCCTTTTCCTGACTGGCTGAGTCCTCTGTTTCTTCCTGAAATGCCAAGGGGCACCAGCCCTTCTCTGCTGTTTTGAATCTCACCTTTTTCTCCTGTGAGCATGACATCAGTGGTGATTGGGGTGTAGGGTGATAAGGGTGGGAAGTTGCTGTTGAGTTGAGTCAAGATCTGTTGAGTCAAGAGAATGGGGTTGAGCTAGACCAGCTTCACAAATCAACACAAGAATGAGTAAGCCCTAAGGGAGTGACAGGAATTCTCTCCTGGGCTCTCTGGTCTCTGAGCCACCAGGGGGCAGCAGAAATCTAGGCCATAGACCGTGAAAGGACACATTGGCCGCCTAGATAAAGGCAAAGCTCACTGTGATTTGAGCTCTTGTATCCCTGCAGTACAACAACCAAACGGTAGCAGGCGCGCCCTCCTTTTTGTGATGTGACGTGTTTCTTTGGTGGGCAATATTTATCTTGGGAATGTTATCCATCGGGTTACTGTGTCTCTTACACACAGGCACAGGGTTAAATTGTTGAGTTCAAGATCAGGACAACATTGTTTCTATAAGCAGAGGTGAGATGGGCAGGGAGTGACTTGCAGGTATCCCTGATCCTGCCAGCTCTTTAGATCCCAGGAGTCCTCTTTGCACTTGGTGATTAGGAAGCCAGGATGTGCATTCTGGAGCCTTTTTGTTAGGAGTCGGTCCTTCCTCCTCTTCTCCCTTTGTGACTTCAAAGCCCTTTATGTGTTTAGGATTGTGAGTCTTCTCTCTCTCTCTTTCTTCTCTTTTGATTTAGGAAAAGGGCACGTGATCGTTGCTGGGATATTCAACAACGTACAATGTGCAGAACAATGTACAAAAATCCAAAGAAGATCTTTTCAGCCACAGAATCTGTCACTAACAGGCTAGTGAATGCCCCTCTAGACTTCATTTATGGGTGGGCATTAGCTCGTTTTTCATTGCTGTAATGAAATACCCAAGGCAGACTACTTCATTGGAAAAAAGAAATTTACTTTGGCTCCTGTTTCTGGAAGTTTGTGATTAAAGGGCTACATCTAATGATGGTTGTGCTGCTGAGGTGTCACAGAACATCAGGGACAAAGAGTGCACATATGTCTGTATATCTGGTCATTTCCTCGTTTGCTTCTTCTTTCTTTGTTTTTTTTGAGACAGGGTTTCTTTGTGTAGCCCTGGTTGTCCTAGAACTCACTCTTGTAGACCAGGCTGGGCTTGAACTCAGAGACCTACCCTCTCTGCTTACCAAGAGCTGGGACTAAAGGTGTGCAGCACCTTACCTGGCTTATTTCCTTTTCTTACAAGAACATTAGAATTTTCAGAGGGTTAGCATTCAAGACTATCGTCATGATAGGGAGCATGGCAGCGTACATGACAGTGGAGCAGTAGCTGAGAGTTGTATCTGATCTATAAGTACCGGGCCAAAGAGAGAGCTAATGGCAAAGGGTGTTGGAAACACCAAAGCCCACCCCAGTGACACACCTCCTCCAACAAGGCCACACCTCCTAATCCTTCCCAGTTCCACCAGCAAGCATTCAGAAACATAACGGGGCCATTCTCATTCAAAACACAACATCCTGTTTGCTAAGACCTTTACCAAATGTCTTAAAGTTTTCTATCTTATTTCAATTAAGTTGGTTGGCACACTGGACAATAAAACCTCCATTCTTTCTGCAATACTTTTTGTATTAAGAATAAATTATTATTGATATTTCTTGACACATAGTTTCTCAGTTGTAATTAGGATTTTCTGTTCTGTTGAGGTCATATTGTAGGTTGCATCTTTCATTTTTAATTTCAATATTATCTGAGTTTTGTTATAGATTATTATTTTAAAATGTGTTACATTTCTTTATGCTGTGGAACATTTGTATAATGATACAAAGATGTGTTGTATTCTTTTATGTTGCATTTGTTTAACTCTGTGAAGCTGTGTTACTTTTTCTGTCTAAAACACCTGATGGCCTTATAAAGAGCTAAATGGCCAATAGTGAGGCAGGAGAAAGATTAGGCAGGGCTGGCAGGCAGAGAGAATAAATAGAAGGAGAAATATGGGGAAAAAAGAACAAGAGAACAAAGAGAGAAGGATGTTAGGGGTGAGCCACCTAGCCACCCAGCCAGCCACAGAGCAAGAGCGAAAGTACCATACACAGAAGTAAGAAAAAGAAGAATCCCAGAGGCAAAAGGTAGATGAGATAATTTAAAGACAAGCTGGCAAGAAACAAGCCAAGCTAAGGCCAGACTTTTATAATTAAGAATAAGCCTTCCTGTATCATTTATTTGAAAGTTACATGGTGGGCCTAAGAGCAAAGCCACCCAACAAGTCTTACTATTTTTTCCTTTTAATAGAGGCTTTTCTATCCAAGGCAAGACAGAAAGAACAACTTGATTTCCTTTCTTTCTTCTGGTTTTTCTTAGTACTGAGGCTCAAACTCAAAACAAGAGTCTGGGGATGTGGCTTAGCTGGTACAGTGCTTGTCTAGATGCACAACATGCACTAGATGTGGTGTTTTACATGCTTGTAACAATAGCACTTGGAAGGTTGAGGCAAAAAGATCAGAAGTTTATGGCTAACCTTGGCTACAGAGGAAGTTTGAGTCAGAGACCATCTCAGCAACGAGAAGAAAAAAAATTCAGCAACAACAAAAACCCAAACGGGGCTATTGAGATGTCTCAGTGTTTAGGAGTGTCTGTTGAAAAACCACAGGATCTGAGTTCCTATTCTAGAACTCATGTAACAAGATAAATATGGTCTCAAATGCACCAATAACCCTTGTACTATGGGAGATAGAGACAGAAATATTGTTAGGGATTGCTGGCTGCTAGCCTAGCCAAAACATTCAAACTTTAGGTTTAGGGAGAGACCCTGCCTCACAGGAATAAAATGGAATGGCCTTCGTGTACATGTGCATAAGTGAACATGTCTGAAGTTATATGTGTACGTATACTGTGCCCTCACTGGTTAGCTCAGACCATTTGGAGTTTGTTTTGCTGGGTCAGTCTTGCTTTGGTTCAGTATTTCCTCACTATTCTCCCTTTCTTTCCTTTTGGAATGCTAATGTGTATTGTGTACCACTGTATGTTAGAAGTGTGTAACTTGCTCCTTGGTTTTACAGGGGTTACAATTAGGAGACTGTCTTGGGTCTCAAAAGAGACATTGGACTTTGAAACTATGTTAAGACTGACAGACTATAGAAACTTTTGAAGTTGAACTAAGTGCATTATGATATGACTGTAAGCCTATGGGGCCAGGGAATGGAATGTGGTGGTTTGAATGAGAACAGCCTTCTTAGGCTTACATCCTTGATTGTTTGCTCTGAGTTGGAAGATTAGGCAGTGTGGCCTTGTTGGAAGAGGTGTGTCACTGAGGATGGACTTTGAGATTTCAGAATTTATCTCATCCTAGTTAGCTCTCTCTCTGCCTCATGCTTGGGGATCAGATATAAACTCTCAGCTCCTGCTCCAGGGTCAGGCTCCCTCATGTGACTCACACTCTGAAACTGTAAGCAAGCCACTAATTAAATACTTTCTTTATATGTTGCCTTGGTCATGGTGTCTCTTCACAGCAATAGTAATTCTAGCTAAGATGCAAATGTATCAAAATGGAAGATAGGCACTGGGGCCTTCATGATTCATGGTAGATATGTCCCCATAGCTGGGAACAATGACAGTATGGAGGGTCTAGAGGTAGGAAACGTCATCTGAGACAGGAAGAGTATATCTCATAGTATGACTGTGACAATCATGCTCTATTTCTCTTTACACTTTCTCTCCTTACTTTCTTTACTCTTCGCTCTCTATTCCCAACCCGGCCAGAAGCCATCAACTGGGAAGAGCTACAGGGTTGTGTTGGTGTCTGTGACCCATGTTACCACCAAAGGCCGCGATGTCCGTGGTCTGTGCTGGCACCTGAAGCCATGTTAGTGCAGGGATCCTCAACTTTGTTCTTAATGTGTTATAAGATTTTACTATTTGCTCCTCTCTCTCTCTCTCTCTCTCTCTCTCTCTCTCTCTCTCTCTCTCTCTCTCTCTGTGTGTGTGTGTGTGTGTGTGTGTGTGTTCAGGTGCCTTAAGAGGTCATATTTCTTGCAGTTGGAGTCACCGGAAGCTGGGAGTCACCTACTGTGGATGCTGGGATCCTCTGGAGAACAACAAGCATTTCTAACCACTGAGTCAATTCCCCAGTCTTGTTAGTATTTTGTTTTGGGTAATTATTTGTGTGTATCTGTCTTATATATTATGTGACATTTAGTCACACTTGTGGCTTGAACTGGCTGGTTTTGTGCGTCAACTTGTCATAAGCTATAGCCATTGGAAAGGAAGGAACTTTAGTTGAGGAAATGCCTCTATGCGATACAGCTGTAACACGTTTTCTCAATTTGTGGTCAGTAGGGGAGGGCCCAGCCTATTGGGTGGGTGACGCCATCATTGAGTGCTTACAACCCTCACAACCAGGCACCATAAAAAGGGGGGGAAAGTGAATTTTGTAAAAAAACCAAAAAAACAAGCCCAGCTGCTATCAGGAAGAAAAAAGGCACCCTACCATGCATAGTTAGGGGTGCAGACAGCATTTACATTTTAAAAGAATTTATTTTTATTTATGCATATGAGTGTTTTGCCTACATATATGCCTGTGTACCACATGTGTGCTTGATGCTCTCAGAGGCAAGGAGAGTGTTGGTTTTGTGCATGAGAACACACACACACACACACACACACACACACACACACATGCACACACTACTACTACTACTACTACCAAGGCTACACGAGAGTTTATTTAAGAGCATTGCCAGGTGGATACAGGAGCAGAGAAGCAGGAGAGAAGAGACAGATCGAAACATGGCACCTCTTTTTAAGAGAAGAGGTGGGCACGGGTTTACGTAGCCACGTTTAGGGGCGTGCCTCTGTCCTGCCGGAGCCATGTTGGGTTCTGTGTCAAGTGTCAGAAATCATTACAGAGAGGACATATTCACCACATTTCTGAGGTGAAATAGTTGTGAGCCTGTTTTATGTGAAATATGAGGATGTTGGAAATCAAACCTATGTCCTCTGGAAGAGCAGCAATTGCTCTTAATCACTAAGTTCTTTCTTCAGCCCCTGGGTAGAACCTTTGAAGACTATGTCATATATGTAATGTATATGTGGTGATATATATTTAATAAAATTAGTCTGGAATATCAGAAAGTCAGCCACGGAGCCAATCCTTTACAAAAGTGATCCAAAGACCAAAAAAAAAAAAAAAAAAAAAAAAACCTTTACAGAATTATTTTTTTTAAATCTTTATTTTCTTTAATTTAAATTTTTTCCCATACTAACCACTGCTACTCCTCCCTTTTCTCCCAGACCTTCCTAAGTCTTGCTCCCACCCCATACCCCCATCCATTCCCCAGGGAGAGCAAGGAATTCCAAGGTGAGTCAGTTTGGTCTAATATATCCAGTTGAGGTAGGTTCAAGTCCCTCCCTCCAGTGTCAAGGCTGAGTCCTCCCTTTATAGAATTCTTACAAAGAATAACTTCAGTGGTAAATAGAAGGGTAACATATTCAGATGCTAGGCGAATAATAATTGACTCTCTGGCTTTTGGAAATGCTAACAATGCAAAAGGATAATTAGGCCATTAAAGGCAAGGTCAACATCCTTGGAGGATTGGATCCAGGATACAATTAATATGAAATCTTATAACTATGATGATAATTGGATAGGAGAGATTATTTCTAGAGGTTTAAAGAAAAATCAAAATATCACATTACAGCTGTTGAAGGCAAGGTCACATAGAAAGAGATTGTAGACAAGGGGTGCCCAGAAACAATGTCTTTGCTAAGAATAACCCCACCAGAATGCTACTCTCTTCTGCAGTATGCAGAATGTGTGGCAAAGGCAGTCATTGGACCAATGCAGGTCAACAAGGGACAGACAAGGTAACTTTTTACCCCTGGGAAATACCCTGAGGGTCTTTTGCAGCCCCCACATCTAATCTGGTTTAGTCTTATCCTGCTATCATAGAGGGAAATAGAGGGAACGATTTTCCAGAGCAATTAAAGAACCTAAAGCCTATTCTAAAAACCACACTGCTCTGGACAGTAGAACAGCTATAGAAAAGAGAGCAAAAATTCAGAAAAATATAAAGCAAATATTTTGTCAAAATTCTATAAATGAACAAAAGCCAAAATTAAAAATACAAATAAATGCTGCTGTCATTGAGGGTTTGGTAAACACAGGGGCAGATATAACAATAAATTCACCAGAATCTTGGCATCTAAATTGGCCCCTTCAGGAGATAAATGTTCAGCTCTTGGGAATTGGAATGTTATCTCAGGTAAAATAGCGGTGCAAGATGGCTTGAATGTATAGAGCCAGAAGGACAGAGGAAAATTAAAGCCTTATGTTGCTAACATTGCTATAGATTTATGGGGATGAGATATATTGGAACAACGGAATACTCAGATTAACATTCCTCCAATAATAGAAACAAATAATAAACTAACATATGTTTCTAGGAAAAATATTAGGAGGTATTATGAGAAACAGTCACCAATCATTCAGGTTGTATGAAAACAAGGCACAACAGCTGCTGATTTTTCAAAGGCACCCACTATATGGGTTCAGCAATGGCCTTTAACAAAAGAGAAATTTCAGGCTTTACAACAGCTGGTATAGGAACAGTTAAATGCTCAGCATACTGAAGAATCAAACAGCCTTTGAAATTCTCCTATACTTGTTATAAAAAGGAAATATGGACTATGGAGAATGGTAACAGATCCAAGAGTGGTAAACAAGGTGAGTCAGTCAATGGGCTTTCTACAGTCTGGAAGTCCTTTGCCTTTTAAAGAATGAGAATGGTCTATTATGGTTATTGACTTAAAAGACTGTTAGATCGTTTTTTTTTGTTTTTTTTTTGTTTTTGTTTTTTTTTTTTAACTATACCTAAATAAGAACAAAACAAGGAAAAATTTACCTTTATAGTACTTACTTACAATAATTCTCGGCCTGTAAAGAGATATCAATGAAGGGTTCTCCCACAGAGAATGTTAAATAGCCCAACTCTGTGCCAATATTTTGTACAACAACCATTAGAAGTGATACATAAGCAATTTCCACAATCTATTATTTACCACTACATGGATAATATCCTATTGACTGACTCAAATATAAATACATTAAAAAGAATGAAGAAGTAAAACACTTTTTTGCCTATTTAGGGGTTACAAATTGCTCCTGAAAAAATACAAAGAGGAGATTCCATTACTTATTTAGGATATAAAATAGGTCTACAAAAAATTAGACTCCAAAAGGTTCAAATCAGGAGAAATAGATTGTGAACTCTTAATGATTTCCAAAGATTGCTAGGAGACATTTCCAACATATGGCCTATTATTGGGATAAAAATCATGAATTAGATAATTTGTTCAAAACCTTAGATGATTATAATGACTTAAATAGTCCAAGAGAATTATCAGCTGAAGCTGAGAGAGAATTGCCTTTGGTGAAAAAGAAATTACAGGAAGCACATATGGATTAACCAAACCTTAATTGCATTCTGGTTATTTTACCCCTCTAAGCATTCTCCTACAGGAATTTTAATTCAAAGAAAAAATATGTTGGAATGAATATTTCTACCACATAAACTGAGGGAGAAATTAAAGACATATGTGGAAAAGATTTCTGACTTTATTTTTAAAGGAAAATTAAGAGTTCTTCATTTGATAGGAATGGACCCAGCAGAAATTGTTGTACCTTTAACTAGTGAAGAAATTATGAGCAGAAAGTGAACCTTGGCAAAGAGCTTGCAGTAATTTTTTGGGGTAAGATTAACAACAGAAATCCCCAAAGCAAAAGTATTCAATTTATAAAGGGAACTAACTGGATTCTTTTTCGTATTGTATGGGAAACACCAATTTATGGAGTCCCTACATTTTATACTGATGCAAACAAATCAGGAAAGACAGGTTACAAATCAGAAAATGTAAGTAAAGTAGCTTAAAGCCCTTATAATTCTGTTCAAAAGTCAGAATTATATGCTATTATGATAGTATTAATGGATTTTACAGAACCTCTTAATGTAGTCACTGACTCTCAGTATGCAGAAAGAGTTGTTTTACACATTGAAACTGCTGAATTTATTCCTGATGAGTCAGAACTAACTTTGTTATTTGTTCAGTTATAAGTAATAATCAGGAATAGGAATTATCTCTTATATAATACACATTTGGTACCATACAGATCTGCCAGGCCCTCTAGCACAAGGTAATGATGAAATTGATAAATTATTAATAGGAAATGTGCCAGAGACCTCAGAGTTTCATTAAAAAGTCACATCAATATCAAAGATTTAAAAAAAGATTTCTCCATCACTTGGCAACAAGTCAAAGAAATTAGAAAAAGATGTCCTACGTGTTCCTTCTATAACCAATCTCCAATACTGGCAGGAAGTAACCCTAAAGGTATACACATAAAATTTGGCAAGTGGATGTGTTTCAATTTACAGAATTTGAAAAATTAAAATATGTACATCATACACTAGCTATGTTTTCAGGATTTCAATGGGCAACTGTTTTGAGTTCAGAAAATATTGTAATCACATATTTGCTAGAAGTTCTGGCCATCATGGGAATACTTATACAAATTAAGACTGACAATGCTCTGGCACATGTCTCTAGTAAAATGAAACCGGTTTATGCTTATTATAATATAAAGCATATTACAGATATACCACACAATCCTACAGGGCAAGCAGTCATAGATCAAATCAGACTTTAAGGGATATGCTAAATAAACAGAAAGGACCCCCAGAAATCAACTACATAATGCTTTATTAACTTTGAATTTTCTCAATGCTAATGAGAAAGGAACAACAGCTGCTGAAAAGCATTGAATTAAAAAAATTCCCCAAAACAGAAAAACAAAACTGTGCTAAATCAGCCCGTCTACTTCAAAGATGTGTCAACCTCAGAATGGAAACCAGAATATGTGCTATTTTGGGTAAGGGGTTTTGTTTTTGTTTCTGCAGATGAGGGAAAAGCTATAGATACCATCAAAATTAATAGAGACTCAATTTGAACAGGAAAAATCTTTAAATAAGAATAAATGATGGTTCACCCACTGATGTGACAATTCTTTAAGTTGTAAGAAAAACTCACCAGACAAGGGTCTGGGCAGGTGTATGTTTTTGTCTTTACAGAAAACTAGAAATACCCATCTTCAAGAAGTCAAAAGACCTTGGACATCTAGATGTCTAAAGTAGAAGGGAAGGCTACCCCCCAAAATTTTATAAGCAAAGGATTATCAGACCTTTTGGTACCAATATACTCTACAGATCAAAGTTCACTGCCTAACATTTGTATCTCTTTATTTATATAAGAAAAGTTGAAGTACCAGTTCAATAATAAATTAAAGCTGGATTTGGAGTTGGAGTGTGGCTCTCTCTTTCTCTAAACACAAGCATGCTTGTTAAGAGAAAATGCAAAATCTCTGAATTATATCAGAAGAGCCACCTGACTTGGGACAGAAGAATAATCGCGGCTCACAACCATCTATGATGACATCTGGTGTCCTCTTCTGTATAATGTATAAAAAATAAATATTTAAAAAAATTAAGGAACTATTCTATTGCTAGTAATTGTTTTATATATAAATTTTATATCAAAATTTATTAGAATAATACATTTTAAGTATTTTGTCATGATATTAATAATAGTATAGATTACTAATTAATTTTAGAAGAAGATTTTATCTAGTTTCCTATATATTGTCTTGAGTTTGAATGTCTTATCAGTTTTCTGCAGTGAACCATGATGATGCCTAACTGGGACCTTTGAAATCTCCAAAAGGAAGATGCGGCCCCACAATGGTGATTTCACATGGACTATGACAATGCCACTAGGCTGACAAACACTAACCAAAGATTAAATCTGGACTACAAACTGCTCAGTATAATTTTAAGGTGGCTAGCTGAGACGAACCAACCTCACAGACTACTCTAGCCAGGACATGAGACAAGCCCTGCACTTTCCCATTATGCAGAGACTAGACAACAAATGATACAGTTAAATATTCCAGGACTTGACAATGAATATTTTTCTTTTTCAGTATCTCCTAAAGATGTCATCACCCCCAGACAACAGAAAGTAAATTTAAGAATAAGATGCCCACATTACCAAGTGGTAGAGTGAGTGATTTTTGGTTTTTCAATGGTTTATGGATATTGTCATTATTTAGGATCATTGGGCACGAATTGTTATTGGTTATGGTTAGGAAAAAAAGATGAACAAGGGAGATTTAGATTCTTGACTAAAAAAAGAAAAAGAAAGAGAAAAAGGGATACAGATGATATGATAAAAGGGTAGAATATTGAATCTACCTTGAGAAAAAGAGAAGGGAGATATGACAGGATATAAGGATAGATTATTGAATCTACTTAAAAAAGTAATTACTAGTTTTAAATATTTTACATTGGATTGGTTTTTTGTATATTGTATACAAATTGTTTATATTGATACAAAATTGAGATTAATTTTGTTATTGTAATATGTTTCTATGCTTGTTCAAGGTATTGTACAAATACAGTTCATCTATCAATGTAATACAAATTGTTAGTCCTTGAAAGTTATTATTACCAACTAACTAGGATATAAAGAAATGCAAGTTAGTTGTTAGATATTACAGTCAAACTTACAGTCATATTAGATGATGTGAGATTTCATTCTGTATGCTATGAATTACCCTTGGATAATAAAGGAACTATTTTGGCCTATGGCAAAGCAGCTTATAGGTAGGTGGGAAATCCAAGCATAGATAAAGGGGAAGGAGGATGGAGCAAGACAGAGACACTGAGCGCTGCCACTCAAGAGAGCAGTATGTAATGGAACACAGGTAAAGCCAATAGCCACGTATAGATTAATAGAAATGGGTTGAGTTAATATGCAAGGGCTAGCTAACAATGAGCCTAAGTCATAAGCCAAACAGTTTGTAATTAATATAAACATTTGTGTGGTTATTTGGTGCTAAGTGGATGGGAGACTGCAAGTCTGGACCCTCTCTCTGCCCAGATGGGCCAGAAACTTCTGACTACAATTAGGTATGGTTTCAAGGTCAAACAGTGATATATATTTTGGATAGACAGGTTTTCTTCAAACACTTCAGAGATTTACAGAATATGGCATCTAAGAAATTTTAATATCCCACTCCAACTATAGGAACACCTGACTCACTCTTGAGGGAGGGGGGACAAAACTGGATTTGCCAGGAGTGGAGACTGATCTAAGCATTATTGGGTCAGTGGGACCATAGGACTGTCTGCTCCCTGCCTAGGGAGGGGATGGAGAGTTGTGGAGAAGAAAAAATGATCTGATGTGGCGAGAGGGGGAAGGGACCTTGAATAAGGATATGCAGGGATGAAAAAGAAAAAATTCAGAGGGAAAGCTGAACACAAAGTAAATATATGTGTAGTAATCTTATTTGCATTACCACCCTTGATAAGTCATACTTATGATTTTTATCTTCTTCATAGTTATTGTTAACTTATCAGCATTTAAATTCATTTTACTGTTTTTCTTGATAAATACAAAATAAAGAAGGAAAAAAATTTTAATAACAAAGGTTCTTTTTATTTTCTGACAATGAAACATGTCTGCTCGTGGAAGCACCAGTCTACTTCAGAAAAGATTGTGGGCATCAGAGAAACTCTATATGAAGTTGACTTTCTTTGTGGCAAAAGTTAGCCACTGTGTTGCACAAATTCTGATTGTAGTGAAAGAGACTCAGAGCCAGATATCAAGAAAAGACTGAAACATCAGAGAGAGGAAACACCACAGTCAAATCTCACCCAGCTATCTTTCAGCTTCCTCAGCCTTGATTTTGGTCACTTCTAATTGCTGCTGTTTTCCTAAGCCTGCCTTAAATACCCTCTTGCCCAGCTGTATCCCATCCAGGTTAGGATTAAAGGCATGACTACTATTCGGTAGTCAGCCTTAAACTCAATCACAGAAACACAGAAAGATCTCTGTCTCTGGAGTTGTGAGATTAAAGGCATAGGTCACCACTCCCGGCTTTCCCCATGCTGGGATTGAAGGTGTGTGCCTTTGAAGCCCAGCTGTATGGCTTTGTACTCAAAGATCCAGCACTCTCGGATCTACCTCTGCCTAGTTTTTGACTGTGGGTTCATCTCTTGTTGAGCCTGTTCAGTTGATACTGTTCGTCTTTTTCTTGTGGCGTTCTCTACCTCTCTGGCTCCTAGGACCCTTCCTCCCCTCTTTTTCAGGGTTCCAAGGCTTCACCTGCTGTTTGGCTGTGGGTCTCTGCATCTGCTACTTCCAGTTGACATGCAGCATTTTTACAGCAGGAGCTTAACTGACTGAGTCATCTTTTCAGTCTCTACATTTGCCTTTTTTTTTTTTTTAAACTTTATTTATTTTTATTTATTTGCCTTGGTGTTTGCCTGGAACCGAGAACTGGAACTACAGACAGTTGTGAGCTGCCATGTAGGTGCTGGGAATCGAACTCAGGTCCTCCAGAAGAACAATCAGTGCTCTTAACCGCTGAACCATCTCTCCAGCCCCACATTTGCCTTCTTAAAAAAGAGCATAATTAGTATCTATCAAGAAACAGAAGAAACCTAAGAAGAAAGTGTGTCCTGAGTTCTTTGTCTCTATTAAACATGTTACTTACTGGCATTCTTTGAATTAGAATATACTTCTCAAAAACCTTCCAAAAAATTGCACTTGAGGCATACATGGAAAACAGCAAATCTTTTCCCCTCTTTTTTTCTTTTCTTTTTTTATTTTTCAAGACAGGGTTACTCTGTGTAGACCAGGATAGCCTCAAACTTGCAGAGATCCACTAGCCTCTGCCTCCTGAGAGTGCTGGGATTAAAGGCGTGTGCTAGTTTAAAACACCAAATCTTAGTATAATCGGAGGGAGAAAAACATTTCAGAATCCCATAAATGGGAACCAGGTAAGTTCACTCTATGGGGTCAGGCCAGAGAACAAAGTTTTATTTGGACACAGCATAGTTTGGGATACTGGACTTGGAGATTTTGATCCAGTACTTAGAGGCTATTAGAATCTTCTTGCTTCCTTTGCCCCCACCACTCTTGCTCTTAGTAACCTCTGGGAGATGGAGTGAGTGATAAGCCTCTAATCTATGGTTTCTGCCACCTCCCAAGGATTTCCCCAAGTTGTGTTCTTACAGGGTCTGTGCTTGCTGATGTTTGGACTCAGCTGATACCATCACAAGCTGCCCCAATCAGGGAGCACAGCTCTTTTCATTATTCACAGGCACTAGGGTACTGGTTCATGTAAAGATTCCTTTGAGAGGCCCCATCATTGACAAGAAATTAAATAATCAGAGCAGAGGATGTGACCCTCCATACTTGGAGCTCCTAGCTGCAATGTTCAGGTTTCTGTAATGCCTCTGACTGGGACGCCAGAGACACTCCCCTAGAACACAAACATGCATGAAGATGGATGGCCAGTTGATTTGTGGCAGATGCTAGAACTGAATGAGAATTATTTTGATCCATAACAATATTCAGAAATAAAGTCAGATAGAGGGCAAAGAAGAAAAATGTCACACTGATTGACTCACAACGGGGAGTGGGCTGGTGCCTGTATCGGGTCATAGGTAGCCTATATCAAAGCATCTTGGATGGAAGGGATGCATAAATTTATACCGGGGCTGAAGTTCAGGAAAATCTCAATTAAAATTGTATACAGCTAACAAGCCAGGAAGATTAACTAAGCAAGGAAATGAACGAGAATTTTGAATTTTAAATGTCAGAAATTTTGGCTTTATTCACTGAGCGCAGCATCAGCGTTTTTCTCGTTCTTTATTTGCTCTCACTTACAGTCTGGCTGGCTGGTTTTGGATTAGTCCTGTAAATATATAAAATTTGTGATTGTTATGGTCACCAGTATAGCAAAAAGGACCCAATCAATTGGTTCTTAAGGTACCACCCCAATTCCACAGCTGTCTATTGCTAATGTTCTACCTAGAAACAATAAACAGCTATATATAATGCTGGGTTGTGGGAATATGCAGATTGGTCAACCAGTTCCTCCTTTTTGATGTGTGAGCCTTCTGTTTTGACAACCATGACAGGCATTGCATTTTGACCAGGGTCGTCCTCATTGTCCAAAGTGCAACCTATGAGGCTCTCAAAGACCCTGGCCATTGCTATAGTAATGAGATGCTAAGTGGGGAGTTAGGAACTCTGCATCCATGTCCTTTCAAGTGAAAAGCAAGGTTATCAGCTATTTTGGGATCCAAATTTTTTTCTTTCTTTTTTGTTCTGACCTCTTTTTTTTTTTTTTTTTTTTTAAACACTATTAGTGTTTGGAGAGTTTCATATAACATGTTTAGATCGTACTGGTCCCTCCTCCCCCAAGCCCCTCCCAGGTCCATCCCCCACCTTCTCTTTCTAAATTTATGCTTTTAAAAAATGTGACTCAAATTGACTTGTAACTTAGTACATAGCCCAGGCTAATGTCAAACTCTTGGTGATCTTCCTGCCTCAGACTCCCAAATGCTGGGATTACACAGGTGAGCCATTGCGGTTGGCTAGGCTTGAAGACAACACAAGGACATTAGAATTTAAGACTAACGTATCTACATCTGGAAGTGATTTCTTGAGTCCTTACTCATTTCCCCTAGCTTCTTCTTAAATGTCGCCTGTAAAACCGTGATCCCAACCATGCAGCATCGTTAGCAGTGGGGTGCGGCCCTAAGGGGCTTACCTGTTTAAAAACACAATAGAATTCGCAGAGGTATTTACTTTTGAAGTTGTTCCTGTTGCCTCCACAACCAGAGAACACGAAGGACTCACATAAGGATGATTGCTTGTTGTAGTAGTATCTGAACAGAGATAAGTTGCACGATCCCTTCTTTACAGGGTGGTTGCAGATTACTGTTAATAAGAAGCCTCTTACTAAAAGGTTCAGATCCTCTTATGAAAAGAATCATCACTCTTTTCTTTATGGACTCAGACTGTGGAAGCTCTTCCCTATCCCCATATAAATCTGATTTTATCACTGGGGAGCAAGTTAGAATGGTGCCTTGAGCATAGACTTTGCTCTCTATGTGATACTGGACAGTAAGTCTGAGCTGTCTGCAGCCTGGGCCAGTGTGATAGAGGATGCCTGGAGAAGCACCACATCATCCACCTTCCCCAGTATTCCTTATTCTCATTAAGCATCCTGCTTCCCAAATCTCTACATCTTTCCTTGGCTGTGGAAGGGAAGATCTCACTTGGTGTCTGTAGGTACTCACTCTTTGGAACCTTCCTTTAGTTCCCTTTGCCCTCATCACCGGAGCACACAAACATGGATGTTAAAGTCTTTCCATCTAGCATAGCTGCTCCTCAAGGCTCGGTTTCTGCTGCCAAGCCTGGCAGACCCTCCCCCTTCCTCCAGGTCTCTAGCATCCCCCTCTATCCTGCTTCCTATTGTTCACCCACCTACACTCACCAGTTTTTGCTGATAGCATAGGATGGATTCCAGGAGCACCATGGTAACCATGTTGGAGACAAAGAAAGTTAGTGTTGTTCTAAATGAAGTACAGCCATCATCCTTCCCATGCCTGGGGATTCTCTATCTCTGCTCTGAGTTTCCCAAAGTGCCCATTAGAATTCAAATTAAATAAGTAGCTTGGGACTGCAGATGATGGCCCTGGCTGCTCTGAATTCAAGGAATGTAATGGTCCTATGAAGATATATTGAATGGAAATGAAACTCATATCACACACACACAGAGCTTCTCAGATACTCTAATATTAATCTATTTTTTTATGATTCTCTTTTTTTTTTTGTCACTGAAACTCTTGGGGAGAGAGTTGAGTCTAGTTTTCTGTCTTCCTCTTTCCGCCACTTCTGTTGGAAATCAATGTAATCAGAAGCCCCAGATCCATGGAGCCTCATGTAAGAGGAGGGTTTGGCTGGTCATCAGCAATACCATCCAGATTACCTGGATTTCTTTCTCCTTCACCGTTTTCCTCTAGTTCAAATGTTCATTTTTGCTTACCTCCGAGATACCCGCTCTCACATAGTTCTCTTTGGATTTGTGAGGAGAGTAAACCACCAGAAATCATATGCATAAGCATGCAGAGTGTGAGGAGCCACAGGGTAAGGTGCATCCCTGGAGCCTCCATGGTGCTCCTGGTAGCAGGTGGAGGGATGGAGCTACGCTGAAATAATATGTCTGGGAGGCGGAGCTTCCACTTCTCTGAATTTATATTAATAAATTATATATTCGAATTTGATTTCCCCCAGGGCCTGGACACGGCAATGGTGTATCCAGAACCAGTGTAGTGAGTAGCACACTGAGTACTTGGGTATCCAGCCATGGAGTTTGAAAGACCATGTTTAACAGAGCCCTAAGGATGATGTTCCCCCATTGCTTCCTCCTCACCTATGGGCTACAGCTGCTCAGAACTCAGGCTATCAACGTTTCTTTTCATTAAGAGTTAGTTCGCAAACACTGGGTTTCATTATGGAGCTTCCATATTGCCCCTCAGTCTCCTTCCCCTTCTTCTGCTGTCCCTCTCTGCCTCTCCCCTACCTTTACGTCACATATATTCTGTTATTTATTCTCTCTTGTTCTTCTTAAAATCTCCTCTCCTAAGGTCACCTTCCCCTCCTCAAGTGCCATGCTCTATTTCTGCTCATATATGTATGCACATGTCTAGAACCTAAATCTGTTCTGATAGTAGTCATGTAGTATTTGTGAATCTGAGTCTAGGGCTTGAGATAATAACTTCCATTTCCTATTAATTTTCCTGAAAATGTCCTGATCTATCTCTATCTCCCCAACTCTGCTGGATGAAACTATGGTGTGTATATGTGTACATAGACTAGCTTTCCCTCCCTCCTTCTCTGCTTCCCTCCCTCCCTCCTTCCCTCCCTCCCTCCCTCCCTCCCTCCCTCTCTCTCTTCCTTCCTTTCATTTTTGAGACAGGGTCTCTTTACATAGCCCCAGCTGCTCTGGAACTCACTATGTAGATTAGATTATCTGACCTTCCTGCTACTGCCTCCCAAGTGCTGGAATTAAAGGCGTGTACCACCACCACCACCCTGTACTATATTTTCTTCATCTATTTATTTGTCTGTTTACTGACTTATGGGCTGTTCCATTTCCTGATATTGTAAATCAGGAACAATGAGCATGGCTGTGCAGATGTCTTTATGGAGGTTGGGTATGTGCAAGGGTGTACAACAGGGTCATATGGTCCTTTTTGCTGTGGGATTATGTTCTTGTATGTTGTAAATATTTGTCCCTCCTACTGGTTTAATAAAAATGATTAGCCAGAAAGCAGACAGGACTTGTGGGCAGGGCTACCAGACTAAGAAAACTCTGGGAAGAGGAAGAGTCAGGCAGAGACACCAGCAGAGGCAGAGGAAAGAAGAACAGAATGCTCTGAGGAAAGATACTAAGCTACTTGGCTAATCATGGGTTAGTTTAAGAGTTAAGACTTAGTAAGTTATATGACTGAGTCTGACTGAGCCATAGGCTGATCAGCATGAAATTAATGTAAGCCTTTGTGTGATTATTTGGCGCTAAGTGGTAGCTGGGCTGCAAGTGGGTCTGAACCTTGGAGCTAGGCCAGAAAGGCTGGGCCAGAAACTTATTACAACTTTTAGTTTTAGGTTTTTGTTTGTTTGTTGATTTGAGGAGACTCTTTAATGAATACATTTCTTTTCTCCTGACCTTTTCCATCTTTGTGACCTTTACTTTCTTGATGACTTATATCTTATATATGTATATAAGGTAGATCTTTAAAATACTCTGTTTTATATGTATAGGTATTTTGCCTGCATATTTGTATTTTTGTGTGCTTGGTGCCTGCAGAGGCCAATAGATGGATCCATGGGACTAGAGTTGCAGATAGTCATGGGTTACCATGTGGTGCTCAGAATCAACCCTGGTCCTCTGGCGAGGGTTGGGGTAGCCCACCTCTTTTCAGTCAGTATTTTTTGTATGCAGTTTAGGATTACTTCTGCTAAGAAAGGCCAAAATGATTTCAATAAATTGGGAAATGACAGTGACACCTGCTCATATGGTTAAATAAAAAGAAGTCACAGCTTTGCCTGTCTTGGCTGGTCTTGTGTAACATTAAAAACTAAAGGATGTAATGAAGTTCCATAAAGCACTTAATTGAGCCATTGTATCAAGTAGGAGTTAACAGCCTGGGTATAAAAATGCAAATGACTGTCCGACCCACCTTTTCATGTCCAAAGTGAAGATCTGGTTCACTCCAGGGAAAACCCGTCAGATTATCTACTGAACTAATTGGAGGCTCGCAGCAGTGGAAGAACAAGGGTGTGAAAACCAATGAGAACTCAGCATTTGAAGGTACGAATCCAGCTGCCTGGATGTCCTTGCTGGCTGTTCTAAGTGAAGAGAACAGTTCCCAGTGTGTTCTTTAGAGTGTGTGGTTGAATGGTGATTTTACTGTTTAGTCTAACTCCTGCCTAAATATGGCTTTTTGTTTGTTTTAATCAGGATTCACACAGAACTGTAAGTAAGTCTTTGGATCTCAGACCTGGATACTTTGGGAGCTGGTCAAAGGAGTAGACTTTGGTTATCTTTCTTTGGGGAGTGGCAGGTTCTTTTTGTTATTTTAGAGTGTCTACACCAATAGCTATCCATATTAGTTGTAAAAGCAACCCAAAATGATCATTTGAAATAATCTGCATCTTTTTTATTTAAAGTCCCCTTTTATTGTTTCTTGAGAATTTCATAAACTGTTTTTGATCTTATTCACCACTCTCTCCCAACTCCACCAAGACCCACCATCCTTTCTTGCCCCATCTAACTTTGTATCATCTTTTGTTCCCTCTTAAGCCCATCAAGTCAAATTTGTGCTACCCATGTAGTCTTGGATATGTGACCTACTGGAGAATAGTTGATCTACCAGAGGCCATGCCTTTTAAGAAAATGGACTCCCTGTCTGTTCTAGAAGCTATCAATTGTCAATAGCTCCCCAGCTGGGAGTGGGACTCCAAGCCTGTCTCCCCTCTCCATGCTAGGATTTGGTCTGGTTTGAGCTTGGGCAGGTCTTGTGTGTACTCTCTCAACTGCTGTTAATTCATGTGTGCAGATGTGCTGTGATATCTGGAACATCTGGAACTGCTGTTTGTTTTTGTAGTACCCACCATCTCTGGCTCTTAAAATCTTTCTCTCCTTCTTCCACAATGATCTCTGAGCCTTGGGAGAAGGTACTGTGATGTAAATGTATCATTTATGGCTGAATATTCTGTAGTCTTTTATTCTCTGCACCTTGACCAGTTGTGGGTCTCTGTGTTAATCACCATCTTCTGCAAACAGAATCTTCTCTGATAAGGGTTGAGAGATGTCCTAGTCTACAGGTATAACAATAAGCCATGACGAGTCAGTTTAATACTATCTACATTTAGCAGAATAATAATGGTAGCTTCTCCTATGTAGCCCATAATCTGTCTGTCCAGAGATTCTTGGCCTTGATAATGGTACCAGCTATGGGTTTTATCTTGTGGACTATGCCTTAAATCAGAAAGCCATTGATTGCTCCCATGACATCTGTGCCACTATTCCTATGGGCACGTCTTATCAGGCTGGTTATTAATGTAGCTTGTAGGAATTACAGCTAAGCGAGATTGATGATTCATTTTCTCCACCAGTGATTCACATAGCCTCTTCCAGCATTATAATAGCTAGCCAGCAGGGATAAATCTGCCATGTCCGTATAAGCTTGACTTTTCTAGGTTCTGTGACTCAGATTGTCTGGTGTCATCAGCAATACAGTCCTACCACCAACTTCTGGAGAATTAACAGAAGTACTGGCAATAGCCTGCAATGTTTGGGGACCTCACTGATCAATAGCTATGTAAGAGGTAACTGAGGTAATACATTCTTGGAACTGGAATTTTTTTGGTATCTGTTTTTGTTTTTTAGGAAAGGGTTTCTCTGGGTAGCCCTGGCTGATCTGGAACTCTCTCTGTAGACCAGATTGGCCTTGAACTCACAGAAACCTGTCTGCTTCTGCCTCCCAAGTGCTGGAATTAAGGAGTGTATCACCACTGCCCAGGAGAACTGAGTTTTTTATTTGTTTGGGACATTGTCACCCTGTTACAGTGCAATGCTATTTGAACTATTAATATGGGTCTGTTTATATTTTAGGATTTTATTATTTTAAAATAATAAGTTTCCATATGGCTTTTTAGAAGTCTTTAGTGTTAGTATCTCTTTCTATTTTTCCTCCTCTACGTTGCCCTCCCACCCCATACCCAGTTTAACCCTTCCTATTCCATTTTTTTTTGACCACTGCATTTCATCTTGACTCTTTTGACCTCACAATGACCCCTTAGTTATCTCCTGACTTTAGTGGGTATTCCAAATGAAACATACATACCTGATGATTTGAAGCTAACATCCACCAATGAGAGAAAACAAGCTGCCTCTGTCTTCCTGAGCCTGGGTTAGGTCACTCAGAGTGATCGATCGTTTCCAGCTCTAGCTGTTGTTTTTCTTCACAGCTGAGTGATGCTCCTTGGGTAGACAGATGTACTGTGCTGTCTCCCACTTCCTCACTGATGTACATTAAGCTGCTTCTGTTTCTGGCTAATAGTGACAAGAGCAGCAATGAACACGAATGAACAGGCATCTCTGTTGTAGGATCTAGAATCTTTTTATGTGTTAGTGTGAAGGGAATTGTGCTGTGTGTGCATGTGTGTTTGAGCGTACACAGACCAGAGGGGGATGTATGGTGTATCTCTTTGGTTAATCTGCACCTGTTCTCTTGAGACAGGATATCTGACTAGGCTGTCTGGCCACCGAGCTCCTAGGATCTGCCTGTCTTTGGTCCCCCGAGCTGGGGTTACAGGCACAGATATGTGGCCATGCCTGGCTTTCTTCACATGGGTGCCAGGTATTTGCACTCAGGTCTTCATGATTGCTCAGACTGCTCACTCTTAATGGCCGAGCCATTCCCTAGTCCCCTAACACCTCTTTTGATGGATCACCCCCAGATCACACTTGGAGCCAGTGAGACAGAATAGACACAGAGAAGGAACAGTAAAGTAGGAGAAGCAAGGAATCCAAAGTGAGACACGTTAACCTGGAAAAAATAGTTCTTAAATTTTCTGCAAAATTTATATTTTATTGCTTTAGTTCTGCTTGTTTGGTTTTGGTTTTTACTTTAAAATGTATTTATTTTTATTTTATGTGCATTGGTGTTTGCCTGCATGTATGTCTGTGTGAGGGTGTTGGATCTCTGTATGAGTTATAGACAATTGTGAACTGTCAGGTGGGTGTTGGGGATTGAACCTGGGTCCTCTGAAAGAACAGCCAGTGCTCTTAACTGCTGAGTCATCACCCAGGCCTTGGTTTTTATTTTTATTTTTTAAATTTATTAAGCTTTATTTATGTGCATTGGTATGAAGATGTCAGATCTCTGGAACTGGAGTTACAGACAGTTGTGAGCTGCCATGTGGGTGTTGGAAATTGAACCCAGGACCTCTGGGAGAACAGCCAGTGTTTCTAACCCCTGAGCCATCTCTCCAGCTCCACATTATTTTTAAATCTGCTTCATAGCCAAGGATGGCATTGAACTCCTGATTCCTTGTTCCTCTCCCAAGCTCGGGACAGCAGGTTTAGCACCTTAGTTTTGATATTTCTCTATTTAAAAATATTTTTTAGATTGGTTTATTTTATTTTATGTGTATATGTGTTTTGCTTACATGTGTATATGTGCACCATATGTGTGTAGTGCCCATGGAGGCCAGAAGAGGGCATAGGATCTCCTGAGCCATTTCTCTAGCTCCCTGTCCACTTTTTACCCTGGTTACTAAGCAACAGCCAAGCATACTTTCATGCCACACTGAGTTCTGGGCATAGAGAACTGGATAGGATATAGCTTTTAGTTTTAAGGTTTTGTGTATGTGCTGAATTTCCATAAAGGCACAGAGAGAGAACAGAGGCTACATCTCACTGTTTACATCTTGTTGAGAGGTCAGATGGGAAGGAGCCTGGAGGTGCCTTGCTCCATGCTTTGAAAATAGTAAACATCTTCTAACCAGGCCAGCTCTCAGAGAAGAGAAGGCAGGGTGACGGGAAACCAAATGGCACTTGAACACTACCTTTCCTCTTGATTTGGTACTGGGGATTGACTCCAAGGCCTCCTGTATGCCAGGAAAGTGCTCTGCTGTGGATCTATAGTCCCAACACCCCTATTATCTTTAGATATTTAGTTTTATGATGTGAGATGTCTTTGTGTATGCTATAAATACCACTAGATAATAAATAAATTGTTTTGGCCTATTGCAGAGCAGCTTAGAAGCAAGTGGAAAATCCAAGCATAGATTCAGGAGAAGGAGGGTAGAGACACAAGAGATACGATCCAGCTGCCCTCAAAGCAATATGTAATGGCTTACAGGTAAGTTACAGGCCATGAGACAAGACAGATCAATAAAAATAAATTGAGCTAATAAAAATAAATTGTGTTAAGATGCAAGAGCTAGCTAACAATAAGCCTGAGCCATAGGCCAAACAACATATAATCAATGTAAGTCTTTGTGTAATTATTTGGAATTAAGCAGCATTGAGGCTGAGAGTCGGTCTGAACTTCAGGGCTAGGCCAAAACAGACAGCTCAAAAACTTCTTACTACAGTTTATTATTTTAAAGTGCACGTGTGTGTGTGTGTGTGTGTGTGTGTGTGTGTGTGTCTGTGTCTGTGTGTCTGTGTGTCTGTGTGTCTGTGTATGTGTGTGTGGCTCACCTGAGTGCAGGAGGCCAGTGACATACGATCTCCCTGGAGCTGGAGTTACAGGAGATTATAAGGTACCCACTGTGGGTGCTGGGAACAGAACGAGAGCAGTAAATACTCTTAATCACTCAGTCTTCTCTCCAGAACCCTATTTTTAAATTTGATACAAGTTGTTACCAAGTTTTCCAGGATGGGGTTGCGTGGGCTGGCCTTGACCTCACTCTGTAGCCCAGGCTGACCTTGACCTCACTCTGTAGCCCAGGCTGGCCTTGGGCTTGAGAACCTCCTGCTTCAGCTTTCCAGGTAGCTGTGATTACAGGCCTATGTCATCTAGCCTGGCTTGGTGCACTGGGAAAGTTACCTCCTGGTATTCAGGACACCTTGATATTCTTCATTAAGCTTCTCTTTGTGGTCATATGTGGACATGGGAGAGGAAGGCCAGAGCCTCATGTCTCCGGGGAGGGAAAGTGAGGTGTTCCAGCTCAGAACACAGCATTTCGGATGAAAGAGGCAGAGAACAGAAAGCAAGGAGGGTCATTAACTCTATTTTTTTTTAACCATTATGTTTTGTGCTTTGCCTGCTGGAAAACTAATAGTCCACAATGCATGAATAATGCTTGGGGCACAGGAGTGTCTGCTAGCAGTCCTGAGGGAGAGGAGGGTTCGTTTCAGACTAAGGAATTTCAGGAGATACGATTCCTCCTGTGTGTTTTGCTCTATGTAGTGGCTTCCTTACCCTCGCGTCCAGTCTCAGGGTTAATTCTTAGTACTTGATGAGAATGGAGAAGGGCAAGCCTTGGGTGGAAAGACAGTTCAGCCGAGGACTCGGCTTCATTCCTAGTGTCTACATGCTGACTCACAACTGTGTCTAAACTCCAGTTCCATGGGACCTGTTGCTGTCTTCTGGCTTCTGTGGGCACTGCATGTCCACAGTGTACATAAACATGTGCAAGCAAAATACCCAAGCACAAAGAGTTACTGTTGCTGTGATGAAACACCAAGGTGACCCCCCCCCCGAAAAAGTTGGGTAGAGTTACATGAATTGTAATTGATTACAAAATAAAAACCCAGAGCCAGATATTGGGGCAAATGCTAAAGGATCAGAGAGACAGAGGAACAATCCCCAGCCACTGCTTGCCACACTGAATCCTCATGCTGAAAAGGGTAGATCCTGTCCCCATGAATCCTCTGATTGAATAGGTGGAGCAAAGCTGGGCAGGGTGGGCTGAAATGGAAGGGGGCCCGAACTTCTGCCTCCTCCCGCCTCATATTCCTTTCTCTGCCCAGCCATATCACTTCCTTCCTCAAATTTCCTAGTGCTTGCATTAAAGGTGTGTGTGATTCCAAGTACTGATAGCAGAGGCATGGGATCCAAGTGCAGTAATTAAAGGTGTGTACCATCATTGCCTGACTCTGTTGCTCTTTTGAACTAGATTAATCTTGTGTTGTTCAGGCTGGACTTGAACTCACAGAGATCCAGATGGTTCTCTGCCTCTGCCTCCAAAGTGCTAAGATTAAAGGTGTATGTTTTACCACTGCCTGATCTCTATGGCTAACTCTGTGGCTGGCTCTGTCCTCTGACCTTCAGGCAATCTTTATTCAATACATAATATATCACTACAGGGAGGAAAGGGTTTGTTTGGCTTACACTTCCACATCACTGTTCACCTCTGAAAGAAGTCAGGACATGAATTCAAACAGAGCAGGATCTGGAGGCCGAAGCTGATGTAGAGGCCATGGAGGGGTGTTGTAAATGACTTCTGACCCACTTTGGGCCAGAGGTTCAACCTGCCCAAGGCAGCTTTTACCACCTCAAAAATGACTCAGATGCTTATATTAATTTCATCCTGTTTGGCCTATGTCTCAGGCACATTGCTAGCTATCTCCTTAATCTTAATTCAACCCATTTTCATTAATCTATCTAGCCATGTGGCCCATGGCATAACCCAGCTCACCTGGGTCCTACATGCTTCTTCTTTGGCAGCTGGATGGAGCCTGTCTTAACTCCACCCTCCTCTACCTGTCTCTGATTTTCTGCCTATCCTGATTCCTCCACCTACCTCTATGGCACCTGACACAGGCCAAAACAGTTTCTTTATTTACAGCATACAGACGGAACATTCCTACCACACTTCCTTTTTTATGTCTAATCAAAAGGAATACTTCAATTTCAATATAGCAAAATTACATATAACAAAACAACTATCAAGCAAGAATTACAGTTTCAATATCTAGTCTATTTGTAATGAACAAAATTAAGGAAAATATTCTATTGTCTACTTTATCTTGTGAGTCTAGAGTGTCCTATCTATTATACCTTTTAAAATAACTAAGAAAAACTATACCTATAGTTCTCAAATCTTCAACTACATCAAAGACCACACAAGGATATAATATTACTCAAATTAACAGGAATGCAAGCAACTTCCAAAATCTAGAAATGACAGAAATGATACCTATCTGCCTGCACAGTCACCCAAAGTTCCTTTGTTGGGGCACCATCTTCAGCCTATAGGCCCAGTGTATACCTTTCAGTGATGCAGGAAATCTGGCATAGTCCATCAGTCACCTCTCCTTGTGTCCTGAAGGATGCCTGGCAATTTTCTGCAGAGCAGGAACCTGAAGGACCATCTTGGCTTGTTCCGCCAAAGTTCAGAGGTCACTTTCCTATGGAGGTCACACTATGCATGTCCAGTTTATACAGCATACTGTAAAGCAGTCAATACAAGAACAGTTTCTTGTCCAGTGGATAACTGTTGCCACAAAGTAAATTCCATATAAAGTTTCTTCAATGCCCATCATTTTCTTGAAATACATTGGTGCTGCCAGGAGCAGACCTATCTCACTGTCCAGAAAAGTCTAAGTTCTTAAAATACTTTAAATGTCATATTCTGTAGTGTTGGTTTTGTGCATGAGAAGAGATACACACACTCGCACTACCAAGGCCACATGAGAATTTATTTAAGAGAGTTCCCAGGCTGGTATAGAAATAGAAAAGCAGGACAGGAGAAGAGAGAAGAGAGTGACCAAAACTTGGTGTTTCTTTTTAAGAGAAGGAGTGTGCATGGGTTTATGTAGTCATGCACACTCTAAAGGTGTGTCTCCATATAAGGTGCATCCCACTGGAGTCATGTTGGCTCAACCACGTGGAGTTCCAGGAATACTTACATGTAGGTCTTAGAAGTGTTTTTGAAGTTTACCTATCTAATTGAACTATGTCTTTGTGTACCTACAAAAACCTACCATGACTATAAGTTTGGTTATCATAGATGACTATTAATCTGCATTTCTTCACATTACAATTTTAAATGAGTTATGTAAACATCATACCTTAAACAAGAGTAGAAAATTACATACAGCATAACAAAATTCACCTTAAATTTGTATCAATAAACCAAAATCCATCTATCTTTTAAAATCATTCCTATATCATATTCTCTTCCTCTTTTTAAAGATTAACTATGACCATTAACAATTAATAATAAAAACAAACATTAATAAGCAATATTTTGGGAATTTGGGTGTAGCAATTCATATTACTGCTTCCTGCTGATTAAGGGGTGCTGGCAATCTTACTTATCCTTCATTTTTTATATTTTATGTGTATGATGTTTTGCCTGCATGAATGTCTGTACACCACATGCATGCTTGCTGTTGGAAGAGGCCAGAAGAGGGCGTCAAATGCCTTGGAACTAGAGCTGTAGACATTTGTGAGTCCTTTTTCCAGCTTCTATGCTTCTGATTTTTATTTCTTTGATAGCTTTACAGGTATGTGTAAAGCATTCAGGACTAGACAACACACACATAACTTTTTTTTAACATTTACATTTTAGAAATTTTGCCTTTGCCCCCAAGTCATCTTGCTAGGCCTTAGATGCAATTAAAAATATTTTAAGGTTATTATACAAAGTAATGTGTTTCATTATGACATTTCCATACATATATGCTACTATACTTTGCTACTGTGCTTCTTCTCCTTGCTGCCCTCCCAAATCTCTCATGCTCCCCTCTTGTTGGTCCCTCCCCTCAAGTACTGTCTCTTCTGATTTCTTGCCACCTTTATTTCATGGCAAATGAAGTCCTGTTCAGAAAAATCCTTCCCTACACCTCTATCTTGTAGAGTGCTGCATATATATTTTTTTCAGCAATTTTTAATGTTTTAAGTTTCAAACTGAGGTTCCAACTAGGGAGGAGAGGGAGAAGGAATAGGTATGCATGCATACATGCACAATATCTTAAAGGAAGTTAAGCCACTTGAACTGATAATGCTCTTCACAAAGACAATAGACTAGCAAAAAGTCCCAGTACCCGACATGATTCCCAAAGCAATATGGATTCTTGATGTAGGCCTTGATTGCTTCTCAGGAATTGAGTGCCTCCTATTGCTGAGAATACTTCTTTTAACACAGGACTCAGATGATCTGACCCAATAACCTCTTTCCTGTGGTCTAGCTTTCATGGTTCCAGAAAATACTGTGCAAGCTGTCAATGGAGGAAGGCAATTCCATAGTTCTGCTCAGCTGCACCCCCCATAAAACCATGACAATTACCAGCATGACAAGACAGACATAAAGGTACAAGTAAGTGACACTCTCATGTCAGTGGCAACCAACAGCGATCTAAATGAATTTAAATCCCACTCAACGGGAGGGAAATGATGTCTGGTACTGGAAACTTTGCCAGCTTCCCAGGGCTATTGAGATCATGTTACTGTAAAAAAATTCATTATGAAGAGAGTAAACATAGCTCAAGAAACCCCACTTTGTATTCTAGTTGCCATTTTGTATAATAGAGGTAAAATAGAGCTTAGTTTCACATTCCTGGCAGGGGCTTGCCCAGTTCCAAGAAAGAATGAGCTAAGAGCTACCTAAGGACACCTGGATGATCCACCCCTAAGGCAGTAAAAACCACTGGTCACGCCACCCAGGTGGGTCCAGGAATGTTGAACTGTAAAAAGTTCCAGAGCATGAGCTAATTTACAGCACACTTGCATCATCCTTGACCCCAAGTAACCCTGCCTCATGGTTTTCACCCTTAAAAACTCAGCTCCCAAAGGGGTGGCATCTCCTCTGGCCACTATGACACCTGTGTTCCAGACTGGGTCCTTGTCTCACGACTTGTAATTTTCAATAAACCTTGATTTTGCATTTCGAAGAGTTCGCATCTCTGGTGATCTTTTTGGGGGCCTCACCAGGGCACAACATTTGGGAACTCACTCAGGACCCCCAGAGATCCCTGAGACCCTGAACCCCGAAGGTTTACACTGGCCGGCTGGGTAAATTTACCCCTACTGTTCATGTTTGTTGTCCTGTCTCTGTTCTCTGTTCTGTGTTTCTCTTTTACTATCTGGAAGGTTAGGTTGCTGGCAGCATCTGCATGTGAATCTGTAAGGTTTTGGGTTTCACTCTGGTGGACACACCTGTAAAGCGTAATCAAAGGGAGTGGGAGATGTCCCTACTTCTAGTTGGGGGTCTTGAGTTTGACATCCTGCTTTTGGGGGCCCAAGAGAGTCCCCATCTGAACTCCAGGGACAGGGAGACCCTACTGGGCCAACTCTGTCCCACATGTATGGTTTTTGGCGGACGACCAAGGCCTCTGAACTGTGGCACTCTGTCACTCTGTTATGGCCCTGCCCTTGTTTCTCCGTGTTGTCTGAAGTGTATTTCTGCTCGCCCCTCCTTTGTAAGGCAGGGCATTGGCTTGTGCACTTGTGCACATGGCATTGCCTTGTTTGTTTTTACCTATGCAAATGTTTTAGCCTGGCTAATAGTCATCTTTCTTTCTTAAAAATGTTCCTGGAGATGAATGTATGAATGTATGGATGATGTGGCCATAGTATGCATGCTTAATGTCTAGATTTGTGTGTGTGTGTTTTGTGACTCTGGATAAAACCTGTACATGGCCAGCCTTCGGGCCCACATGGCCAGTGGAAGGGATTCTCAGGTTGCTCCTGCCAGAACTGTGTATGTCACAATTATCTGTTTTCTGTGTTTCATTGCAAGGAGGCTAACACTGCTAGAAAGGATGGGAATGTGGGTGTCAATAGAGCAAGGTGTTACCTGCCCATCTGGTTCTGTTTCTGGCTGGAAAGTTTTGTTTGTTCTGTTAGGAAATTTTGTCTGTTTCTCGAGAAAGTTGTGTATGCTTGTTTTGTTAGGAAGTTTTGTGCTTCCTGATGTGTTTCTAATGTTAAAAGCATAAAGCTGAAACAGAAATGGTTTAAATATATTTTGTTATCTCTGTTACCAATAGCAGCTGGTCACTGCCCACAGCTGCTGTAACTGCGCTTATGATTAGGAATCAGAACTTAGCAGGGGTTCAAATGTTTTTGATGTGGATAATGCTGACACAGTGATACAAATTATTAGATAAGGTTAGAAATCTGTTACAATTAAAACTAGTAACACTGTAAATTGATTTAAAAAATGACATGATTTCACTTTTGCTTGCATTTTTAGTCAGCTGCATGGCTGGGTTGTCACCATCTTTGGTCAGTCACTGCCTGTGGTTGCTGAGACAAAGTGGCTGTGGCCTTGATCATTCAGATCCAATGAGTTATAAATATTTTATAAATATTTGTCATCTCATAGAGAGGTTGGTTACAGATTATTATTGGTTAAGATAAAAAACACTCTACAATGTATGCATGTTTCTGTTACTGCTTAAAATATTGTAGCCATACAATATCTCCTAGACTACTGTAGGAAATCTCAAGAAAGACTTTGGTAGAGGTTTTTATCTTGTCCAGAAAATGATAGAGAAGGCAGAAGACTGGGATAATAGAGGGAAAGGAAAAAATTGCCTGAAGTAAAGATGCCTAGAAAATCAGATGGATAGACTAAAGGTATATAAAATGTTAACCAGCGAGACTCAGGGTGAGCATGGGCAGAGGATTCTGTCCTGCTGACACCAGATGAACTTATGTCCCCCAGGAAAATCTGGGTACAAGGGGCCACAGGCACCAAATCTTATTCATGGACTACCCGAAGAACGGTGGATATGGGAATGGGGTGGGTAACCCATTCATCCCTAGTTATTCCAGAGTGCCCCTACCCACTATTAGAAACCAATACAGGTGTTGATGATGGCTAGCCTGTCTGAGGAACATAGACTCCATCAGAAGCCAGCAGCCCCTGAGCTAGAAATTGAGAAATGGCTGCAGAGGTTTCCACCAGCATGGGCTGAGACTGGGGGCATTGGGACTAGCAAAGCACAGACCCCTGATATATATGGATGCGAAGCCAGTCAAAGTCCAGTAGTACCCCATGTCTCAAGAATCGAGAGAGGGAATAATCCCCCACATACAGAGGTTATTAACTCTTGGGGTACTGAAGTTGGTTCAGTCTGCCTGGAATACTCTACTGTTACCGGTCAGAGAGCCAGCAATATTTTTGCCTTCGAGTGGCACAATCCAGAGATCAGAATCAGTGGCCAATTTACTTGGACTAGACTACCTCAAGGGTTCAAGAACTCCTCTACCATCTTTGATGAAGCTCTCCACGAGGATCTGAGTGAGTACAGAGCCCAAAACCATGATAGAAGCTTGTTGCATTATGTGGATGACCTGTTACTTGCTGCTGCTGATAGAGAGGCCGACAGGAAAGGAACTGAGAACTTGCTACAGGCCCTGGAAGTCTTGGGCTATTGAGCCTCTGCCAAGAAAACCCAGATCTGCAGATCACGGGTAATGTGCCTGGGTATGTTCTTGGGGGAGGGGGCAGAGATGGCTCTCGGATGCCCTCAAGGAGACAGTGTTAAAATAGCCACTCCTAGGACTGTGAAGCAGGTGAGAGAATTCCTGGGTACAGCAGGATTCTGCTGCCTATGGATCTCAGGGTTTACTGAACTGACTAAGCCTTTGTATGAGGCCATCAAAAGCACATCTGACTTCACATGGACAGAGGAAAGACAGGGAGCATTCGGCGACACCATGAAGCAGAAACTCTTAGAGGCCTGGAGGTCTGGTCATCATTTTACTTTGGCTAATGTGAAATCACCGCAGTATTGAACCCAGCAGGTCTCAGAGCACCTCTGAAGGATGAGACTCAGCTGCTTTCCTGGCCACCCAGACAGCATTTGTAAACACCGCATAGACATCCCTGAGAATAAAGAACACAAACAGGACTACCAGGCAGACTGTTGGATAGCCTCTGCATTCGCTTTTCCATTTGGGTAATAATGCTGGTGATGCTGGAGCAGATAGGTGGAACCCTTCTCCACCACATTTCACTTTAGTTTTAGGATCTTTTTTTTTCACCTGCTGCAGCACTCATGATCCACTAGAAAGGAAGAAGGATTGGGAGTGTCTTAAGAAGACAAAAACCTCTCCATCCACCTGGAGGCACGGTCCAGCACAGCTCTCTTGTCGGCACTCTGACAGATACTTGCTTCTGTGAAGCCAGCCACAGATATGTCTATAAAAAGCTTTAAGACCTGATAATCAGAAGACACCTATTCCTGGCACTCTGAGAGCTGTCATCTGTCCAGTTATTGATAAGTAGATCGATACATGGGTGTGAATGTGATGGATAAATAATCCTGTGACCACAAAGTGAGGTCTTGTTTTCCCATAGATACCGGACTGTTCTTGATGAGTGTGGGTAGGAGGTTGCACATGAGTAGAACATGTTCACTTACAGAAACACGCTTCTTTTCTGCTGAATGATCTGAAGGTTTGTTTTTCCTGTCATGAATAATTTTGAGAATGAGTATCCCTGTCAGATAGCATGTGTATGTGTGTGTTAGTATGTGCCCTCGGCTGGATTATGAGTGATTGAAGAGTGATGGACATTTGGGTTGTTTATGCTAGGGAGTACTACAGTTTGTAGTTAGCTGAAACTGGTTGATACAGACGGGATGCAACTGGATCTGCTGGGCTCTGCACTGCCAGATGTGGAGGCAACCTGGTTTAAGGATGGCAGCAGTTACATGTGTAATGCATGCAGATACCACCTGCATGCCAGATGTTTGCTTAGAAAATGCCTCACCCTACTCAAGGTCTATTCAGGCTTAAGAATGTGCATCTAGACTCCTTGTCTTAGCTAACTTTGTTAAGCTTAAGCTATTTGGAGAAACTGAGTTATATTAAGTTTTTTTTTGTTTTTTTTGTTTTTTTTTACTTTTGATACTAAGAAAAGTTTCAATTCAATAACATAGTTTTTAGGGCTAAACCTGACAGAAATAAATAATAAATTGTAAAGTCCTAGTCTTATGAAGGCTGTTAGGAAACACAAGCAGTCAGTCATTCTTATAAATAATCAAAGTTCCTTAATTGTAGTCATGATAAGTACTGTGATTAATTATAGGGATGAGTTTTTTTTTTTAAACTTTATTTATTTATTTGCCTTGGTGTTTGCCTGGAACTGGAACTACAGACAGTTGTTAGCTGCCATGTGGGTGCTGGGAATCGAACCCCGGTCCTCTGGAAGAGCAGATGGTGCTCTTAACCGCTGAGCCATCTCTCCAGCCCCAGGGATGAGTTTTATTTAGTCCCTTGTATAAGTTTTCAGGGTTGAGCTTACAAGTAACCAGAAACAAAGTTTTTCTATTCAGATGTACCTGGTTAGCCCTCATGTTTCAGAGATCTGCAGAATATGGCATTTGAAAATGTTTATTTAAAAGCATTATATCAGATAGACTCCCAGATCCTAACAGTGACCCAAAGGGGCAGCACCTCCTCTGACCACTGTCACACCTGTGTTCTAGACTGAGGTTCTTGTCGCATGACTTGTAATTTTCAATAAACCTTGCTTTTGCATTTCGAAGAGTTTGTGTCTCTGATGATCTTTTTTTGGGCCTTACCAGGGCACAACAATTAATACTTCTCTGCTAGAACAGCATAATTCCTTACTACATTATGAATTTCCTCCTTACATCCACAAAAAAAGCATAGCCACCACCCCTCATCAAAGAAGCCTCTCTTACAGCAATTGGAGACCATCACAGAAAATCACAGCTGGATACAATGTAGAGATCAGCAGGTTGTGGGAACTGAAATAGTCCCAACAGATACACCACAGCTACTGTATCTGTGGCTCAGGTTGTGGGACTGAAAGAGTCCCAACAGATACATCTACACCACAGCTACTCCATCTATGGCTCAGGCAACATAGAAGAATAGGAAGTGGAAAGATTAGAAGAACCAAAATACTGGGAAGTCTGCTTGAATCAGTCTTTCCTTGCATAATCAAGACTGGAACAAAGGCAATTTAAATGAACATGTTAGCAATGAAGGGGGAAAACCCTATGCGGTCACATCCTAGACAAAGCAATACCTGGCAACTTAGGATTGCAGGGAGGACAATTAGCCTCTCCCAGGGACCCACTCTCTTACTGGCTGTCCAAAGCAGAATCAGCCCTGAAAACACACACACACACACACACACACACACACACACACCAAGTATAACTATATCAAGGAAAAAGAGGCTATCAACGTGAGAGGGAGGGGAGGGTATAGGAGGGATCTGGGGAAGGACATTTGGGAGTGGCTTGAAGTAGAAAAGGAAGGGGGGAAGTGATGTGATTTTATTTTAATTTAAAAATATAATAAAAATGTCGAAAAGGTAAGTGTGGTAATTTGAATGAAAATGGCCCAGGGACTGGCACTATTGGGAGGTGTGGCCTTGTTGGAGGAAATGTGTCATTTGGAGCAGCTTTGAGGTCTCAGAAGCTCTAGCCAGGCCTAATACGGCTCATTCTGTTCCTGCTGCCTGTGGATCCAGATGTGAACCTCATCTACCTCTTCAGCACTATGTGTGTCTGCGTGCCAGCCATGCTTCCCACCATGGTAATAATGGACTGAACCTCTGAACTGTAAGCTAGCTCCAGTTAATTGTTTTTCTTTACGAGTTGCCATGGTCATGGTGTCTCTTCACAGCAATAAAACCTTAATTAAGACAATAAGTTTAAAGATAAAAGTGATAGATTATTCCCATGACATTTGTTCAATGATTGTTCCCATGGGTATGTCTTGTAGTCTGTAGAGCTCATAACTGGGTGAAACTGATGATTAACTTTTTTCTCCAGTGATGTGCATAGCACTTTCCAGCACTAGGAAAGCTATCCAGTAGGGCTGAATCTTCCAGGTAAGTACAAACTTGATTTCCTGAGGTTCTATGACTTAAGTTATGTTGTATCTTCTGAGATAGAGTCTTACTACCAAGTCTTAATACCAAAGATTAACAAAAGTACTGGCAATAGCCTGTAATGTCTGGGGACCTCACTTACTAACGGCTCCATAAGGAGTAGTACATTCTTGGTACTGGCCTTTCTATTTATAATTTTACCATGTTTAATAGGGGCATCCTGTTATATTGTAATTGTATTTAAACTCTTTATATGGTATGGTAGTTAGAATGTAATTAGTCCTCATAAGTATCTAGGAAGTGGTACTATTAGGAGATGTTGTAAGGATTCCTGACACTCCACGTGGTGAACTCAACTGGGTGAAACAAAAATTCCTGGTATGTAGTGGCCGCATGGTAAAGCCAACATGGCTTACAGGGGGCACGTCCATAGGCATGGCTACGTAAACCCGTGCTCACCCTCTCTCTTAAAGGGAGACACCATGTTGCAGTCTGTCTCTCCTTCTCTCTTCTGTTTTTCTGCTCCTGGCAACTCTCCTGAATAAACTCTTGTGTGGTCCGGGTAGTGTGTGAGTGTGTGTTTCTTTTCAAGCACAAAACCAACAGATGTAGCTTTGTTGAAGTAGGTATGGCCTTGTTGGAGGAAGTGTGTCACTGTAGAGGTGGGCTTTGAGGTCTCATATATGCTTGAGCCACGCCCAGGAACTCAGTTCACTTCCTATCACTTATGGTCCAAGAAAGATGTAGCTGCTGCTTTTTCACTCTGAGCTCCTTCTCCAGCACCAAACATGCCTGCATGCATCATGTTCCAACATTATAATGGCCTAACCCTCTGAAACTGTAAGCCACACAATTAAATGTTTTCCTTTATGCGTGTTGGCATGGTCATGATGTCTCTTCACAGCAATAGAAACTCTAACTAAGACAGATTGGTATGTTTATATTGTATGAACTTCTCTCTTTTTTTTTTATAAATTTCTTTTTTTTTTAAACTTTATTTATTTATTTATTTGCCTTGGTGTTTGCCTGGAACTGGAACTACAGACAGTTGTGAGCTGCCATGTGGGTGCTGGGAATCGAACCCGGGTCCTCTGGAAGAGCAGCCAGTGCTCTTAACCACTGAGCCATCTCTCCAGCCCCCGTGAACAGAGTTCTTAATAGATGAAATGCAAATAGTCTAGGGAACTTTTTCTTTGTCAGTTTTGGAGTTGCGGTAATACTGGGCTCACAGAGGAGCAATGTAGAGTTTCTCTCTTTTCTATTTTATGTAACAGTTTGGTGAGTCTTGGAGTTCACTCTTTAAAGGTTTAGTAGAATTTGACAAGGGTTCTATTTGCTCCTGCTGTTATCCTGATTGGTTTTCTGCTTTATCTTTTCTGCTCTCAAATCATTTGCTCTATTTTGTTTTATTTAAAAGAATCACAGAGGTTGAAAAGATGGATCACTGACTAGGAGCACTGGATTGTAGTAGCACGAATGAGTCTCAAAGCCAAATATGGGGGAAGGCTGAAATACCAGAGAGAGGAAGCAGCACAGTCAATGCAACTTCCTGCCTTGCTCCTGGTCGCTTCTGCCAGTCACTTCTCCCAGCGGCTTCTGTTCTCTCTGGGTTTCTAAAGCCCTTATATACCCTATCCCATTCAGATTAGGATTAAAGGCGTGTAGCCTTGAACTCACAGAAACAGAAGAAGTTCTGTCTCTGGAGTTATGGGATCAAAGGTGTAGATCACCACTCCCGGCTCTCCCTGTGCTGGGATTAAAGGTGTGTGTGACTGACTCAGCTGTTTATCTTTGTATTCAAGGTTTAAGAATTTCCTGAGCTGTCTGCCTAGGATGTGTGCCCTCTCCCCAATATTTAGGTTTTATTAAATATGTAATATATATCCACACTGGCTGTGTGATGGTCTTTCTGTACACCGTGAACATGTGTTGCATCCATTGGTTAATATAGAAGCTGATTTGGCCTATGGTAAGACAGCTTACAGTAAGGCAGAAAATCCAAGCAGAGAGACGGGAAGAGAAGGACAGAGTCTGAGAGATACAACCCAGCCACCCAAGAAGCAAGATGTAAAATACCAGTAAGCCACTGGCTACATGACAATACATAGATTAATAGAAATGGGTTAATTTAAGATGAAAGAGCTAGCTAGTAACAGCCCGAGCCATAGGTTAAACAGTTTGTAATTAATAAAAGTCTCTGTATGTTTATTTGGGACCAAGCAGCTTCAGGAGACAGGAGAACTTTCGGCTACAAGCACTGGCTGATCTTTCAGAAGATTTGGGTTTAATTCCCAGCACCCAGCTGGTAGCTTACAATTACCCATAATTCCAGTTTCAGGGGATCCAATGCCCTCTTCTTTTTTTTTTTTTTTTTTTTTTTTTTTTAAAAAAAAAATTTTTTTTTTTTTTTTTTTTTTTTTTTTTTTTTTTTTTTTTTTTTTTTTTTTTTTTTTTAAAAAAAAAACTTTATTTATTTATTTATTTATTTATTTATTTATTTGCCTTGGTGTTTGCCTGGAACTACAGACAGTTGTTAGCTGCCATGTGGGTGCTGGGAATCGAACCCTGGTCCTCTGGAAGAGCAGACGGTGCTCTTAACCACTGAGCCATCTCTCCAGCCCCCCAATGCCCTCTTCTGACCTCTGTGGGTACTAGGCACACATGTGGGGTACATATGTACATGCAGGCAAAGCAGTCATACACATAAAATAATACCCCCACCCACTTCAATACAAAGTCTCACTGTATAGCCCTTTGTAGACCAGCCTTGAACTCACAGAGATCCAGATACCTCTCTCTAACTCCCAGGTAGTGGGATTAAAGGAATGTAGCACCATGCCTGGCAACATAAATAAATCTTAAAAAAAAATTTCAAAGAGCAAAGGTAAAAACAAAAGTAAATCTTAAAAATGGGGGTAGGTGGGCTGTAGAGACAGCACAGTAGATAAGAGCATTTGCTGCTGTTAGAGAGAACCTAAGTTTTGTTCCCAGCACCCAAGTCAGGCAGTTCCCAGCTGCCTGTACCTCCAGCTCTAGGGTTGGACACCTTTTTCTTGACACCTGCACACACACACACACACACACACACACACACACACACACACACACACATGACATGTACATAAAAATAAATCTTAAAAAATTCTCTAAGCTATGATTCTTTAGGCTGCATTTCCTATTACATGTTTTCTGTGACTTATAGTGTCTCTGATGCTGGTGATTGACAAGTGATTTCTAGGTGAGGAGTTAGTCAAGGTAAGTATACCGAGGACAAGTCTACTTCAGTGAAGATTTATCTGGGAAAGATTTCTCAAGAAATCTCAGAGTTGAAATGGTCAACCTGACAATGCTACAGATGGGCAGATCATGGCCAGGCCATACCTGGTCACATTATGTTCAGACTTCAGAGTCTGTCCAAGGATGGTTGTTCTTCTGGTAGGTGAGACAATGGTGGTAGATAGAGACTAAGGGTTCCTGTTCTGAGAAGGCTGATGGAAGCCAAGTCAAGTTTTAATCACTAGACTCCTAAGGCTACCTAAATGATTACTAATAAGCAGAAAACAACTTAAGAGACCAGTTGACAAAATGGCTTTGAGGACTGGTGGACATAAATCAGGAGGTCTGGCAAAGAAATGTTTGTTTAATAAACATTCTTTGTAAGTGTGAGGGTAGATGCTGCATTTGATTTCAAGGGTAAAACTGAGCATAGGTTTGCTGCTGTAGAGACAACTGTCCATCTGGACTTCATAGGGAAGGCTACACTACTCTGTACAATCAGGTCACCTGCACTGAAATGTGTTGTAGGATATATGGGGAGCTGCTCAAAAGACCTAAAGTGTGGAACCTGTTGACATTCTCTGAATAAGGCGATGAGATGATGATCTTGCTCAGGAAGAATCTTTCATTTATAGTGATTGCAGTGATTTCTCAGGAAAGGCAAAATTAGGAACAGGAAAATAGTAAATGGAAGGATTATGGATCTTTTCCAAAGATCTCAATGTTGGCCTGAATCTTCTTCTTACATCTGTTTCAAATGGCCCATCCAAGATCATCCATATGTTCTTGCACATACTCTCAAGTTCAGGCTCAGTTTCTGACTCCAGGTTTCTGTTTAAGTAAAAAAACAAAACAAACAAAGCCCAAGATTCATGTTGCAGGTTACAAAAGAGTCTCCCTGGATTAGTGTAAGTCATTTCTGTCTTGGCATAATTCTAGAGAATGACCTCTGCATCAGCCAACCCTCTGGTGCATTAACCTGTTTTATTCATCCAAACGATAGTTACTGTCCATGTTGTAGCCTCTGCGAAGATGCACTAGAAATGATCAAAAACATAATTGGTGCTTCTGAGTCACTATCTAGGCCATTCTGTGTCTCACTTTTATGGAAACCAGTCACAGCACTGCCTGGATAGGATCCATTGACTTTCTAATTCTAATAACTTGGAAATGGTCAGTTGTTGGCTGGGATTTCACCTGTACAAAACAGCATGTCACTCTGGAGATTTGGAAAACCTGAAAATGCAAAGATTTGATTTGGGAGATCTTGGAGCATATAAGAAAGGCAAAAGCCTTGTGATGGTCAAATCTAATTTAAAAAAATCAATTTGCTATGCTATTTAGTGAACAATTGTTTACTTTTTAGTGTATGCATGTTTCACTTATCTATCTATCTATCTATCTATCTATCTATTTATTTATTTTGAGACAGAATTTTTCTGTGTAGCTCTGGCTGTTTGAAAATTCACTCTAGACCAGGATGACCTCAAACTCAGAGATCTGCCTGTCTCTGTTTCTCAAGTGCTGGGAAGACCTGTGCCACCACCATCAGGCTTCAGCTGCTTACTTCTTAATGGCTTGTTTTCCTCACCTATCAAGTTTAAAAATAACAATATGTCTACTGTACAGATATTTTCATTTAATCTTATTTTTCAGTAATTTATTCTTTGACAATTATATATATATATGTATATGCATTCTAATTATTTTCAATCCACTTATTCTGATCTCTTTGCCATGCCCCTAAAGGTCACTTTCTTAAATTCATGTCATTTTGTTTTGTGACCCACTAATTTTAGTTGTGGCTATGCATGTGACCATGAGCATGGAGTCCAATGGACTCACTAGTGGATATATAGCTGAAGACTATTCTTCCCCAGTACTAATCAATAGCCAGTAGTTTCCCTGGAGAGGAAGCCTGAGCTCATCTCCTGTTCATGACTGACTGTGTTCAAGCTTAGGTTTGTGAAGGTGCAGGGTACACAGCTTCAGTTGCCCTGAGTTCATTATTACAATGTCTATGCCTGCTCCGAAGACAGTGTTCTGCAATCTCGCTCCTCATCATTTAACTCTTACACCTGTGAAGAGGGGACAGTATAAATGTTCTAGGCCTGAGCACTCACTCACTGGTGTCTTAATCTTAGCACTTTGAGCTACCACGAGTCTCTTCCTTCACTGGAAAGAGAAGCAAGCTTCTCTGATCAAGGTTGAGAGAAATCAAGCTTCTCTGATCAGGTCATTGTCTTTGGGAGTGGAGAGGCAAAGCCCAATTTCTCAGAGAGTTGTGGACCTTATGCTGACCTTTGCCACAGCCAACTTTCGATGCCTGATGGGCTGGTGCCTTCTGGACTTGTGGTGCTTTCTGGACTTGTGATGTCTTCCGGACTCCTGGAGATTTGTGGTCCTCTCTACTGGCTGTGTGAACCCCTGTGGGATGTTCATCGTCAGAGGCTTGTTGGGGCTATTTTAATGTAAAATTGTATCATTATGTGGTAATTGCATATGAATACCTGTTAGTGTTGCAATTAATTGTTCAGCAGAAAGCAGCTACAATTTTCTCTTGGACATTTGATTTTCCTAATTGTAAAGTCAACAGTTTTTGTTGTTTTGTTTTGAGACAGGGTTTCTCTATGTGGGTTTGGTGCCTGTCTTAGAACTTGATCTGTTCACCAACAAGGCTGGCCTCAAACTCACAGAGATCCATCTGCCTCTGCTTCCCAAGTGCTGGGATTAAATGCATGTGCTTCTGCCACCTGGCCAAAGTCAACAATTTATTCTGAGATTGAGCCTACCCATTACAACCTTTTATTAGCACAATCCCCCCTCTTTAGTCCTCAAATAAGGGTAAGCCCTGGACTAATTTTTTCTAAGCTTGAATCGTAGAGTCTTTTCTTGTGATTCTCTTGAAAAGATCAAAGAGAAGATAGATTTCTTACCGCGCTTTATGGTACTTTTCGTTACATTCTACTTCACATTCCATTTTAAGCCCAAAGTTATTAAGGTTACCATCGCAACCATTGAAGATAAAACTCTGACATTGTTTGGCAGTTCGGTTGTAGAAAAATCTAAAATGTACTTCATAGCAGTTGCCGGGATCCGGATCCAAATCACAGATTGCTGCAAGAGAAGTTTCCACAGAATCAGAGGATGATAATAATGACTCAACAGCAATTTTGTCTCTGTTGAGAGGCCCTTAAAAATTCCTCCTTGGGATTGTGGAGTGGCTTTGGTGGTTAAGGAGCTGACAAGTGGAGTTATCTCTCTTAAGCTCACGTGGCGGGAAGAGAAAACCACCCCCTCCCAGTTGTTCTCTGACCTCCACAAGCATGCTATGGATCATAAGTATGAACAATTGCATGCATGCAGGTGTAGAGACTCCCCCCACACACACACAAAAGAAAATTTTCTTTGTTTAGCTTGGAAACATTTTTGTTCAGGGACCCTGAGAGGTTTCTGCCTTTCCTGTTATAAGTAGAGTCATGTGGCAAAGCCGTCTTTGCCCAACACAAACAGCTTACATCTCCAGGTTGTGATCCTGGTCAGTGATCTGAGAAAGGACTAGATTGTGAATGGCTTACTAGTGCAAAGTGGCAAGGTTCCTTAGGCTTCACACCTTGCAGGGCATCCCAGCATTCTGTTCTACCATGCTCTCATTGTCTATCCTTCCAACTACCTGCTGAGCACACAATTCAGAACCACTTCCCCCCCCCACACTTTCTACATATTCTTTATACAATTTACAAATCAAAATTGAGATGATTCTGTTTTCTGATGTTCTGGAAGCTGGATGTGGAACCAGGGACCTGACAGCCTTTCGCTCTCATTCCCTGCTTTTCCTTCTCTTGTTTCTGAGGAAGCAGCTGGTCTCAGTTTTTATTGGCTAAGCGGTAGGTGTGAATGGTTGAAATAGTCACACTGGTGGCCATATTGACAGCCCAGTGCTCCCTACCCACCTTCTCCCTCAAGCTGCCCATTTGTAATTTATTCTCTGGGAAGATACTTGTCTAGGCCTAGTTATATGCACAATTTTATCTTATAATCACAAATACTCTGTGATTTTCTAATTTTTGTTTTACATATGGGCAAAGCAGGGTGAGAGGAGATGATTATTGGCTCAGAGTCTTGTCCAAAGGCACACATCTGCTGATTTCCAGGGTCAGAGTTTGGAATCTGAATCAAAGTATCAATTTTATCACTTGGGTATGAGGAGAAAGTTTCATTATGGGTCATAGCCACACTGTAAACCCTTCTGTATAGGGGCAGTGTACTCAGATGTTTTTATATGCCTAGAACTCAAATGCAAGATATGCCTCAATTATATCAATATCCAAATTCCTCTCTCTCATTCCAACGCATGCTCTTAGAAGGTCTGAACTCTTTGATAGATGTCACAAAATCCCTATTTCAAAAAGCTTCCAGTCTTTGACCTCTACAAAAGAATTCTCTACCTGGAAAGGACTTATTTGTACCATGTATTGTTTTATCCTATCTGGGAACCCATAGGTGCCCCAAAGTAGTAATGCCTTGAGTGAAGGAACTAAAGGCTGATGAGTATCGCCACAATAGGGGATAATCCTGACCCACCCAGTGTAATTGTTTTTATGTCCTGTTCCCTCATCTATAATTGGCCTTGAGATTTATCTTGTTTAATTTTGTCCATACCTTTGTATTTATTGCAGATTTTTCCGGTAATTCTGGCAACACCACTTGGTACTGGGTCAGTGAGTGAGCAGAAAATGAAGAATCCTAGGAGAAATCCCAGCTTAGCAGGCTTCATGGTGAAGCGGGCAGATGGGAGAAACTGTTTAATGCTCTTATACTTGAGGTTTGGTTTGGTGAGAGGGCTGAGCCCACCTACTCCAAGGGCCAGGATTGGGCATGATGATATGCTGAGATGAATGCTGAATGCTTGAGTACCCAGCCATGAAGCTAAAGGTCCCAAACTGATTAGACCCCTGATAGTGAGTTCCATATTCATGCAGAAACAATATGAGCTTAGGGACCAGAGCAAATGCATATGCTTAACTATGGAGGGGTGGATCATCAGAGCAAGGAATTTCAAGAGCATTGCTTCCTTCCCACCTTCTGTTTTTCTAAAGCAGAGGAAAACTGGCCTGGCACATTAGAAAGAATGAATGTGAGAGTAATAGCAAAAGAAATGATGGTCCAAGTGTTTCCTTCTTGCTGTGGTCTACAATAATCCATATGGACTGTCATTAAATTATTACACAGAATCTCTGAGGTAGCTATAGTCATCATTATCACCAACAGACAGATAGAGGATGACTTATGTACATGACTATTTACCTGTTTTGTAGAGGACACCTGATTTGAAATTGGCATAATGTTTAGTAGTATTTTGTTATTATTATTGTTGTTTAATTTTTGGAGACAAGATGTGGATGTTTACCCTCATTTATCCAGGAATTAGTGTAGCCTACGCTGGCTTCCCATCTGAGTCTCCTGAATACTGAAATTAGAGGCCCATGCTTTTACACTCAACTAAGAGTTTGTTTGAAGCACAATGCTACACTACTCTGTGAAACCACCTACAGCCTGATTTGTTTTATAAGTCTTGAGAAAGTGACTCCCATTTACATCCTGGAATCACTTGGCATTAGTTTCCTTTGGTGAACTATAAAATAAAGGGCCCCCTTTCATTTTCTAATAGTTTTTAGTTTCTTTTATTTAGTCATTACACTTTATTCACCACCGCCAACAGCCACTGTTGTATAATTTTACTAATATATATGAACTTGTATGTTTGATTACATTATATATTCCTGATTCAAAAGCCATACTTAATTTCTTGAACTTTGTATTAGGAGCTTTCATTTTCTACGTAAAATTCAAAATTAGCTTGATAAAGTTCTGGGAAAACTTACCCTGGACATTGCTTTGAGTTGCATTGAACTTATAGATAATTTTTTTGTTTAATAATCTTTTTCCTTAGAAAGGTTTCTGGGGATGGAGAGATTGTTCAGTGGTCAGGAGCACAGTATTTTTCTTCCAGAGGGTCCAAGTTCAGTTCCCAGTGCCTACATGGGGTGGCTTACAACCTCATATAACTCCAGTTTTGTGGGGATCCTATGCTTCCGCATAGCCTGTGAGTAAACCTTCCCCCTTCCTCATACACACAAATAAAACAGAGACACAGATGGTTAAGGTGCAGAGAAAAACATATTGTAGAATACCAATCCTTAAATAAATATAAACACCACACTCCCTCCTTCAAAGGCCCAGGGATCACTGTGGAAGATGAATCAGAAAGAATGTAAGAGCCAGAGTGGATAAATAACTGTCAAGAAATAATGCCTTCTGGAAACAGCAGGGCAGCTCCATAGATGAACTTACACAATGGTTCATGCACAGGACATGCATGAACCTAAACCAGACCACATTTCAACATAAAGAGAGGAGTTGGACATGGACTCCCATTCCTAGCCCTAGAGATACTGGCAATTGTTAGTTCTGGAAGAGAAAGTGCCAGTTTTCTCTAACAGTGTAGCCCCTCATATGTTGACCATGAGACAATAGAAGTTATATAAAATATTTAAGTAGCATAAATTGGCCTAGAAGGAAAAAAGTTGCTTGGAAGGCAGCAGGATTGTATCTGGGACAAAATTGGTTGAAGAAGCGTGGAAATGATCAAAACATGCATGAAATTCTCAAGTAAATAAAAAAATTAATATATAATCCATAAAATAAACATAACTTAAAGAAGATAAAGGTTTATGATATTTTTCTCATGCAGGCTTTATAACATTATCTATATCTCAATATTATTATAAATAGTATCTTTCTGGATTTTGGTATAAAAATACTATTTATGTTGTATATTAGTCTTATATCCAGTAACCTTCTTGGATTCTCATGGCACGTCAAATAATATATATTTGGCTCATTTTTCTATTTCATATATACACTTATTATCTATGACTATTGATAGTTTTTTTGCCTTATTTCCAATTATTAATATTTTAATTTTAATATTATGCCATATTATAATAATATAGAGGATGCATATTCATACCACAAGGATATTTGCTCAACTACATTTACAGTAGTATTATTTGTATTAGCCAGAACCTGGAAAAAACCTAGATACCCCTCAACTGAAGAATGAATAAAAAAAATGTGGTACATTTACACAATAGAGTACTACTCAGTAGTATTAAAAAAAGACATCATAAAATTTGCAGGTAAATGGGTAGAACTAGAAAAAAATTATCCTGAGTGGGGTAACAGAGACCCAGAAAGACAAATATGGTATGTACTCACTCATAAGTGGATATTAGACATAAAGAAAAGATAACCAAGCTACAATTCACAACTCCATAGCAGCTAGGTAACAAATAGAACCCTAAAAGAAATATTCATAGAACCCCCTGGGAAGGGGAAATAGATAAGATCTCTTGAGTATACTTTTATTTTTAAAATTGTATGTGTATGATGTTTTGCTCACCAAATGCTCATGGAGACCAGAAGAGGGCATCAGATCCCCTAGGACTGGAATTACAGATGGTTGTGAGCTGCCATGTAGGTGCTAGGAATTGAACCTGAGTCCTCTGCATGAGCATGTGGATTGTAAATGACTGAGCCATATATCCAGCCCCCTTACCTTTAAAATTTTATCTTACTGCGTTAGGTAAGATCTCAAATAAGTTGTGACATAGAAACAGGATAGCAGTTCTCCCAGCTTTTTGCAGATTTTTAAAAGAAGCCTTTTAATAGCTTCCTCACCTTCATAAATAATGTAAGTCAGCCAGCCGTGTTGGCTAATGCTTATAATCTCAACACTTGAGATATGGAGGCAGACAAAGAAGGAGGTAAGACCAACTTTGGTTACATAATGCACTTGAGGCCAGCCTGGGCTACATGAGACCCTGTCTTTAAAGAAAAAGACATTACAGTAGGGTTTTATTTTGTCAAATATATTATAAATGTGATAAAATTTAAAATATGAATTGAAAAGTGGAAATATGACTCAGCTGGTAAAGTACTCTCTGTGAAAGCATGGATATATGAATTAAGATCCTCAATACTGGCATAAAAAAGCTTGATGTAATCATGTCAGTTTGTAACCCTTGTCCTGGTGGCACCAGGGAAGTCAGATTTAGTTGAAATGTTGGGTACCATGTTCACCCAGAGACACATTTCAAAAAATAAGGTAGAGTGTTGTGGATGCATGCTGATTTCCAGCCTGCACATGTGCACATGTTGTGTGGTGGCTGTCCTGGTTGTCAACACGACTATTTCTGGAATTAACTAAAGTCCAAGCATCTAGGTATACTGTGAGGAATTTTCTTTAATGAAATAATGTAAAATAGAAAGACTCACCACCTTTAATCTGGGCCACACCTTCTGCTGGCAGCCTATATGAAGGGCACGGAAGAAGAAGCTCTTTGCCCTTTGCCTGCTTGCCCAGTGCTCACTGGCAAGTCCATTCCTTCACTGACATTAGAGTCTACTTCTTCAGGATTTCAGTGTATACTTAAGACCAGATGGGCTATCCAGCCTTATAGACTGAACAATTTGTACATTTTTAGACTTTCTGTTGGTCAGAAATGTGTATACATACTGTTAGTTTTGTTCCTCTAGAGAACCCTGACTAACTCACGTGGTCATGAACACACACACACACACACACACACACACACACACACACACACACACACACAAATGAATTAGTTTTGCATTTTGCAAAATTATTGATTTTTATATCTTTTTGGGTAATCACAGATCTTCCCCCCTCATATTTACTCTGACCTTAGGGGAAGTTACTTAGGGTCTGTAATCTTTTGTACACTACTGAGCCTTGTGCTAGTGTGATACATAAGACTTGTGAGTGTTTGTGAATTTGTTCTGCTGGTGATTCTCTTGCTGACTTTATTGGATTTGAACACATAACCTTCTATCGTTATATATCTGGTGAATTGAGAAATAGTCGAATAGGGTTTCTGCAACATTTCATATAAAATTGAAATAGTTTGTGGATTTAATTAGACATTTCTGCAAATCATGAACACTGATATCTCTGTTTTGATAGATTTTTTTGCTAACTTACTGATTGGATTTTCAACTGTTTTAAACTTTGGTTAACTTCCTAAGTTTCATTTCTCCTCTTTTTTTTATTTTAAAAATAAAGAGTCCTTAGTATGAGGCCTAAGAGTCCTTAGTATGAGGCCTGGAGATGCAGCTCAGTGGTTGAAATGAAAACTGTACAGGCATGGGAACCTGAGTTCGGATGCCTAGCGTCTATGTAAAAATGAAGCATAGCTACATTGCCTGTAACTCAATCTCTGAGGAAGAGACAGGTGGTATCAGGATTCACTGGCAGCCAGCCTGACTGAAGTGATGTGTCCTAGGTTTGATGAGAGACCCTGACTCAAATAAAGATTTTGGTTGAAGAAGACACGTGATGTTACCTCTGGTCTACATGTGTACATATATAGGTTTGTGCACATGCAAACATACACTACACACACCTCCCTACATATGTGCATGAGTTTTTGAAATCTATTCTAGGACATATTTTAAGTGTATAATGGCTCATTGTTGACAATAGATACAACATTACTCACCAAATTTAGATCTTTATCTTGTTTGACTGACACTTGAAGGATTTAACACCTCCTCCTTTTCCTTTCCCCAGACCTGACCAAACCCCATTCCACTGTGAAGTCTATAAATTTGACTATGTTTGACCTTATATAAGCAGAGTTATAAAATTTATTTATCTTCCTGTGTACAATTCATTTTTACTGAGCACAAACATCCTCTAGGTTCATTAGTATTATTGTAAATGATGCAACTTAATTATTTTTCGTGGCCAAATAGTATTCAGTTGCATATATAAGACAAAAATTTGTTTGTTCTTATACCTCACAAATAAAAGCTGCCACAATAAATATTGGAGTGCAAATATCCCTTTAACTTACTGATTTAATTCACTTTGAATATATGCTTAGTATTAGAATTGCTGGGTCATATGATAATTCTGTTTGTAAAGTTTTCAGGAGTCCTCATATATTTTTTCATAATTGTTGTATTAATTTATCTTTTCTTCAAAGGTACATGACTTCCCCCCTTTTCTACATGTTCACCAGCATTTCTCCCTGGGACATAGTGGCATCTCGTTGTGATTTAGATTTGCATTTTTCCTTGTGATGAATGGCCAAGAACATTTCTCATATGACTCTTGGTCAGATGGAGGTCTCTCTCTCTCTCTCTCTTTTTAAATGCTTATCCCACATGTTTGGCTCATTTTAAAATTTGATTATTTGTGGGTTTAACTATTGTTTGAGTTTCTTATCTATTTTGTGTCTTAAACCCTTGCCAGATTTCAGCTTGAGAATGTCTTTCCCTTTTGCTTTTTTCTTTACTCTGTTGATGGTTTACTCTGTCTGTGTTTGCATGTGTGTGTGGGGGCTTAGAGAATAGCCTTGGGTGTGTTCTTCAGGCACTATAAACCCCCCTTTTTATTATGAATAAAGTCGTATTTTTTATCCATGTATCCCTTTGTTCAGACTCCCTTCCCCCTCCCACCCCTCTCTGTCACTCACTCTTCTCTCCATCACTTTATCTCCTCTCCAGCAAGGGCAGGAGGTCCCAAGGTCCCAATGTGGGCTTAGTTCAGCATCCACTCCAGGCAGATCTGCTTTCCTCACCCCAACATCAAGACTGACACCCCCCCCTTTTTTTTTTTTTACAATTTTGAGCTGGGGATGTCTCTCATTGGCTTAGAAAGTTGCTAAATTGGCTAGGCTAGCTAGCCATTGAGCCTCAGGGATTTACATCTATGCATCCCAGAGCAGGGAACACAGATGCACATTACTATCACTGCTCACCCCTTTTAACATGGATCCTGGATCAAAGTCAAGTACTTCCTCATGTATGTAGCAGGTGTTTTATATACCAGACAATCTCAGTCCCTTGAATTATTGTAATTCCATGTGTTCCTTTTAGTGGCTGCTTGTATTTATGAGCTTTTGTCCAAAATATTGTTGCTCATTTCAGTATCATGAAACATTCATCTTTTATTTCCTTTCAGTGTCTTCATTGTTTTGGCTTCTGCATTTTTGTTTTATTTTTGTGTATTGTGAGAGATGCTTTATTTTTATGTATGTGGTTACACTTTCTCTCACAGATATCCTAATCTCATTCTGGGTATCAGAGAAAACTCTTTCTAAATACAGCAAGATGCTAGTTGCTGGCTCTCCATTTATGGTCTTTATCATTTCTTTTATAGCTCATCTGTTGGGAGTGTCCAGCTTCATTCCTCAGTTCACTAGGCTGACTTGAAAGAAGGTGGGCATGGCTCTGAACAATTCTGGAGGAGCTACTTTGTGCTTACATCAATAGCTGCTCCCTGAAGTTCTCATAAAGAGGATCTGGAGGCTGTAAGAGCAGCACTACGGCCAAGATGGCAATTTAGGGCATCTGTCTTTTGCTATTGTCAAACCTCATAGTATGCACAAGTCTGGAGGCTGAAAAGCACCCATGCCTCAGTTGTAAGGTTGGAGTAAGAACCTGTTGTGATGACCCAGAAAGGGGAACTTGGTTTGACTTTCAAATGAAGATTGTATCTAGGGCCAACCACTTACAGTGTTCTCCAAGACCTTGATTAGACTTCTACATTCCTTGTTTTATCTTCCTGTGAGTCCTGCTTGAATTTGTATGTGTGTGTTTGTGTGTGTGTGTGTGTGTGTATGTGTGTATGTGTATGTGTGTGTGTGTATGTGTGTATGTGTGTTGTTCATGTTACAACTTTGGATCTTAAAACACTGCATTTTATTCCTGTCCCCTCACAATGATCACTGAACCATTTTCTAGGCTCTTGTGCCCACTGTATACAATGAAGGACTGAATGAAAGGAGAACATCAAAGAGTGCTCTCAGGACCCAGAGAATTTTAGCATTTGGGAGCCAGAAGAGCCTTTCGGGTGTGTGTGCCATGAATAAATATATTCGCCAGGAGCATTCTTAGATGGTGTCCAGAGAGCATGATGGGTTTTGTTACATCACTTATATTGCACCTATTCTGTGCCTTTCTTTGTAAAGGGCCCTGTCACCTTCCATTATACAGCTTAAGGAAGCTGCCATGGGTGAATCACTATAAGCACAACACACAAGAGAAGTTTGGAAATGACCAGTATTAGTCAGGGCTCTCCAGAGGAAAGAATCAATTATATATCTAATATATGTATTGCTTACATATAAAGTTACTAACTTATTTTAATGGTTGACTCACACAACGATGGAGCCTAAGTTCTGGATAGGACATGTGCAAATAAAAGACCCAGGAAAGCTGATGATGTAGTCTTGCACACATCCAGAGAGTTACTTCATTTTGGATTGATTAATGTGAGAGGTTCATTGTAGTAAAAATGGACTGACCAATTACAGAGGGAGTTAGTAAAATCTTCATCAGAAGAGTCCCAGACTCCAGTTATGTGGCTGCTGAAGTACTGTTTGGTGTTTACTACATCCACTGTGTTCCCAAGGACTTTCTCTTTTGGCCTCCATTCCCCCTACCACCCATCACTGAGCCACGCCCAAGTCTTGGTCTCCACTTCCTTTTGTATAGTTCTGTACACCTACCTCTCAGCAGAGGTTCTATATTATTCAAAGATGTGGTACCCAAAGCCTTTCTTATTTTCCTGCTCCAGCCCCTACCTATTTGTTTTTTGTTCATTGTTTCTAATATAGTCATAAGCACCACTCATACATCATGATTTTCTAAAGCCCTGTTCACAGGGAGCATTTTTTTCTATTTGGAAATGCAGTTGGTAAACACTTTAGGTACATTTTTTTTATAATACTAAAGTTCATCTCTCTCTTGTAAATGCTTATTAAATCTATGCCATCATACATATCTATGGTCTTCCAGTGATGTTCAAATGGGCAGGTTGTACTTTGTTTGTACTTCTTAGATTTCTGACCTTGATTCTTGCTTTCTTTGGTCAATGAATGCTCCCAAGCTTGAAATCCATGAAACTGTGTGTACTCCTTTGACTTCCAAATTTTGCCATGAGAAGTCATGCCTTGCCAGACCACTGGTCCAAGAAGAATGAGGGACAGAGATCAAAAGAGAACAAGAAGATGGGAGATACAGCTCAGTGGTGGAACACTCACTAGTTTAACATGTGTAAGAGCCTGGATTTGATCCTCTGAAGGAAACAAAACCAGACCAAACCCTCAGCTTGCTTCCAAGCTCAGCTAGAGCTGGCTTGCTTTTGCTGAGCTTCTACTGTCTTTCAGACCTTCAAGAAGCAGATAATTACCTTTGGTGCTCAGACTTTGTTGTATAGGGACTAAAAATACACACACATCACATTCTAATTTGGGTTAGGGGTGTGTAGCTCAGTGGCAGATCACTTTCCCAGCAATTGTGAGGCCCTGGGTTAAGTCCCAACTATTAAAAAAGATCTATTTAAAATTTTATCTTAAAATCATCTATATGTACATTAATAAGCAGAATAACATTATTAACTTTTCATCAACTTGAATTCATTCACATAGAAACAAGAGAAATTAACAATAAACTAATCAACTAACTAAGCATTTATACTGGAATGTATACTTTGTATGAATATTTTGTGTGATATATATATATATACATACCTATATATATATATATATATATAAAACATGTAGAGGGTCAGATGACAACTTGAGATTTAGTTCTTTTCTTCTACCATGAAGGTCTGGAGGATCAAGTTCAGGTCATCAGACTTGTTCATCAGTCTTGGCAAGACTAAGTCTCTTGTGATATTTTTTAAAAAACAAGGATTTTGGATAATGTATTGACTAGACCCAGGTAAAAACATTCTTGGTTTCTGCCAGGAGCCTTGTGAGGGGTTTTGCATACATCATGTCATTTCATCTCCATAATACATCCAGGGTTAATTGTTCTTTCTCTGTGTCTCTGAGGATTATGGATTGCCCAACATAACTACATCAGCAGAGCCAAGCTGGACAGATTCCCACCAATGTACAAAGGTTCTCACTCTATTCACCTGTCCTTCTGCTGCACAGCCTTGAGTTATCTAAAGGCTGCTGTGCTGGCTGATGGCCAGGGTAATGGCCCCAGTGGAGCAGGAAGTAAATGTGCTGGACTTGGCAGGGGCTGAGAGAGAGGTCAAAGCAGTGTTCACACACTTGCTGTGCTGCGCTAGCCTTACCTGTTTTCATATAACATTCTCTCCGTATGAGATCAGTGAGAGCGCCTGGAGTCTAATATCACTATTTTTAATCTGAAAACTCTGGGGATGTCAGACCATCAACAGACCATAAACTCTTACATTTAATTTTTTTTCAAAATCCATTTTATTGGTTTATATGTGTGTGTGTGCTTGTACACACATGTGCATGCATGCACCCTTGTGTGTGCAGGTGTCCAAGGAGGCCAGAAGAGGGTATTGGATCTCTTAGAGCCTGAGTTACAGACATTTGTGAGGTACTGGGATCCAAACTCTGGTTCTCATGACAGAGCAGCAAGCATTCTTAACCACTGAACCTTTCTTCAGAACAGCTCCTGCATTAAAAAAAAAGTGCTCTGAACAAAAGCCACCAAATGATAAATATCAGTTTTTCTTTGGTGGTGGAAGACCCCATTTTATTCACCACCTTTTGTACTCAGTGAAATTATAAAGGGGACCCCTCTCCACCTCTCCATTCTTCCCATCTTTGCAGGGTCCCCTCAGTGACTGTGCCCTTCCACACATGCAACCTTGTGTTACCCCCACAACATTCTGAGGCATGGATGGCCTCTTTCTCATGAGCAGGTTGATTGTCTCCAAGGTACAGTGAGTCAACCAATGATTCACAGAGCGTGAAGGGCTCAGTCTGACCTCCTGCCCACGATGCTTGCCCACTGAAGGCTGGAACAGCCTGTTCCTTGGCAAAGCCTCAGGTCTGAGTGTCCTGCAGTACCTTTAGGACATGGCTCTGCTTCTTTATGTTGTAGACCATGCTCTGCCCCCAGGGAATGAGTTCAGAGACAGACCAGTGAAGTGAAGCATGGAGGACAAGGCATTCTGGCCATCATCAAGAAGGCTGCTGTGGCCTTGTGAGAATATACTGGTGATGCGGGGAGCCTGGGAGAGGAACCAGGAAAACCTTACCTTTATGCAATGCACTGAGGAGCATGTCTCAAATGTCAAGCCTTAGTAGTCTTGACTCTCTTGTGTCTGTAGAAGAGAAACATTTTCAACTCTATTGGCAGCCAATCTATTCTTGAAGTTGTAGTTCCTACTTTCTGTTAATCCCTCTCCAAAGTAGAACATGAAGCTGAGCTCTCCAACAGAGGAGGAGGAACCGAGTAACAATAGTGTCATTTTTTTTTTGTGCTTTTGTGTTCTAACACTGAATGCTGAAAGATGTGGCGTGTAATTGCATGGTCTAGTCTTTTCAGAGAGAATTGGTCACGGGACCAGGAAAATGTATGGAACATCAGTCATAGGGCAAGTGACTGATTACAGCTCACTTGTGGCTTTTATTTTCGTGTCATTGTTATCATTCTGTCTTAATGATGAGAAAGTTGATTCAGAGCGGGGACAGGAATTAATTTGAGATCACCCGGTTAAGAAATGGTAGAGCCAAGACTTGAGCCTCACTGTCTGACTCCAGATCTACACTATCACTCTGCATGTAGTGTACTCAGCTGGGCATTTGCTCAGGGCAGGGAATGTAGCAAAGAGCAAGGCATTTTAACTTTCTCTGAAGAAACACAGTGGTTGAATCTCCCTCTGTGAGTCACTGAGACTTCATTTGGATCATGTAAGACATGAGCAAGTAGAATCTTTGTCTGTTTATGAGAAAAAAAGAAAGAAGAAAAAGGAAAGGGAAAAAAGAACTGTCTTATTAGAGGGGACAGACATGCCTGTACCAATGGTGTCTCATCCGCACCCTGAGTCTTTTCTTTGTCCCTAACCTTTTCCCTTTGCTTGGGCCTCGTCAGTCACCACAGCCTCCTGGTGCTGACTTTCTGAGCCTAAGAACATTGAGGAACAAAGGACAGCGTCTGCTGAAAGGAAGACAAAAATGCAACAGATTTGCTTTGGGGATTTGGTGCCACAGGTGTCCTAGATGCATTCCAGGCAGATAACGGGATAAAGGTAGATTCTGGGAGGTCCAAGAACAGAGGTAGATGTTTAACTGTGAATAAGTTCAGAGAGGCAGATTCACAGATATGGTGTGATGGAAGGAGAAGGCTTGTGGGATTTGGGGGCTCTCTTTTAATTAGGAGTTTTGTGGAAATCATCCTTGGTAAAGACAAAGACAATGTTGGCAACCACAACAACACTAAGATTAAAGAAAAAGGAGAAAATAGACATCGCAGTCACGGCAAGCAGCTCCGGGCCCAGGGCTTGCAAGGAAAGCCTTACATGTTTGTCTCTGGGGCCTTGTTTGAAGTGCAGACTATACCGCAGAAGGCAGAGCAGCACTGAAGGGTTTCTGGGCATTCCTCCTGCTGCGTACAGAACGTGTTGCAGTTTTCAGGTGCTGATCTGCAGGGTGGAGGTTCCAATATATACTCTGGAATGGAAACTAAGTGAGAGCAGTCAAAAGAACAGGCAGCAGCAACCTCATCACCCCCCTCAAGTGCTCCCTAGGGACGGAAACCGACTGTGACCCTAGCTCATGCCTTCTTCTCAGTTTTGTTCAGTGCTCTAGGATGGATATCTGATCCTAGAATATTTGGTGGAGCTCTAAACTCATTGTACATTCATGATCCCTGCAGATCAGATCCGAAGTCCTCATAGACCCTGGTTGAATCCATTTCAAGAATATGAATGTGTATATATTTGTGGCAAGGTAAATCATGACAAAAGAGAAGCAGTATTGGACATGTAATCTGTATGAATTTATTGTGTGGTCTTGAGAAAGTCTTTCAACTTCTCCTTAGTGATTTATCCTAGAGGCAGCCAAGCACAAGCTATCTGTGCGGAGGAAGACTAAACAGAAGCTAAGTTTGGTATAACCATGAACTGCAAACTGCAAGAATGGAACCCAATTCACAGCTGAGTTCTCAGAGAGGCCTTTCTCATGGTGAGAGGGTGGGGATTTCAGAATGGGATACCAAGACTGGGTTTCTTCTTTTCCTCTCAGAAGCTCTGCAAACAGAATGAAGCCTCCCCCAAAACATGAGCTGTCAGTAATGCCACATTACTGAGCTCCAAATACAGACGAATGCACACATGATCAGAGCACCCTTTCCACTGTGTTTGCTCATAGTCATCGCTGCCTCGTCAGGTTAGTCCAGGAAGCAGTGGCCAATGAGACAGACTCTAGTCTGTACTATTCCGTGGACGCTAGTCACTGATAATTGTGCAGTGCTTCTGGATTTTACGAAACAAAAATAAAATGCAAGGTTCTCTTTCCCTTCCTCCCCACATATCTTCCAAGGCCAACTTTATGCAGATTGAACCTTGATTTCTACCTACTTCATTGAAGAGTGGGACCAAACATTCACGACGGTACTAGGGATAGTGAAATTAATCAGGAGAATGAGGTTGACAAGACTTATTGTAACTAATATTTAGTGGGAAGTTTCATGGTCTAATAAGAATGCTCCGTGCCTGAATGTACTGGCTCGCTTCTCCTTTCTCCTGTCTCAATAACGTTATTTATATGGTAAGGTTACATTTGAAAAGCACAAGCTCATTTATTTATTTGGAGGGTTTGGAGCTTACACACACAGAGCAGGGTTCTAGCCTAGGGTTGTCTGACTTCAAGCTTACACTCTTGAATGGGGCACTGTTCACTGTGAGATTCTTTAGATGTCTCCCCTGAGATGCTCCCTTCCCTACAGGAACAAGCCCTTCCTTCCCCTGAGCCCAAGCCCAGCACCTACTCAGAAAGTATTGCTTGGGACTTCCAGACACCAGCTGTGGTGCTAGGCTGAACACCAGTAGGAGCTGGAAAAGTGACACAGACGTCATAGTGCTGGAAAGGTGGTAGTAAGTCCTGGCCGAAGATGGTTGGGTGTGCCCAGACTCTGTGGTGAGGAGAAGAGAGGGAGAGAGGCTGAGATGGCTGCTGGGACGGGCCTTCCTCTACCTGTTACAACCAAGCAGAATCAGGGCAGAAACCTAACCGTCTCCGAGGCCTCCTAGCCCTGCCCACTATAGGGGCAGGTCCTGTTTCCAGATTCGCTGTCTTCATCCTGTTCACGTGGAGCTTACATTACATCTCTCTCCCTCCCTCCCTTCCTCCCTCCATCTCTCACTGTGAATTTGTGTGTGTGTGTGTGTGTGTGTGTGTGTGTGTGTGTGTGTGTGAGAGAGAGAGAGAGAGAGAGAGAGAGAGAGAGAGAGAGAGAGAGAGAGAGAGAGACTGTGTGTGGCTAGGAACGGAACACAGCATATTGCATATATCAAGCACCTTCTACCTCCCTAATCTTATTTACAGTTTTTTTGTTTGTATTTTTAAATCCTGCCCTATAGAGGTCCTATATGTACTTGTTTTATTTATCCCCTGGGGCTTGAGTTCTTAAGGTGGCTCTCTGGATAGTGTTGGGATGACTTACCATCTCCTTTTGTTTGTTGTTAATGGGGAGGAAACGGCTTTTATGTTTTAATCTGTAACTAATTAGTATACCACATTCTCCCACTGCTTATAATTTTTCTAGTAGGTTCTTCTGGTGGCTTGTCTCTTCAAACTCAATGCCCTTCTTAGCTCTCTGTGTGCTGACCAGGCCCCCAAGTACACCGCTGGATTGACATGATGGAGTGTTCGCCTGGGGTCGATTAGGACTGGAAACTTCTGAAGCTTTTCCATTTGGCATAACCTGTTTTAGCATTCTCGCAAGAGCCTCTTTTCAGGCTTAGAGAACTGGCTTTCACAAAAATAACATTTCATCACCTTATATAAAATTATTGCCATTGCATTTTTTCTGCATAAACTAAGAGGGTTATATTCCTGCTTCAGTCTGTTAGTGTGGCACTAAGGGAATTCCAGATTTATTCATATAAATCCATTATTCCATTTTTCTCATGATACGGTCATTGTGTATAATTATATTTATTATATAATTTGCTGAAGTTCGAGATTTTATTTTGAGTCAGGGATTCACTATGTAGTTCTTGCTGCCTTGGAACTCACTATGTAGAGTGAGTTTATCCTTGAACTCACAGAGATCCACCTGTCTCTGCCTCCTGAGTGCTGGAACTAAAGGAATGCACCACCACACCAGGTTTCCCTTACACTATTCCTCTTGGGCTTGTAGCAAATCAACACTGACCTTGTAGAATATGCTGGCCAGAATCCTTTATCTGTTTGTGTCAGTCTTGTGTACTACAATTAGTAACTTGAATTCACAAACCTTCCTGTCTCCTCTTTTTTAGAAACAAAGACTTGCAATGTAGCCCAGGCTGGTGTTGAACACGTGATGCTCCAGCCTCTGGAGTGTTGTGATGACAGGTGAGCACCTGGCTTCCTTCCTTTTTTCTTGAGCAAATATATTTTAACTTTGTCATTTTAATTTAGCCGAACACCCCGGAAATAAATGAATTTAGAGAGTTCGGCAGAGCAGCCTCCTTTTTTTTTTTTAAACAAACAAACAAACAAATAAACAAACAAAACCCCAGTGTTTCTCACTGTATGCTCATACCTAGCCACCCAGCAAGGCCACATTCTACAGGAACTTGTATAGTTGCCAAGATCCAAGTCCTCTTGCAATTCTGTATGAATTCAAAGATTTTCCATTTCTCAAAAAATAAATAGGATTCCATAGTATTGCCGCCTTAATATTTTTTCTAACCTCTTAACACTCTACTCAGCATGGAGGATTGTGTTTATATTTATTGAAAAGTCTTTTTCAATGTCAAGGCTCTTCCTCTTGGAGGGTCTATCAGTCAGCAACTTCTGTGCATATACATTTATAATTGCATACAAAATGTCCCTTCTTTTAATGCATAATCATTTTTATTTTGATTTATTTTGTCTGACTGGAGTACAGTTGCTTTAATTTCATTTTTTAAATAAGTAAATTTATTTATTTCTTTTACATCCCAGCTGCAGTTTCCCTTCCTTCTCTCCCCAATCTCTTCCTCTTCTGGTTCTGTGTAGGGAAGGGCAGGTCTCCCATGGATATCAACAAAACGTGGCATGTCAAGATTAAGCACCTCCCCATGTATTAATTCTGGGCAAGGTGACCCATTATGAGGCATAGGGTCTCAAAAGCCAGTAAAAGAGTCAGAGACAGCTCCTGTTCCTGTTGCTGGGAGACCCACAAGAGGACCAAACTACACAACTGTGACATATATGCAGAGGGCCTAGGCTCTCTGGTTGTCGGTTTAGTCTCTGTGAGCCCCTGTGAGCCCAGGTTAGTTGCTTCTGTGAGTTTTCTTGTGGTGCCCTTGACCCCTACAGCTCCTACAATCCTTCCTCTTCCTCTTCTCCAAGATTCCCCAAGCTTCCGTTTGATTGTGGCTCTGAGTCTGCTTCTAACAGTTGCTGGATGAAGCTTCTCTGATGAGAACTGGGCTAGGCACCAGTCTATGAGTATAGCAGAGTATCAGTAGGTATCATTATATTTACCTTTTTTCCTCAGTCATGTTTGGTTCTATCCTTGGTCTCTGGGTCATTCAGCCTCTGGGTCCTGGTGCTCCAGGCAGTGTCAGGGGTGGGCTTACTCTCCTGACATGGGTTTTAGGCTAGATTTGTCATTGGTTGGCCACTCCCTCAATCTCTAGGCCACCTTTACTCCAGCACATCCCATAGGCAGGACAGACTGGAGGTCGAAGGTTATGTAGCTGGGTTGTTTTCCCACTCACTCAGCCTTGCCTGGTTCCAGGAGATGGCCAGTTCAGGCTATGTACTCATGATTGCTGGGAGTCTCAGCTGTGGTCATCCTTGTAGATTGCTGGGAGATTCCCTCGCACCCAGTTTTTGCCTGACCCTGAAATTTCCTCCTCTCCAGCTGTCTCTTTCAGTATTCTCCCCCTCCCCCATCACTCATGTTCCCATCCCCACCTGCCTGCAGTCCACTCACAAAATCTCTTCTCTTTCTCCTTCCCAGGGAGATCTAGGCATCCCCTCCACCTTGAACTCTCCTTGTTACCTAGTCTCTACGGGTCTGTGCATTGTAGCATCGCTCTCCTTTACTATACAGCTAATATCCACTTACGAGTGTAATTTTTTTGAATTTCAGTCTTTGAAGCTGAAGTAGCTTCTTTTATTTATTTTACAAAAGATTTGTTTTATTTTTTTGTGTATGAGTGTTTGTCTGTGCACTGTGTTCAGGCAATACCCATGGAGGTCAGAAGAGAGTGTAGGATCCCCTGGAAATGGAGTCGAAGATAGTTGTGAGCTGACATATGGGTGCTAGGAATCAAACCTGGGTCCTGTGCAAGAGCATCCCAAGCTCTTTACTACTGAGCCGTGTCTCTATCCCTGAAGGAGTTCCTTTAAGATAGGAGATAGTTGTCTTTCTTTCTCTTCTTTTCTTTTTGAGACAGGGTCTCACTGTGTATCCTAGGCTGACCTTATACTCATGATCTACCTGTCTCCTTGACAGAGAGTCCTACCTCTGTCTCCTAAGAGCTGGATTACTGACAGCTTGTAACTGATAGATTTAACATTTCTATGTGAAGTAGCTGCTATAGGAAGAAATTCTGCTATTTTCTGTCTTTTTGTTATTTGATAGTTTAAACACTAACTTCTTTTTTTGTTCAGTCTTTTTAGTGTATCAGTGTGATCTCATTTTCTATTTTGCATATTTTAGTTATTTTCTCAATAGTTAACATTTGAGTTATAGTGATCAGATAATCTAGTTTCAAAGGATACAGATTTAGCTTCAAAAGAATACAATATTTTACTTCTATAGCTCTTTTCTGCCCCCACCCCATGTTGGCATTGAAAGATAAAGGCTGTCTGTAATGGGAGGTTTTTGGCCTATCTGGTCTGTATCATTGCTGCTTACAGGCAGGTCCAGACCATGAGACTAGTCAGTCTAAAACTACAAGTCTACAAGTTTAAATCTTAAAACTAAAACAAGCCAAACACTTCCTGTTACAGCCATCTTCTCTTAAGGTTTCACATAAAATGGTGTTTTCTTTTTTTAATAAATAAATTTAATTAATAATAAAGGATCTTGTTGGGGGGCTCTGCTCTTTTTGGGGAACCTGCTACCCAGTTCTCAAATAATCACACAGAGTCTTATTATTGATTATAAATGCTCAGCCTTAGTTTGGCTTGTTTCTTGCTAGCTTTTAAAAACTTAATTAAGAATTTTGCTTCTGGGCATTTTCTCTCTCTTCCTTCTGTGACCTTACTTTCACTCTTACTCTGTGGCTCGAAGTGTATCTGGGTGGCTGGTCCCTGATGTCCTCCTCCTCCCCTGGTTACTCCTTCCCCCCCAATTTTTCCTTTTATTTATTCTCTCTGCCTGCAAGTCCCACCTATCCTTTCTCCTGCCTCACTATTGGCTGTTCAGTTCTTTATTAGACCATCAAGTATTTTAGGCAGGCACAGTAACACAGCTTCACAGAGTTAAACAAATGCAACATAAACAAAAGCAAAACATCTTAAAATAATATTCTACAGCAGAATCTTTCTTTTAGAAATCCTTTATTGACTTCTCCCAGCTGGGGTCTGAGAGTCCTCTGTGGGCTCCATTCCACCTTATCCTCGCCCTCTGGAATGGACTCTCCCACTATATTGTGAATTGTGCAACACAGCAGCTAATTTAAGCTCCAGAGTGCTGGAGGGTGTGTGTGTGAGGAGAGGGAGGTGGGGGGGGAGCGCAGGGTGCGGGGTGCGGCTCTAGCAACTGCAGTGAAAAGTCACATCGATTTATTATTTGCTCTCACACCTGAGACTTCCACTACCCTGTGACTCATGTTGTTATAGAACTGCCCCAAGCCACCTCATCTGTCACAGTGCCCTGCATTAAGAAATTTACTATTTTGAGCTTGGTGGCAATGGCCAGGAAAAAGGCTAGACCTTCATTTGAACTGGATTTTCAATGCTATAGAGCAGAGGATCTAAAACAGGTATTACAAAAGAGAGAGCAGGTTCTGGGTCTGCCTAACTTTTGTGCTATTAGCCAGGATAGGCTGATTGTTTTAGTGGAGAGCATCCATCGTATAACAATCAAATTACAATCAGAAGCTTATTTCACACCAACACAACGATCATGATGGATGTTCTAGACGAGAGGTGACTCATGCTCCATTTGGTGACCCAGGAGCCTGAGCCCTGTTCATCCTCTGACTTCACGGTGCTCCTAGAGTCTAGTGTCCTCTCTACTGAGCTGGTAGAAAAGGCCGTGAGACTAAGGCCTTCACACCAATATGGCAAGTAGCCCAATCTGCCTCCAGTCTTTTGTCTAAAACATTGACACCACCATTGCCATGCCAGCTGCAGGGGAGTTGCTGCAAGGCCCCCTTATTTGGGAGATATCCTTGGAGGCAGTAGATATAGTCATGACTGATGCCTGGATAGTTGTTTGGATTCTAATTTCTATCTCCAACTCTTCCACCAATCTACTCAGAGTCCATGGCTTCACTTAGATGAACAAGCAAGTTCCTTGATGCACAATCCTGCCAGGGAGGCAGCCATACCCTGGGGCTTGCAGGCCATCCAACACAGTCATATAAGAAAGCTCCAGGTTCAGAGAGAGGCCCCAGCTCAGAAAATAAGAAAGAACAATTGAAGAAGGACCTCTGACTGCCATAGGCACATGGGAATGTGTCCACATACATACCAACATTTACACACACATCCCACACAACACCCTCCCCCCCCAAAATATTTGGGAGATATCAAATTACATTTCCATCCTTGGAGGCAGTAGATATAGTCATGACTGATGCCTGGATAGTTGTTTGGATTCTAATTTCTATCTCCAGCTCTTCCACCAATCTACTCAGAGTCCATGGCTTCACTTAGATGAACAAGCAAGTTCCTTGATGCACAATCCTGCCAGGAATGGGAATTTATATCAAAATGTGAACTAAATGGCAAAGGGGCTGGGAAACAAGACAGAAGAGGAGACAGACATATTACTGTACAGCTACTGTGCTCACGCATCACGGAAGGTGTGACCTACATCTACCCTTTCAGTTAAGGTGACAAGAAATAGACACAAACCAAGTCTATAGATGCCCAAGACTTTCCCAGGGTTACAAAGCCGGTCATTTTAGAGTCAATTCGGTTTCACATCTCTCTGGGGACAAAGGCTATGAACGTGACTTTGTTACACAAATGTGTATTGACAGAGCAGTTTGATGTTTCTGTGTGATAGTTCCTGTCTACACCTCAGTATCCCGAGTATATGGGGAAGTAGACATTATTTGTTGAGTTAAATGTATTATTTCAAAAATTAACTGACTCTCTATTACATTATTTTCTCTTTCCATATATAGGTCACCTATGAAATACTGCTTTACCTTTCAGCTATGAATGTAATACTTCGGTTTTAGTTATTCTTCATATCTCTATGACCAGACACTTGACAAGGACAAATTTGAAGGAGGAAGGGCTTAATTCTGGTTTTTAATTCAAGGGGATCATTTCATCGGGGAAGACACAGTGGGGAGATGGCAGGTGGGTGAGTCATGGTGACATGATGACAGAGCAGAAGGTCAGGTGGTCACATTTCCTCCAGGCAGGAAGCAGAGTGTGAACTGGAAGGGGCTGGGCAATAAAGCCTCAAGGCCAGCCACTGTTGACCCACTTCCTCCAAGAGGCTGTGCTTTCTAAAATGTGCACAAACAGCACCACCAGCTGGGCACTAAGTGTTGAAACACAAGAACCTGTGGGAGAATATTCTACCCGCCCATTGCAACTTTTTGCCACATTGATCAAGAAATTACACATAAAAATGTTCATAATGACATTAATAGTCTCAGACACTGATAAGAGGGCCACACTGAGGGTCATATAACTCTGAAAAATCATGTGGTTTCTTTGGAGGAATAATGACATTGTAAATGTTTACATAGATAAGTAGAGATGGCAAAAGACGGGTAAGGAAAGAAGTGAGAAAAATTATTCTTAATAAATATACTGAAAAATGTAAAGATATACAGCTAATTCATAACTCTACACAATGAGATTTTGTTTGTTTTGTTTTATTATATTTTTATTTATGTGTATGTGTGTGTATGGCTTTAGGTGTCAGATTCTCCAGAGTTACAAGCAGTTGTGAACTACTTGGCCTGGCCAGAGAGGACTGCTGAGCCATCTCTCCAGCCTACACAGTTTGTCTGTCTGTCTGTCTATCTACCTATCTATCCTTTTTCTGTATATTATTTCTATATGTTAAATACATAATTAACAGTATCTCTCAGTAAAGAAAAGGCCCGTAGCTGGAAGGCTGATGTTTGACAGGCGGTTCATTCTATGGTGAGCAGCTGGTGATTGCAGTGGGGTGGTAACAGCTGGACTGTTGCTCTGTCCTGGTTTCACCAGCAGGGGCAGCAAAGAGCTGATGCAAGCCTTTCCTGCCTTCTCTCCCCATGTGTAACTCTGTGGGAAAGTCTATGCCATCCAGTACTGTCCAGGCTAACAGCTTTATCCAGAGTCATGCTTACAGGCTCTGCCCACTCTGCTCCTCTGTGAGGTTGCTGCTGTCATTGGCCTAGGGAGGGCACCCAAAGAAAATGCCTAATAGGGCAAGGAGGGCTTGGAAAGATGGTACCACTCTGAACACTCAGTTCTGTCCATTGCACCTTGCTGGCTCCAGGCCATCCCAACCCATGACCATTCTGCCCTGGGACCCAGTGCTAAGACTTGGTGAAGGGCACACACACACACACACAAATTCCTGCAGTATGAATGGGACACAATCCCGTGGTCTAAAGGAACTTTAAACTTGAGAAGGAGTCTCTTTTAGTAGCTGCTCCCATTCCCGATGTGGGATGTCTTTGTGTATGCTGTGAATACCATTGAATAATAAAGGAATTGTTTTGGTTTATGGCAGAGCAGCTTAGAAGCAGGTAGGAAATCCAAGAGTGGATACAGGAAAAGGAGGGCAGAGTCAGGAGATGAGATCTGACTGCTCAAGAAACAATGTGTAATGGAGTACAGCTAAGCCACGGGCCTTGTGGCAGGACAGATGAATAGAAATGGTTTGAATTGATGCAAGAGGTAGCTAGCAATAAGCCCGAGCCATAGGCTGAACAGCATGTAATAAATATAAGCCTTTGTGTGATTATTTGGGACCAAGTGGGGCTGCAGGTCCTGGCCTTGGGCTAGATGGGTCAGACATTCACACTACACAGTCCCTGTCAGGGAGTCAGGCCTCTGAGAAAGAGCCCAGCATTGCCTACGCTGCCACTATTGATCTTTCTGAAAGTGTCAAGCACATAACTCATGGCTAATCCTTCTGTGGGAATCTTTGCAGGAAGCGCCTGTGAGTAGGAGAGTTGATGTGCTTCTTGAACCCAAACTCACCTCGAGACATGATGAAAGAACGCCAACAGAAATATCACCCACACATCAGTCTGAACTCTTCATTCCCCTCAAATGGAGTGGAACTGACGACAGGGACCAGGCTCTTTGATTCCCACTGTGGGTAGCCATGGGAACCCAGTGCATTCTGCCTTTGCCCCAGGTGTTCTGCCAGGCTGGAGTGCCATTTTTCTTATAGCACCAGCCCAGATTTTCAGAGTCTGAGAGCATCCCTCACTTGGAGCCCAGAGTAAGCTTAGCCTGGGTTTCCCATCCTGGTCCTCACTTACCCACACTCTCCAATCACCTTTAGGGATTGAGTTAGAAGTCGATTTGTAACAAAGGTAGTAAATACTGCATATGGTGATGCATGCTCTTAACCCCAGCACTGGTGAGGCAGAGGCAGGCTGATCCTTGTGAATCTGAGGCCAGCCTAGCCTACATGGTGAGTTCTGGGCTACCAAAGGCTATATAGTGAAACTCTGTCTGAAATAAAAAATATTCATAATGAGAGGAAAGTCAGGTGATAAGCCTGAGGGGCGAGCATGTGCGTGCGTGCAGGTGTGTGTGTGTGTGTGTGTGTGTGTGTGTGTGTGTGTAACATGACTAGAAATGAGGGTTTTCTCTAGAGTTCCTCATTTCTCTCCATTACCTGAACCCAGAGGCAAGCTTGAGAACACCTATGTGACATGTCCTTTGGTCCATCACTCATCTGTATGGCCACTCTGGTAGCAATGCCTGGGTTGGGCTGCCTGCCATCAAAGACTCAGTGCATTTTATTAACTAAATGTGCCCCAATGTTCTCAACCCTCCTTCTATGGTCTCACTTTCTTTTTTGACCAAAAAGAGCACCAAGGGAAATGCAGGTGATTCATGGTGATGTTCCTGAAGGTGAGCTCACACCGTGTAGTTCTGAGTCTTACCCATGTCCGTGGAAAGTAATCCCTGGAATTACAGATTCCTTTGTCTGTGCACTCAAAACTCCTCTGAGGTTATTCTTCAGCTCAGTGCAGAGTTGAGGGATGTGTGGTGATCAAGAGCGTAGGAGCATGGCGTCAGATACTAAGAAAATTCAGACAGGCATGCCATACTCAGAGGCAGTACCTGTGCTGTGCTTCTGGGTCACTCAGTGGGGGAACACAGAGGAGAAAATCTCCTCTATTATAACTGACCTAGACAGCACTCAGGGCTCAAAGGGGAATCAATCCATAGTCTTTTCTTATCTGAGGGGTAAGTAAAAGTAAGAAAACCCATTCATTCTCTTGATGGTTACCTTTTTTTTCTTCCCTTGTTGCTCTGTCCTCTCATATTTTTTTATAGTTTATATATCCCAACTAACTCTTTCAGGCAATAAGAGTCATAAAAGGTAAAGATATGACTAAGAACAGAGACATCCTGGTACCTCTCATGCTAAGGAGACTCTCAGGAGCAAGCAGGGAGCTGGGTGTGACTTCTGAATGTCTAAGAACACAGCCCTCATTTGGGGATACAGAGTCAAATCATTTTTTGTAGCCTTGACTAGTCAGAATTTATTTTCACAAAATGAGGTCAGGAATGGGTCCAAGGACTTAGTCATTTGCCAGCTAGCAATAACTGAGCTGTATTTGTATTTATAACCTAGCCAGACAGTACAGCTGTGAACAAAATATTGGAAGTGTTTTATCTAAAAAAGAAAACCATTAGCAAGCCATCTGGTCCAATCTAAACTAGTGGTTCTCAGGAATAAAATTAAAGGAATAGGAGCCATTCTGGCTTCCAATATCAGTAATATGAGTTGTGATCAGAAGCAGTTTATGGGAGGCTTTATGGACCTAGACTGTGTAGCAAATCCTTGTATTCATATTTATTCATCAAAATTATACAGCTTAAAGAGAGGCCATCTTCTAGAAAGTCCACAGATCTAAATGCTCAGTAGATCGAAATGTAATAATGAGATAGACACACTAGAATACGGGTAGTGGGGGACTTCCCACACCATATACATTGTAGCAGCAAGCATGGGGGTGGGGCACAACAGAAACAAAGTGCATTCTGGAGTCTGTATTCTTGCACGCTTTGCTTGAGAGGGACAAATCTATCAGAGTTCTTCTTCTGAACTTCAATTGCCACCTGCTGTTCTTCTGATATGGATACTGACTACCAGCACTCATTAGACCAGAGGCTCTGATCCACCTCGAACATTACAGTGTCTGGTTATTTCAGGTTCATCCTCACCCATGCCAAGCCTTCTCTGCACAGAGAGTCTTGGAAAATAGACCATGATCAACACCAACACAGACACCCTCAGAGGTAGGTGCATGGCGAGGGCTGGTCCTCCCAGGAATGTCAACATTACTAAGCATCTTTCTAGGCCCTGGCCTAATAATCTAGTGGAGAATATCAAAAGAAAAAGCACTGGGAATTGAGAGATGACTCGGGGGTCAAGAGTATTTCCTGTTCTTCCAGCAGAATCGAATTCCATTGCCAGGATCCATGTTGGGAGGCTTATAGCTGCTTATAACTATAGTAACAGGGAATACAACACCCTCTTCTGGCCTCCATGAGCACCTGTACATACCTGTGTCATATACACATTCACTCACATACACAGAAATAAATATAAAAAGAAACTTTACTTGCAGGGGTCATGGAGAGATGAGCCGTCTGCCGCTGTCTGGAGTCTTTCCGTTCACAAGAGCCTCAAGCTTCCCATAGGCTCATCCCAGCCTTCTGTGGTCTTAGGATCCCATCTTGTTCCTGCCTCTCTTCTGCCATTTCTCTTGTTCCTGTCTGGCTACTCTGCAGAACTTTCCAGGTCCCTCTCCTTACTGCCATCATCACAGGGGCCCCCACTGGGCTCTTCTCCCTCTTCGCTGCTGGCTCCTGCTGAGGCTGCCTCATATGAAAGCTTCTGTTCCTGTCTCTAGTCACCCCCACACCACCGCCACCTCTTTGGTTCTGCTTCTGCTGCTTCTTGGCTACCTGCTGCTTTTTTTTTTTTTTTTGGAGGTGAAGAGGAGCTTTATTGGCAGAGTGCTTGTCCAGCATCCAGAAAGGAGGTCCAGGGTTCAGTTTCCATCACTATGTGAGCCAGGAGTGGTAGGTACCCACCTGTAATCCTAGTGGATCAAAATAGCAAGTCAGGATCGCTCTAGGTTACTTAGTAATTCAGAAGTAGCCTGGGCTAGGAGAGACCCTGTCAGAGAGGGCATGGGAATAAATGAAATTATTGGTGGATAGTCAAAGAACAGCCTCACACACACTTCTCTGTTGGGCATCTACCTGCCCTAGGGTCTTCTTGGTTGAGACTGCTGATAATGGCTGAAGAACTTTATAATCCTATTTTTGGAGGTGACACTCCAGGAAATCTCATAAATTTAAGAAATTTGAAATATCTGCTGTTCTTTTACAGTTTTTTTAACTTTTCTAGTATTTCTTTTTTCCTTTTATTATTATTATTATTATTATTATTATTATTACTAACAAAGAAGTCACACTTTCTAACCTTGTATATTCTTATTCAAGGTCCCTACCCGCTCCCACCATATCAGGTCATTCTTTCTTCTTCACACATCCCCATACCATCCCTGGGCAGGCAGCAAGCAGTCCCAAGGTCCCACTGTCCCAATATTGCTTAGTTCAGTCTCCACTCCTGGCAAATCCAGTTTTCTCCCCCCTCCCTCAAGAGTGAGTCAGGTGTTCCTCTAGGGGGAGTGGGATCCAAGGTGTCAGCCCAGGGTGTTTCTGATCCCAAGCTGTTCAGTGGTTGTGGTTTGCAGCTTGGGCATGCTTTGCTTTTTTCTTGTTTGTTTGTTTGTTTTCTTTGTGTTAGCAGCTTGGTCTGCCGCTAATATAAGTCAAAGTAAACAAGAGAAGGAGGCTATGGGCTTAAGAGATGGCTCTCAGCACAGCCTTTCTTGTAAGAAGACAGGGGTTTGGTTCCCAGCACCCACATGGCTGCTCACTCTGATCCCCTTTTCTGGCCCCTGCAGGCACTACATGCCTGTGGTGCACAGATATCCATGCAGGCAAAACACCAGACGTATAAAATTAATTAATTTAAAAATATAACACCCAAGAGAAGCCTGATCTAGCCTAATGTTGTAACTCCAGAGAAAACAGCACTGGAGGGCAACACATAGAGTTCCAGCCTGCTTACACACCCTGATTTCTAGCCTCTCTTGGGTGAGTTGTTTTTCCCCTGGCATAAAGCCCACGAGACATTGTGTTAGGATGGATGTTATCGATGGAGAGACAGATAGAAAGGTGGATGGCACTTCACAAAGGCATTATGCAGTACTACAGAGAAGCAGGTTTACAGATCTTCTATCCACTCCCACAGCCATCCAGGTTTCTGAGCGTGTTGCCGAAGGGAGTCAGGTGTGGGTGACTCTTGTTCTGGCTCATTCCATGCTGCCTGCAGCAAGAAGGAAAAGCAGAAACCAAGCACAAGGTCCTGTGCATACCCACTTTAAGATCTGAGATAGATCTACCCCAGCTCAAAGCACGGTCAAAGTCCAAATCACTGACGTATATTTCTCTCATTACTTGTCCTGTGTGCAGAGGTTCTATTGTTCCTGGGGCTGAGGAAAGAACACCAGCAGCCAAACTGTTACCAGCGCCTCTGACTGAGAACAGCATCGAGCTCCTGGACTGTAAGTGAGCCTGTAGAGCCAGTGATTTGGGGATTGCTTAGGTCAGTGCTTCTCAACCTTCCTAACACTGTGACCCTTTAGTACAGTTCCTCATGTTGTGAGGACCTCCAACCATGAAATTATTTTCATTGCTACTTTATAACTGTGATTTTGCTACTGTAATAAATCTTAATGAAGATGTGATAAGCAGGATGGTAAAGGAGTCAAGACCCATAGGTTGAGAAGCAATAGCATTTCTGGGTGTCCCAGTAAGGTGACATACTCAAGGCAGATGAAATCTTAGTCTTTTTTGTCAACATCAAACTCAATGAAGTTGGTAAATATGCCATGTCCATATAAAAGAAAGTCTTTTGTTATATGTATTTAGAAATCAGAGCAATAGATTAAAGTGATTTTTTTGTGACACTTCCATACATACATAAAACTATCTTGCTCTTTTTATTTTGGGGACATGATCTCACTATGTAGCCCTGGCTGTCCTGGAACTCACAGAGATCTGCTGGCCTCTGCCTCCTAAGTGCTGGGATTAAAGATGTGAGCCACCATGCTTGGCACATACCTTGCTCTATTAATTTATTTTATTTTTTGAGATTTATTTATTTTTTATATTTATATGAATGTCTATCCTGCATGTGTGTCTGTGTACTGTGTGCATGTATTGCCTGTGGAGACCAGAAGAAGGACCTGGATCCCTTGGAACTGGAGTTACCAATGTGGGGCACCACAAGAAAACCCAGAGAATCAATTAACCTGGGCTCATAGGGGCTCACAGAGATTGAATTCCAACCTGAGAGCCTGCATGGGACTGATGTAGGCCCTCTGCATATACTTCACACTTGTGATTGTGATGTTTTAGGAGGTCTTACATTGTCAGATGCATTATTGGTAAAGACTTCTCCCCATTCTGCAGAGTCCCTTTGCTCTAATAACTTTTTTCATTAGCTGTGCAGAGGTACTTAATTTCATTAGTCAGTTCTTGAAATTATTTCCTGTGATGCCAGAGTTCTTTTCAGAGAACCCTGCCTGCACCAGCACCTGTCTGTGCCTGCACCATAATGGGCGTCACTATGCCACTTTCATGCATTCTACTTTATTCGATTTTCCTCTCATCAACCCCCTCCTTCCCTGTACCATGACTCCTCTGGCTGGTTCAGCTCCTCAACACAGGTATTCCCCTCTTCTGTTGTCATTGCATGAACTCTTTTTCCTCCTGCTCCATAAGAGTTACCCCTTCCCTCTCATGATCTTCTTATTAATTTCAACACACACACAAACACACACACATATACACACATAATACACACAAACACATACAAACAAACACACACAAACACACATACATATGCACAAACACACATACATACATACATACACACAAACACATACACACACATACAGACACACACATAATACACACAAACACATACAGACACACACACAAACACACATATGCACAAACACATACAGACACGCATACATAATACAAACACATACACACAAACACACATACACACACACAAACACACACACACACACACACACACACACACGTTGTTTTTAAAATCTAGATTCCACATGTGAGAGAAACCACACAGAATAGATTTTTCTCAGTCGAGTTTATTTTGCTTAACATAATGACTTTCCATTTTCCTGTAAATGTCATGATTTCATTTTTATAATTCTGAACAAACCCTCACTGTGTCAACACCATTGACATGCCGTCTGGAAGGGGGACTCCCAGAAGACTCCACCCCTAGATGAAGAGTTATAGGCAATTAACGGCTGCTAAGAGCAGGAGAATCATCTCTGGGGATGAGCCCCCACAGAGGTCATCCAGCCTCTCGTGGTTTTCCCTAAACACATATACATGTGAGCAACACCAAAATGAACCTAAAAGTTTGTACTTATCTGTTTATTTATCTATGCATATGTGTAACAATAATAATTAAAGAAAAAGAAGCCATGGATTGAGGAGAGAGTGAGATGAGGGGGCATGGGACTGGTCAGAAGGAGGCAAAGGAAGGAATGTAAATGATAAAAATACAGTGCACATGTATGGCATTTAAAAGTAAATACTTCTTAAAGAAAATAATTTTTTATTCTGTATGCTAACTAAAAATTGGATATAAAAATAAAAAGGACTAGAAAGAATACCACATTATTTAAGTTTTATCAAAACAGTTTGTATAACTTGCCCATATAAATGGTGATAGCATATCACCAGCATAATGGAATCGGTAGACAGATTTTATTTCCCCTTTTGTGGTTTTATTTAGTATTTGAATTTTTAAGATTTTATATTTAGATTTTTTTTAAGTCTCAAGTGGTAGTTTGAATTCTTTTCATCAAGGGAAGGAAGGACATATGAAAAATATTTTCTTCATCAGAGGAAAAAAGTGAGGCAATTGATAGCTATCATCTGTTCTGTTCAAGCTGGAGGTTAGATGTTGTCTGGAGGGACCTCTAAGTAGACGACTGAGTATTTAAAAACCTATAGGTGCTTCCTCTTGGTTCATAGCCCGCCCCCTTATATGTTTGATCTCCAGCAGCTCCTGGGAAGGAAAAAAAAGCATCTCCAGACTCTTGGAGTCCGCATCATGAAGCTCGAGCTGCTCTGGCCTGTGCTGTCCCTGTGCCTGCTGCTGCTGCTGCCCCCACCGCCTGCTCGGGGCGGGAAAAAGAAGCAGTACTCTCGTAGGTAGTAAGGATGCTTGTGAGCCAGTACCAGGGGCTGTGCTCACTTCTGGACAAGGGAGTGGGTGTCATGTTGAACATTTTGATTCAGGTTCCACCTTCTCCAATCAGCGGTTCGGGAACCCGAGAAATCCTCCAGCTGGGAAACTTCCCAAAGGGCAACATTTATACATGTATACCACAGGCAGTGAAGATGTGAATTTCCCAGCTCCTCTGAGGTTAGAGAGCCAGTCCAAGCTCGCCTCTGGAGGATAGAGAGCCAGTCCGGAGCGCTCTTCCTCTGTACTTACAGAAGTGCTGTGATTCTTTTTATGAGAACTAAATGGGTTCTTATTAAAGAATATACATCTTTTAGAATGTGAAAAGGCCCCAGAGTCCTCAGCGGAGTGAAGCTGTGGATCCAATGAGAAAAGAATCAGTGGAGATAATGAACAGGATTGAAGATTTGCAGAGGCCATGAAGGGGTTCAAGGGGTAAAGCGTTGCTCATGAAAGCCTGAGGACATGAGTTTGAACCTTGGAACCCACATAAACCTGGAAGCAGAGATTAGATTCCACAAAGCTGTCCTCTGACTTCAGGCGTGTGTTCATGGACCAGTCAGCAAGGAAAGAATACAGAGAAAACCTGGTTCAAGGCAGGCACGGTGATCATGCCTGTAATCCCAGCACTTGGGAGGCTGGAGCAGAGTTCCAGTTATCTTCAGCTTTACGTGAGTTCAAGGATAGCCTAGGCTACGTGAGGGCCCATCTTAAAAAAAAAGAAAGAAAAAAAGAAAGAAAGAAGAAAATTAATTTATAACCTCTGTCTCTGAGACAGATATTGTACGAAGCTAGTAGATATCTCCGAGTTCTGTTATCTTTTGGTAAATCGAGCTATATTTATAGTTGGACTCATGTATGCTGGGGGCATACAGAATCTGGTAAGTCCTGTGGGATCTGAAGTGATGAAGTCAGTGGAGAGTCTGTTAGGACCAACACAACGACATCATTGTGAGGAGACACGGAAGACAGACACCGTCACAGGGATGTGGGACTCAGAGTCTGGAAAGGAAGCGTTGACCTCAGGAAGGGTTTGTCTTACAATGTCTGACCGTAGGAATCTATTAGCCTTTTACCATTTCATCTCCATTTCAGAGGGGGAACTGTCGCTTGAGGAGTGTTGGGGACGGCCCAAAGTTAATGATTGTACCAAGAAGTGTTCTAGAACTTTCAAATGTGTACACAGAAATCACAAGTGCTGCTGGACCTACTGTGGTAACATCTGTGCAGAAAATGGGGTGAGCTGCAGATATGTGGGGTATTGTATTCACCAATGTCACCCTCTGACCAGACTATTATTCCTCAACAGGAAATTAAAGTTGCCCAGTTCGGAGGCACAAACAAAATCCATACACAGACAAGCACTCAGACACACCAGACATACATAGAAACACACACACACACGCTCTAGACATGTATAGACATGCACATACAAATACATACACAGATATACACTTATGCCACACCAGCACAGAGACATATACAAATACAAACAAAACCATAGCTAGATACACACACAGACACACACATACCCAACACATACACATAAACACATACACAAAGACACATCCAGATTCACAGACCAACACACAAGCAGGCAGGCACATAGACACATATACAAAGAGAGAGAGAGCAAGCAATATCCCCTAAGCTGAGAAAGAAAGTCGTTGGTAATATCACACAGCCTTTCTTTTAAATATGGGTTTCTCTGTGCAGCCCTGACTGTCCCAGAACTTGATACATAGACCAGGCTGGCCCAAAACTCACAGAGATCTGCCTGCCTCTTCCTCTCGAGTGCTGGGATTAAAGACCTACTTCTTTTAAATGTCTGTTTTCTAGTTTACCTGCACTTGTAATCATTGACTTCATGGTTAGACTTTTCTGTGGATACATTGGACTCAGCCAGATTTCTCAGTGCCCAGAAGTGAACAGGTCATGGTGTCGACCATGGGGTTTGTCAGCTAGTGGGAGAGACTATGGCCTGAGGAAGAAACACTGTATCTCTAAGAATCTAAACTTTCTCTTTTACAGAAATTTTTTGAAAGAAAGAAATGACCCTGTCGTCTCATGGGCCAGCCTCATGTGAACCAGCACACATTTAGAGACTTCAGCAGTTATTTTTAAGAAATGCTGTAAACACAGCATTTTTATCGGTGGGTGAAAAGGCAAACGTACTTGAAAAATAAACCACTTAGTAACAGCTGGGCTTCAGTGTTTCTTTTTTTATTTCTTCATATCATTCTACTATTTTCCCCTGAATATCTTGCTTTAAAAACTATTTATTCTTTCACAATTTCATGTTATATATCATGTTCTTTGATCAAAGTCTCTTCATAATCATCTCTTACTTCCTTTCCAATCCCTACCAAATTCCTTCTTCTTTCAGAGTCCTCTCCTGCTCTCTGTTTGTTTTTGAGGCAGAATCTTTCTGCACATTGTTGGCTGTCCTGGAACTCCCTGTGTTGCACAGGTTGACCTCGAACTCACAGAGATATGCTTGCCTCTGCCTCCTGAGTGCTCGCATTAAAGGTGCATGCTACCACACCAGGTTTTTCTTCTACTCTTGATTGCACTTCTTGCTAATTGTAGGAATTTTACCACCTTATGCGGCTTGGATTTTACAAGCCATTCTCAGGGACTTTTTCCGGTAATGTTTTAGTGTGAGGAATTGGCACATGACCCACCTATTTTTTTTTTAAAGAGCAGGTCTTTCATAATTTTTTTAGTATCTGGAGGAAATTATTTATGTTACAGTAACAAAGTAAACAAATGTGTGAGCACCCGGCAGACGGCAGGAGCCAGATTTCTAACTAATGTGGGCACATATACCAGGAACTGCTGGAGGCTTCCCTCAATGCTAGTCATCCCCAGGGGCAGCAGGTCCTAGACAGCTCCTTGGACCAGGCTGACTTGCATAGGCCTAATTATGAGGCCAGCACTGTGGACCTAGGCTTTGTGATATCCTATAAAGATACTTCCTAGAGTTTCCCAGCATGGTATGCTAGACACTTTGCCTCAAGACCACCAACTTCAGACTGAGCCTTTCAGCCTACATTGGACATGAGGGAGACATCATTTATAAAGGTCCAGGACAGCCTGGATGACTTTCTTTGGGCTTGTTGCAGGGCCAGGTCAACCCCAAGCCACCACCCCTGCCAACACCCCCCCCCAGTCTATTATTTGGCCAAGTTGGCCTCTGAACTCCAGACTCTAGACTATTGTTAATACCAGATTGTTTTTGTTGTGTTGTTTTGTTTTTATTTTTTAGGCTTAAGGCCCACACTAGCATGAGGCTGACCCTCTCACCCCTAAGTACCAGGGCAGCATCTCTAGGCTTCTTTCCACAGATACAGGATGCAGACCCACCCAGTTCTAAGCTACTTTCTGGCTGCAGGTTTTAGGTGTATCTCATGAAGAGCCAGTAGCTCTAGCCTTAAATACAAGCTGGTCAAACACACAACATCCAAGCCATGCAGTTTGATACCCCTTGACCTTAGCAATCCCACATTCCAACAGACTCAAGTCTCAAGCCTGTCTTTAGACTTCAGAGCTGAACCGAGGCTCCATAATTACACTTATATATCTTAGTTCCAGGCTGGCTCTGAAGAACCCAGTATCGAGACTGGCTATTGTTTCCAGATCTTCATCTGAACACAGTCAGCACCAGGGGACACAGATATAAGTCAATAACTGGTTCGGAGCTAAATCTGAATGATTTTGGTTCTAGCTGAGTGGAGCCTGAGCCTATCTTAGCCCTCCTTAAATTGATGCAAAACTCCAGACAAAATACTAACAAACCAGTCCTCACACAGAAAGAGGATCACTCCTCATCACGAGGGTGACACAGTCCACACATGGAAATCTATAAATGTCATATAGGGCCAAGCTTATATGACCATCTTTCAGAAAAAAAAACCCAAAATTTTGATAAATGTTTTAGCTAGGGTTTTTTCTGTGATGAAACATCATGACAAAAAAACAATTTGGGAAGGAAAGTGAAGCAGGTGCCAGTCCTCAAGTCATGACAAGGAATCTTTTTTATTAATTGTGAAAGCTTGGCCTATAGCTTAGGCTTGTTCCACTAGCTCTTATAAGTTAGACTAACCCCATTATGTTAATCTATGTTTTTGACTTGTGGCTTTTTAACCTCTTCCCATTTTGCACCTCCTGTTTCTTCTTGTCCTTTGGTGTCTCTCCCATGCCTCCATTCTTCTCCTCTTCCTCTCTCCGTGTGTCTCAAAACTCCCTTGTAACCTCTTCTTGCCTAGCTATTGGCCATTCAACTCTTATTAAACCAATGAGAAGATGCCTTGGTAGAGATACATCTTCACAGTGTACAAAAAGATTATTCCACAACACAGAAGAGCACACCCTCACTGCCCACCAGCCACCAATGCCCAGCTTGTTGATCTTTTCCCTAGAGCCCCCTTTTCAAAATTCAAAATAAATATGAGGCCGACAGAGCCCAATGATGTTCATGAGGTCTGATATGTGAGGTTTCCTCTTTTACTATGTCCATCATTAAACAGCCCATGGAAAAGTACTGGACAATGCTCCTGGTCATGGCTGGATTGCCTGAATTCTTTTCATATTTAATGCCATGTCCCAAGTGTCCCTGCTGAATTGTGTGTATTCTCCAAAGGTCCATGTGACCTGGTGCTATTGGAAAGTGCTGGGAACATTATGTCTAGGGAGAGGTCCTTAGGCTATATGGGCTTGCCCCTGACACAGTCTCTCAGTCTCTCTCTCTCTCTCTCTCTCTCTCTCTCTCTCTCTCTCTCTCTCACACACACACACACACACACACTTTCTTTCTCCTTCTTCCCCTTCCTGGTTTCTGTTTATACTCCTGTTATGATGTTTCATTCTTGTGATATAACACAAGCAACACACACATACACGCATGCACACACACACCCAGTCTTCGATTCCTGTATTTGTGAACATAGCCTTTCTAGGTTAACTACCTTAGGAATGTTGCAGTAATGCCATGCTGATTAATATAGCCAGGAATGATTGAATCTTAGATTTATCACCAGGATCATTTCAGGAGAGTTATCACATAGAGTAGGAGGGAGTTTGTACCTCTAATAATTAATGCCTCCTACCAACAGAACATGGGCAAGTTACTTGGCTACCTTGAACCAAGCCATTTCCTGCAATGCCAGCACAAACCACCCTCCTCTTTCTGATGTGCCTCAGGATGAAAAGAGTAGAGGGTGGTCTGGGGTCGGTGGAGAACATTCAGCTGGTAAGTCTCAGATCGAAGCCCAGGCCCATATGCATTAGAGACAGACATGATAAGATTTGATATAGGCATGTGAAAGACTTCTGTATTGAGTAGACAGAGAGAATTGAGCAAAGGGTCCAGAGGAAAGCTCTCCTTCAGTCACAGCAGACCCCTCCCTCCCTCCCTCCCTCCCAGGCCTACTCACGTCACTGATTTCTCTGAAGGACTATTGGAGGGCACTGATCTCAGAAGAGTCTCAAGAGCAGGGTGGAAGGGACCAGGGCTGAGGAGAGGAACAGCCTCCTATTCTCTACTCCAGTTTTTTTTTTTTTTTTTTCTGACCCCAAGGCAAGAAATGTTCTCTTGAGCACATAACTGAGAACTGTTTGTTATGGGAAGTCTGATTTTGGGTGTGTTGGAGCCTTTTGGAATTGGAGTGGGTGCAAAGGCCAAAATGAGAGAGGGGGAGGAGGACGGGAAGAGATGCAGGGGAGGGGAGGGCAGAGATATTGGGCCTGACGAAGATGGCACTGTGAGGACTTCCCTGGGTCTCTCTCAGTGATTACTAACACTCAGTATCACGAGTTCAGCTGCCAGGATATTTATTTTGTTTTATTTAAGAGGAAGTGGGGAAAGGGGATGAGAGTGTAATCATATCTGCTCCAAACATGATCGGGGAGAAGGGCATTTCCTTCGGATTTTCCATAGGTGCTTCCCACACACTGTCATCCAGCAGGTTCACACAAACGTTCCCGCATGATGTTGAGCAGCATATGTTGTTCGCTTGGCAGTTTCTGTGCTCCTCACAGTGATAATTACACAGATGCAATTTTGGCTTCTTCTCACACGCCTTGATAGGAGGCTGGCCTTCCTTTACTGAAAAGAACAGCAAGAACAGGAAGAATAGGTGCCCAGTGAGAATCTTTCCCAGGCTTGAAGTTCCTTCAGCATGCTGAGGTCACTCACAGCATGCCAAGAGTTCCCAGGCAACTTTATGCCTCTCACCAAGTCCTGGTGATCAGTTGTGTTTTAAATCCCATGCCCCATGCTAATCTAGTGAGCACCTCCACAGCTGTCAGCATCTGGGTCCACTGGTTTTCCTCTTACCTGCATGCAGACAGTGCTTTGATGACATCATCTTTGTGGAATGTATATTTTTACCCAGCTCAGAGAAACCTGAGCCGGTTCCTCAGACCCTCTCAACTCTCCAGAATCCACAGGGTCCATGAAGGTGACAGATCAACCCCTGCCCTCTCTCTGTTTCCTTCACTATCGTTTTCTCCAGTATCCTGTCCTTTTACAGTTTATCTTTTACTTCAGCTCTGCCTCAGACAGCGACTTCATCCTACCTCTCCTATTCAATCAATTTTGTTTCTGCACCTACGCCCACTTCTATACCCCTCTCTACCCGCATGAACATCTCTGCACGTTTACCCTTCCCAAATAAGCATCAATCAAGAACAATTGTCTGGGTTTTCAGCCTTAACATCCCTTTCACCACAGTATGAATCATTTACTTCTGGATGTTTGTAACAAAGTGGAGAGGACGGTGGGTTCACGTCCTATCACATCGCTATGTCTAGCAAGGTGAATCAGAACCAAGGAGCTGTGATCACCCGGAGCCTGGATCGTGCTATGGCATGCAGGGTATACAGTGGTATCACTTCTGGGTCAGTTCTCAGTCTCTACTTGCCTGGTACCCGCATACCCGCCTCGTCCAATATTCTTACCTTCATAAATCCGTTTTCGGAGGAACCCTCCCTGGCTTAGTGATGGCAGCAACAGCAGAGCGAGGATGAGCAGCAGAGTCCTGGATGACATCCTTCTCGGAGCAGAGCCACGGTGAGCTTAGAGTTGGATGGCAGACTTTCCCCAGAGCAGGATGAGAGCTCACTGCTGCCTCTGCTGGCCAAGACCGGCAGAGCAACAACCGACCCATTGCTTTCCTTTTTCTTGCCCCCTGGTCTGTTCAGGACGGCTTTTCTCAGAAGGTACCTCCTTTGGTAGTATCAACCCTCTTGTCTTGCTAACATAATTTCCATAATTGTGAAGTATATAATTTAGACTCAGGATACGACTCAGTGGGTATAGATTGTTTGTATGTAAAATCGGCGGGCCTGGAGGTGGATGTCTGTATGCCAGAACCCGGCCAGAATGATAGTAAAGCAAGCAAATCCCAGGGTCTTGCCGGGCTGCCTGGAGGGCTAGGTTTGGAGAGAGACTTTGACATCTACCGCTAGTCTCCATCTTTACATGCACAAACGTACACATGTGTACACACATGCATACACTACACACATGAAGAGAGAGATACAATTTTTGTTTTTAAAATTTTTAAAAATTTAATGGAAAGAAGAAAAGAAAATTATAGTTAAGAAGACTATAGTCTCACTGGCTAAAACAGACCAATTTTTAAAAATTGTACTTATTTACATGGTGTGTACATGCGTGTGTGCGTGCACCATAAGTGATTCCATGATGATCCTCTGGAACTAGAGTTATAAGCAGCTATGAATTGTCTGACAGGTGCTGGGATTGAACCTGGGTCCTCTGCAAAAGCAGCTCACAACTACTGATCTGCCTCGTGAGCCCTGGCTCAGGTTTTTCTGTGGCATCTTTCAGTCTCTCCAGGAACTTCACACAGTCACACTTTTGCTCAGTCATGTCTGTTGTCTGCCTTCTACTTTTCTTACTCAATCATGTAACTGTCTAAAAAATGCCTCTCCATGATTGCATGGCTTTTATTTAGATCACACATACTGTCAAGTATTTGTTTTAATTCATGCTGTTCTGCAAAATACCCACGGCTGGGTGAGGTAGGCATCCATGGCAGTGATTGAAAAGGACGGGTTAACCTGGCTGAGGAGGGCCAAAGAGGTGCTAACCACACACCCACATCCATCTACAGCACGGTGAAGACTCTTTTGTTCATGGGTTCTTGGCTTTTAAAAATATCTTCTTTATCCTTGGACAACTTCATACACAGGTATAGTATATTGTATAGTACTGATCCCATCTATTCCCAACCTTCTCCTTCTTTTGATAATGTCAGCCCCCAATGTGCCCCCCCTCTCCATACCAGAGAACCTCCCTATCTCTGAAGAGGCCCCACCTCTTAAAGGTTGCATCATCTTACAATCACAGTTACAGTCATCTGGGGATCACAATTCCAGCACAGGAACCTTTGGGAACAAACTACAAACTATAGCAGGTACCATTTTCCTCCTCCTCAGTTTCCCTACAGGGTGCCCCCCTCACTGTTGTACTTGGGTTTCCAACCTGGACCTCTGTCTTTGTACTGGCTCATCATCTGTGGAGTCCTAGCACATCCTTCCCACTGCTCAGGGGCCAGTGGGACATGGAGAGAGATACTCACACAGACATCTGTTGCTACATAAAGTAATCCTGTAGGCCAAGTTTGAAAGCAATTTGCTCTTTGAGCTTGGCTTCTTTGTGAGTGTGTGTGTGTGTGTGTGTGTGTGTGTGTGTGTGAGAGAGAGAGAGAGAAAGAGAGAGAGAGAGACAGGAGGGGAGGGAGGGAGTTGGAGAGGGGGAGGCAGAGAGCAGTGGAGTACATTAGATGCTCTGCTCTTATTCCCTACCTTATTCCCTTGAGACAGAGTCTTTCACTAAACCTGGAGATTGACATCTTTCAACCTGGCTAGGTGGGCAGCAAGATCCTTTTGCCCATTTGCCTTGGTGCTGGAGTTACAGGCATGTGGAGTACTAAGATTTTTAAACCGTGAGTGCTGGGATCCGAACTCAGGTCCCATACTTGCACAGCAAGCTTTCTTAGCCACTATAGTAATCCTCCAGCTCCTATCACGTTTCTCAAGCAACAACTCTGTAGCAAGATCTCAACTTCAGGTTTGATCCCTGCACTTCCTTCACTTGCCATCTAGCCTTTATAAAAAAAAAGTTTCTTCACCTATATAAAACCCGGAGGGCATCTGTGGCAGCCTGTACTTCAGTCATCAAAGAGAATCAGTATCAAACAGGATGCAATGTTAAAGGTCGAGGCATGAAGCTGGATATGGTCTGGTGCTCCCATAATTCTATCATTCACGAGGCTGAGGCAAGAAGATTGTCGTGAGTTCCAGGCAAGCCTTGGCTACAGAGAGAGACTATTCCTCAAGACGCCACTGCTGCCAGCATAGACAGGAGCCTTTGATTCTTTTCTTGTGGGTGAGTTCGGACACTTCAGAAAAAGACTACACTATGTAGTTGAGGATTTCTGGATTGGAATAGGCTGGAGAGCAGGCACACAATGTCCCCAGCCCACCCAGAGGTACAGTGCAATGCTTTCTGATGGAAGATCAAGGGAGTCTGTGATGTGTCCTGACATGTAGCTCTTGGACTCAACTTAAAAGTCTGTCATCACAAAAGTCACCATAACCTCTAGGCTACTGGACATCCCTGCTCTTCTGTGTCCTGGATAAAAGAGCTATGGCTGAGTTGCATTTGTGGCTGGCTTAGACTATTTGCTGCCTGGAATAGTGTGGATATGATCAAGACACACTGTGAAATTGCTAAAGATTAAGATAGAAACCAAGCTGGAGAGAATATAAATACTACATCTCTGAGGGGAAAGGCATCCCCATGGCAAATGTCATAGCTCCCCTCAGGTCAGGGAAATTTTCCCTGGGAAACCTGATTAAGAGACCAAGGTCCTTGCCCAGACCTCTGCCTTGGCTATTCCACAGCCATGACAGGCTGAGGAAGATACCCAGTAGGATGTAGGCCCCTGACTCAGCAGAATGTGCCCTTGAGCCCCTGACCTTGGATTCAGCCATAGTTACTAATCCCCCACTCCCAGATGTCCCCATGTAGCCAAAGTAGCCAGTTAAAAGTTACAACTAGTGGGTTCTGAATGTGCTTTCATGATAAAGATGGAATGCAGTAACCATGACAACTGCTCTGAGAGATAATAGCTTTTCTGCAGGTGCCGCTGGCCAAGGATGGGCACCTCCATCTTGAAGGCAACCAATCCTAAGTCTCTTCCTATGCATCCCATAGACCCCCAGACTCTCCTCCGAAGGAAGAACAGGTATTCTGGCAGTCAAGAGGCAAGGAATATCACAAAGTCATACCGCACAACAAACCTTACACAGAGATTTTTTTTTTTTTTTTTTTTTTTTTTTTTACAGAAGAGGGCACCAGACCTCATCATAGATGGTTGTGAGCCACCATGTGGTTGTGCTGGGAAGTGAACTCAGGTCCCCTGGAAGAACAGTCAGTGCTCTTAACCTCTGAGCCATCTCTCCAGCCCCCCTTACACAGAGATTTATTGGGAGTGATGAGCCCTGGAGGGTGGCTGCCTCTGCTGGGGTGAGAAGCCACAGAGAACTCAGCGGAAGTCAGGGTTTAGATAGAAGTTCTTGGGGGCGGGGCAAGGGAGGATTTCAAGTCATTCCTGAGTGTTCGGTGGGTAGAACCTGGCAGTTAGGGTGTCTGAAGGCACTCAAGCTTTGAGAGGCTTAAAGAGATGGATGGCCAGGCAGATAAGAGAACTGGAGGTGGGTTCTCAGTACCCACATCAAGCAACTCAGGGGAGTCTGGTGCCCATTATGGTTTTGCAGGCACCTGCATGGATGTGAACCCATACATATAATTAAAAGACAAATTAAAAAGATATAGAAGAAAAAAAGAATGAGGTCTTTAAACAAGCATATTTATAACATAGTTTTTAATACATATAAACCATTTCATAAAACCCATCACTTTCCATGCATCCGAATACAACTTCTTTCTTCTTTATGCCAGAGGAGACACCAGAACTCCACACCACCCTCTATGCACATCCTCACCTACTTAGCTCAGCTTGGAGTGGATAGTAAAGCACATTGCACCTGCCTTGATGTAGTGGTGTCTTCAGAGGACCAGAAGACCCATACACCCCATCCTTAGGAAATGGGTGACCTTACACTGATAGCTGATAGTCCCATCTCAAGTAACTTACTGTGAGATTTCTGCACGCCGACTCTCCTTATGATAGTTCCTCCTTGGCCTGAAGCTTCACCAATGAAGCTATATTTTTTTATGTGAATATTACCCAGTGTTAGAGTTTCAAAATCTCATCATTTCCATTATCTAGCCACACTGAGGCAAGACAGTGAGATATGAGTTCTGAATAAAGAAATCTGTAGAGCAGATACAAGTGTCTTAGGTGTATGGGACTGGAGAGATGCCTCAGTAATTAAGAGCACTGGCTACTTTTCTAGAAGAATCAGCTTTGATTGCCAGCACCCACATGGTGGCTCCTACCTGTAACTCTAATTCCAGGGCATCCAACATTGTCTTCTGGTTTCTGCAAACACCAGAAATACATGCAGGCAAACACCCATACATATAAAGATTATAAAAAGAGTAGAAGCTGCCAGACATGCTTGTTTATAATTCCCATGTCCTGTGGACAAGGGTGCTGGTGTGAATGTGCGGGTACACAGGCCTTAGGAAACTTAATCTTTTATTCTTATAAAGATTTTTATTTCCTAATTAAGTGTATGACAGGAGGGGAGCATGAGTACATGAATTCAGGTGCCCTCAAGGCAAAAATAGGGTGTCAGATGCCCTGAAGTTGAAATTATAGGAGGTCGTGAACCACATGCATGCTGGGAATTGAACTCAGCTCCTCTGGAAAGGCAGTATGGGCTCTTGATCTTTCACCCATCTCTTGTCTTCAGTCCTGCAGCTTGACCTTTTAGAGACCTCTGACATTCTACTTGCTTCCTGCTGAGACTTTTTGGTAGATGCATTCAGTTAGGCATTAATTATTAAACATTTTTATGATTACGGATGTGTTCTATGAACTGTCTATACAGTGGCTCTAACTTACACGTCTGGAATCACTAAAAATTGACATCTCACTTTGATTTAATAAGTTTAAATAGTCTCATGTAGCTGACAAACACATTAGACAGCAGTAACAGTTATTTCCACTCAGTCAGGGGCACAGGAATCCAGCCAGGTCTGCCTTCCATACATTACCCAGAGCACATGGCACCAAGATACTAACTGAATAATTATTTGAAGATGATAGAGCAGAGCATTAGAACATGTAGCTTTAACAATATACAATGGCATCTTTAGAAAATACACACACATACACAAGTTACTTAACAAATAGGAGAGTAGAGTATAAGAATTTATGACTTTAGCTGCACACAATGGCATCTTCAGAACACACACACAAATGACTAAAACATGCCACTGTGGCATATTTGAAAAAACAAACTACTTTTGTACACACACACACACACACACACACACACACACACACACACACTTTTATTGAGCATTAACACATTGCATATGTTTCTAAGTAAAGTGTCAGGACACTTGATGTGTCTAATTTCACAAAATAATGAATATAATGTAAAAGTATGCACATATACTGGTGGCTATCAGGTAGAGGTATTATTGATGTTTCTCTGTTTCCCCTTTGTATTTTGTACTTTAAGAATTACATAATCTAAGGATCATTATTTTCCTTAGAGAGAGAAATGTATTCTAAAAAGAAGTAATTGTGAAAAGGAAGGTGTGTGTCATGTGAGATGGGAAGCAGTCTGAGGAAAACTGATGGCTTGGGAGAAAGTTGGTTTACATGTGGGGGCCAGAGGGACAGGAAGGGTGGGACATATACGCTATGTTCACCAGCATGTCCTTCTTCCTGCATTTCCCTTCTGCCTCCAGCAGCATTGGGTGAAGATTTGTCTTCTATAAACGCCAAGTCAGCCATGAGGCTCTGGGCCCTCCTCCTCCTCATTGTGCCCATCCATGGGATTGTGATGTTTCTGCATGTTCTCGGAAGCCTCAAGGGTAAAGATGGTAACAATGGTGTAGCAATGGGGTGCTCAGTCCACTCCTGCCATATTTGTTATAGTTGACTTGGGGCCCACATTTTCAAACTCAGCCTTCAGAAGGTCAGATACTGACAACTTGAGTTTGATCCCCAGAATGCACATCAGAGAGCTCTCTCAGAAGTTGTCATCTGTGTACTATGCCTATGCATGCCTACACTCAAATGTACACGCCACACACACATACACACACTACAAAACCTTTAAAAATCAGGGCTATCCTTAAGCAGAGACATCCCAGCTAGATTACATCGGATGCTTCCATCCAGTGTCCCTTTAAATCCCTCTGCATCTCTGAAAGCAATATTCGGTATATAGGAAGAGAACAGGGCCTTTTCTACACCCCACAGAGCACTAAGAAACAATTTTTCATCACACCAGCTAGTTAGAGTCACATAAAGGAAACAATAACAACATGTTTCTCTTTGAGCGCGTATTTACAAAATCTCTTTGCTTTGGCTGGGTGAGACATTGATGAATAATAACATGGTGGTGTTATCAGTCACATCCATTTTGTTTGAGAGCAGTTAAGGCCTGAAAAGTGAAGAAAACAATCAAGGGCCCCTTATACAAACCATATATATATATATGCCATACATACACACACACACACACACACACACACATATATATATATATATATATATATATGATAAGGAAGTGGGGGGGTCTGAGTAAAAAGGTTTCAGGACACTGTGAGTATGGATTTGGGGGAGGTGTCATATGCTTCAGTGGCTATTGATGGGGAGCAAATAGAAATATAGAAAGTGAGGTACCATCAGTTTTCCTATTCTGTAAGTTGCGTACAGAATTCTGAACTTGATGAGGCTGCAGGTTCTGAAATCTAAGGTTTTAACAGTATAAACTTGGTCAGGTGATATATGTTAGAAAGGCACCTCCGGTCTGAGCTTCAGGACCCAGAATCCCACAGTGCTCTGGTGACACCAGGGAGGAAGGCATATCTGTCCTACAAGGATGCTTTTTTGTGGAGAGACTAGCTAGAACTCGAGAGACTTCATGGGCGGCAGAGACACTTTCTGGCATGGATACTCCAAGTTCCAGAAGGATTTGCTTGGTCTGAAAGTCTGAAAGGGTTCCTGCCGCACATTGTGAGTAAGTGGACCCTGCCAACCCCTAGCATCTCAATTCCAGATAATATCGATGATATCGACCAGTGCTGGGTACAGCCTCCAACAAGGCTTTGTGGGAAAAGGTGCACGAAGCTCCGCAGATGTTCAAGTCCAAACCACACATGCTGCTGGACATACTGTGGAAACATCTGCTTGGACAATGGGTGAGTGGCTTGGGGTGAGAAGGTGAGGACACGGGTGTGCTGGAGTTCTGCTCCACACACACTGCTCAACCCACTCTTTAGGAGTTGCAGGAAATGACAGTCATCTAAACTCCAGTGAAAGAAACAATCAGATAAAGCAATAACCTCCTATTTCTAAATCCAGGTTACCATTCATGGGGAAATCACGACATCGTTGTGGGGTCTGCCCCCTCCTCAATGTTCCTTCAGTTTCTTTGCGTCTTGAACAACATCACCTACCAGTTCATATGTCCTTCCCTTGTCTAAAGACCCAATGCTGGTTCCCTTTTCTCAACTACATCCTAGAGGAACTTGTATCCACCTGTCTTTCAAATCAGCAAACCTTTTTGAGGACGTTGCTTTGATTTGTTTTAAAGTCTATTTATGCATAGTCACATGTGTCACGGTGTGTGGGGGTAGAAGTCACAGGAAGTTTGTAAAAGCTGGCTTCTTCTGTCATCTGGGTCATTGGGATTGAACCTGAGTAGTCAGGCTGGGTCTTGGTGACATGTGTGCTTATATGCAGAGCTGTTTTGATGGCTCAGAACATTGATTTCTAAGGGCAACTCCTGATATAACAGAGAAATTCTGAAGCTTGGGGTATTGTATGGATATAAATTTATTCCCAGGTCTAACCATCTATATTTTTTTTCTTCCAGAGAACCCTTTAAAACATTGATGAAACACTAGTTTCTGTGTGGTCCACTGCTGGTGTGTGTTGGGGCTGGTGTGCATCTGCGTCAGGGAGAAATGCTTCCTGCTTCATTATAGGGACACTGACTCCTCTGGGACCCTTTCTGTTTTGTCCTTGATGGCTTTCCTCAGAGAAAATCTAAGCTTTTGCCAAATAAATGGATATATCAGCATGAGGTTCTGGGGTTCTTGCATACTTAAAATGTTCATTTCTCTTGTTAGAAAGTCAGACACTCATAACAGTGGCTCCCATCCCATTATGGGCACAAATATAAGCCTGTCTTCTGTCACGCCCACCTCGCTGGCAAGGAACACGCAACACCGGATTCTTCTGCAGCAACTGACCAGGTCCTTTATTCAGCGTGTATACCCTTCTTTCTTCTCTCTCCTTCTCCCCTTCCCCCTGGCTCTCCGCTTAAAAGCTCTCCGGTGATCCACTCACTCCCTGCCATGTGGATGCTGCCCATTGGGCCATGCATGCGGATGCTCACTCGCGTGATCGCCTCACGCCAAATAAGGAGTTTTTCCCTAGGGAGCGCTCGCCGTCGGGGAAGGCAGAGGACATAAGCCGGTGCCATTTTAGGCTGTGGCTCGATTGCAGCTCCTGACAGTCTTCTCCAGAGTATTAATCAATCACGGTGGCAAAAGTTCAAAGAGGTTTATAAAAACTCCATGGAGTTGCCCAGCATGGTGCTGCACACGTGTAATCCCCGCTCTTGGGAGGCAGAGGCTGGAAGATTGTAAATTCAATTTAAGGTCATCATCAACAGCAGCAGTGACAGATTCATGTGGCCAACAGATTAAGTTAATTTACATTCAATATACATTTTTTTCTGAGGGTAGTCAGTGGGCAGTCATGTACCCCACCGTTTAAGGATATTCTGTCTGTAGCTGTCATCTCCTAGGACCTCATCTGATGACTCTCTGCCAGCAGACAGAAGAAGTTAGGTAGTAAGCGGATTCATAAGAAGTTTTTTATCTTATTTTTAATTATGTGTGTGCATGTGTGTATTTGCGTAAGTATGCATGTGAGTGTGAGTGCCTGCGGAGGTCAGAGGTGTCAAATCTTGTGGGCTCGAGTTCAGGGAGCTGTAAGCCACCTAACATGGGTGCTAGAAGTCAAACTCCAGTGCTCTGGAAGAGTAGCGTGACCTCTTAACCATGAAGCCGTCTCTCCAGCCCCTCATAAAGCTTTTAGGGGCAAGATCTAGGGCTGAAATTTGACTTAGTTCAGATTTGTCTGTATTCTGTTGACAACTGTCTAACCATGTGATTCTGCCTACTTGCAAATGAGACTGAGACATGCAGTCCACTTGAATCCCCAAGAGCAGAAAATAGGATTTTTGAGAATATTTGCAAGTTCAGTGACTTCTATGCTTGTGAAAAGCCAAACTCCTCAGACACCCAAACACCATCCTTCACATCATTTGTCTGATGGAACAAGCACCGTTTCTAGTAAGAAGCTGATATATTTGGTCATTTGAGAAAATACTCCTGCCTTTGAGAGGGGTACCATGAGCTTTCAGGATGGGCTTCTCTTTCTACCATGCCTCGTCTCCTTCCTGCCCTGCTGTCTTAATCTGGGCAACTGTGCTCTTCTCCCAAGTCATGTAGTTTGGGATTTGCTGCTTTTATTGCTTATGAGAATATTATAAAATACCTTCCATGTATTCAACCTTATGCCTCGCCTCTCCCTGGAACAGAGAACAAGGTGTGTGTGTGTGTGTGTGTGTGTGTGTGTGTGTGTGTGTGTGTGTGTGTGTGAGTATGTGACTCTGTGTGTGTTTCATGCATATGTGCATGCGTAGAGAGGCTTGACATTGATGTCAGATGTCTTCCTCAACCACTCTCCACATGGTTCATTAAGGCAAAGTCTCTTAACTGAATCCAGAGCTCTCTGATTCTGTTAATTTGGCTACCAAGGGCTCCTCTCTGTCTCTACTTCCTGAAAGCTGGCATTACAGGCAGCTTCCTTCCCCACCAGGCATCTACACAGGTGCTGGGGATCCCAATTCCAGTCCTCAGGCTTGAACCAGCAGCACTATACCCATTGAATAATCTCCTCAGCTCAAGATAGTCTTTCTCAGATGGATGAGTCAGAATGTTGCTTCTGTCTACTTTATACCCAAGGAGAAGATTGCAATGTAGTTCAGCAGAGGCCAATGCTAGGTAATGGCTAGAGGTTCATAGCATCCTAGTTAGTACCTTAGAACTCAGGGGAACAAAGCAAGGCAATGAATGGTCCAGGGCTCAAGAAACGAGACAGATCCTTGGAGGCCCCTGGAGGGACAATGGTTGTTCCTTCCTAATAAAAAGTGGGGAACAAAGGTGAGAAGCCCTGGGGAAGGTAGGAGGGGCTGTCTTCTGTTGGGGTTGAGCACCAAGCCTGAGTCATGATGGCTGCAAAGGAGAGAGGATGTTAGTTGGTCAATATCAGCAAAGAAGTAATTTGGTACCCAGTTAGTGGATGAACAGAGAAATAAAATTAGTGTCACACATAATGGACCATTTCACAAGCATAAACAAGACTGAAATCTTGTCGTGTTCAGGAAAATGAACAGAACTGGAGGATATTATGTTAAGTGAAATAATTTGGTTCTCTCACATGTGGAGGTTAAAAGAAAATAATGAAGACCTCCCAAAAGAGGAGGAAGTGTAAAGGTCTGGGAAGAGGGAGGGCATCAGAAGGGGAAGAAGGCCAGGAACAGAGAGGAGCATGATCAGTGTGTGACACAAGTATGTACAGAAGTGCAACCGTAGGTACCATCAACATAAACAGCTCGTGTGCTTTAATAATTGTGATTACTATGATTCTGTGCAGAGAACCCAAGGGACGCCCGAGAGGTCAGAAGAAGGTGGGCATGGGGACCCACAGCTCCTTAGCTGACTACAACCACACACACAGGACTGTGGATTGTGCAGCTTGAGCATCAACTAAGTCTTCAGCCCTACTGTCTTGATGCAGCCAGCTGAGGCTCTGAAGGAGATTAAATGCCAGACACAGGAGCAGAGCATGATTTATTTATGTGGGTTCATTGGAGAGGGGTGCACACCTTGTGCATGAAAGTCAGAGATCAACTTGTAGGAAACGATTCTCTCCTTCCACCAGGTGGCTCCTAGGTATTAAACTCAGGTCACTGGGCTTGATGACAAGTGTCTTTACCTGCTGAGCCATTTTGCTAGTCCATGAATTTCTTAAGGGATAACTTATTTGGTGTCTTCAGTGACTGTTGTATTATGTTTCTGGCCTGGCCTTTCTGGCCTAGTCCTGAGGTTCTGACTTGCTGTCCCACTGAAACACAGGCATGTATATTAATTTTACGCTGATTAGCCTAGGGCCCAGGCATATTGTTAGCTAGCTTTTGCTCCTAAACTAACCCATGATTCTTACCTTGTTCAGCCATGCAGCTCAGTTCCTTTTCTCAGAGCAGCATTTCAACTTCTTTCCTCTGCATCTCCTGACATCTCTGCTCTGTTCTTCCTGTTCTCAGAGTTTTCTTAGTCTGGTAGCCCTGCCCACACTTCCTGTCTGCCTTCGGCCAATCAGCATTTTATTAAACCAGTAGGCAAGGCAATTATTTACAATGTAACAACATAATCCCACTGTAAGTGACATCATAGCAGCCAGTACATCCACAACGCAGGGATAAAGGTGTCCATATTTTGTGCAAAGATGAGTTACAGTTCTACAAAATGATTCATACCAGCCTCCAAGCGTAGAATAAATAAATTGGAGTGGTACTAAAAACATGACTTTGAAAATATGAAAAAAAACTGGAAGGCAACCAAAAACAACGGAAAAAAGTGTCCATGCAGAAGAAGTAATGCAGAACTCTTGGACAAAGCAGATTAAGACAGTTAGGAAACAAAGACCAAATGGTGAGGATCCTTTATTAAGGCCATGTGGACCTGTGAAGGGGTTAAATGACACCAGGAAGACATTGTAATAGTGAGCCTGGGTCACCCCTCCAGATCACGAATTCAGTATCAATACACACACTAACTGCGTGTTTGGGAAATACAGAAAGCAGCTGAAAGCACAGTAGAGCTCCCGGGAGCATTCCCAACACCCTCTCCTCGGGATCCTCCCTTGGTTCACTGCATGGGAAGCAAACTGCCAGCCTCCAGCGTTTCCCTGGAGCTGGAAGGGGGAAACTAAAACAAAGCCAAGAACAACCCCCCCAAAACCCCAAAACCAAACAAGCAAAAACCACTTCCAATATTCCATACTGTTTGGAAGGGCTGGTTTTGTTTCCCATACACTACTGGAGTTCCCCAGAACCACACACACCCTGTGGAAATGATGAGCTAAAATAAAATCGGGGCAGTCTCAGAAGATGGGTAGTACAGCAGACAGACACTAGAGGGAGCCAGACACATCAGCTTGATCAGAGAGAAAGTAGCAATTGGACAAATCCGCCTCCAGTGACACACTTCCTCCAAGAAGAGGCCACACGTGCTCGACCTCACCCAGACAGCACCACCAACCAAGGACCAAGCATTCAGATGTCCAACACTATGAGGGACAATTCATTTAAACCACCACGGGAGTGGGGGGTGGGGGTGAGGGGATTATCAGCAGATGAAGAAATTCTGGCTTTGTATCCCAGAACAAACATTCATAGCTGAAAAGCAAAAATACAAAAACGTAAGAAAAAACTTCAAAAAGCATCAGAAAACAATATCCAAGAACATGGGAAACTCCCAAAAGTTTTGAAAGAAAAGGAGATAGACAGACTCCCTGGTGAGCAGACAGAGAGAGAGAGGGACTCTGGCTAGGTAAGTAACAAAAGAAGCAAGTTTCCAAGATGGCATGCTTCCTCATTCTCTTGACTGAGACAAAATCTGGCTGCTTAAAACGAAAGGCCCGGATGACTATTTGTCTCCCATTTGCAGACCCCCGTGGTGGATGGACCGCTTCATAAGTTCAAGGCTGGGCCTGACGCCGTACACAATGGTTACCAGCCTACCTCATCTTTCTTCAACTGACAAACCATAAATTAGGAGATGAAAACTCTTCAGGAGATTTAACCTCCGGCCCTTGAGAAGTGACTGTATTTTTCAGCTTTTCACAGTGTCATTTTCTCTGTGTCTGCTGCCTGGGTGTTTCCTCTACCCAATAATGCTGTTCTTCAACCTCTGGTTGTCTGAAGTGACAGATTTCTTCACTGTTACCTGTTGTGCTGGAGATTTTTCTTACCTTTTAATTCTTTAACTGGCAGAGAAGACAAACTCCACCAAAACACCTAGACTGTATCAATTTGAGATTTATGTAATGAGAAACAATGTAATGTGTAACAAGAAAGGGGGGTGGAAAATCAAAGATCAGAAAATATCTGAATAATAGAAACATTTCCCCAAGTTAATATGGATACGACAGCACAAATGCAGGAGATAACCAAGTCAGACAAACACCATCAGTAACTGTCACCAAATTGTCCTTAAGCATTTATTTTTGAACACCAGAAAAAAAAAAAAACTCTCTTGAAAGATAGTACAGGAAATAAACACATTCTCCTAGAGAGATAGAAAGACAAGAACAGTGTCAGAGGGCTGGGACGCCTGCTCAGTGGTTAGAGCACCCACTGCTCTCATGGAGGACCTGAATTCAGTCTCAGTCCTCACAAACACCTGTGACTCCAGTTCTGGGGTGATCTGATGCTTCTGGCCTCTGAGGATGCTCCACACATGTGCACAGACCCACACATATAATTAAAAGTAACAAAGTTAACCTTTTTTTCAAAAATAATTAGAGTTAACATTGGAGAGTATAGTGAGATATCTGAAGTGTTGGGGCGGGGGGGGGGAAATTCCATGGATCTGGGATCTGTATCACACACAGCAAAAGGTCCGTCAAAAGTCAAGGAGACCAAAACTTCCAGGGGAATCTGTTCAGAAAATGTCCAAAGGAGTTTCTTTAGAGAGAATGAAAAATGACTCATCAGTAAACAGGATCTCCCAATAAATGATGTAAATGAATGCATTAATAAATAAATAGATAAATAAAGGCTTTAAAAACACAGGAGGAGACTGGAGAAAGGGCTCACCAGTTAAGAACACCAGCTGCTTTTCCAGAGGACACAAGTTGGGCTCTCAGTACTCATATTAGGCAGGTCAAAACTGCCCCCAGGGGACTGGAGAGATGGCTCAGAGGTTAAGAGCACAGATTGTTCTTCTTGAGTTCAATTCCCAGCAACCACATGGTGGCTCACAACCATCTGTAATGAGATCTGGCACCCTCTTCAGTACACTGAATACATAATAAATAAATATTTTTTAAAAAACTGCCCCCAACTCCACATCTAGGGGACTCTTGGTGTCTGTAGCCATCTGTACCCCTGGGCCTGGGCAATTGCTAGTATAAGTGTGCTATGTACTCATTAGTGTATGCATGAGCGCATATGTATGTGTGTGTGATATGTGTGTGTGTGTGTGTGTGTTTGTGTGCCAGCCAGAGGTTGACATCTGGTATCTTTTCTTAATCATTCCCCACCTTTATTTTTTGAAGTAGAGTTCACCTCCGTGAACCTGAAGTACATTGATTCAGCTAGACTGGCCATGAACTTCAGTAATCTGGCTGTCTCCACTTTCCACCTTATGCCATGCCTGATTTTTTTTTTTTTACTTGATTTCTGAGATCTGGCCTCAGGGCCTCATGCTTCTATGGCAGGTACTTTACAGACAGAGCCATCTTTCCAGCCTTAAATGAGTGCAATATGGCCTCTAAGATGACATATGATTAATTCTTGGAGGCATTTCAGGTTTTTACACTGGAGTGAGAGCGCTGCTGATATCCAGTCCATAGAAGCCAGGGATGTTATGGGATGTTCGTTCTGCAGTTTGAGGGCAGCAGCACCTCAGTGTTATCTGTCTGAAGAACTCACTGTGCTGAGGTCAGAAACCCTGACCTATACACCCAAAACAAATCAAGCCAGTTTAAAATGAGAAGCTTGAGGGTCTCTCTCCTGATGCTTTAAGTAAGATGCTGCTTTTATGTGTGCTGGGGAGACTGTGGCACCTGCACTGAGGTTTTGCCTAGTAGAACACTGATCTGTGGACAGTTCCAGAAGTTTCAGAGCCTCCCAGGAAGGCATCTAGCTCCAGCTACTGGGAGCTGATGTTCTAGGTTCTAAACTCCAGAAATGAAGCACAAATTGGCAAAGGATTTCTAATGATTTCTTACTACATCCCCCTCCCTATTTAAAGAAAATTGGGTGTTTTACAACATTGGGCACAGTGAGAAAAATTAATATGTGTTTGATAGAAACCCTGTAGTAATTTTAAAAAAGGAAGAAAGAAAAAAAAAGAAAAAAATCTACAAAATTAAAGAGAGGATGTGATGAGTAAATACTAAAAATGGAAACATTTCAAGAGAAAGTTGAGTTTCTGGGGTGGCTGTTTCAGCAAGAAATGGAGAAAGTGGAGGGAGGACATATTCTTTTCTTGTTCAGATTTATTTTTATATAATGTGTATGTTTTCTTTATTATTATTATTATTTTGCCTATATGAATTTCTGTGCACCATACATGTGAAGTACCCACAAAAGCCAGAAGAGGGCTTCAGATTTCCAGGAACTGGAATTACAGGCGCTGCTGAGCTGCCCTTTGGGTGCTGGGAATCTAACTCTGGTACTCTGAAAAAACAGTAAGTGCTCTTATGGCTGCACCTTCTCCCTGGCCCCAGATTTTTGCTTTTTATTTAAAAATTAACATAAACTGGGCAGTGGTGGGACATGTCTTTAATCCCAGCACTCAGGAGGCAGAGGCGGTGGATCTCTGTGGGTTCGAGGGCAGCCTGGTATACAAAGAGAGTTCCAGGGCAGCCAGGGCTACACAGAGAAACCCTGTCTCAAAACAAAACAAATATATTGAGGTCTTTTAGGATATAGACCCTTAGACCTCTTCAGGATTCAGAAACCTAAGATATCTGAGGGTGAAGGAATTAGCTCACAAGTGTGCTCTTCCAAAACGTGTCTCTGCCGTTCTGCAAAAATTCCAGCTTATACACACTTACAATCAGCAGCTCTCTGGCAATAGCAAACTACAAGGCTTGATTTTTTTTTTTTCAGGGTCCTAAAACAGATAAGAGTTGTACAAAGCAGTAATTGTCAGCTGTCTTTATGGCTCACGGTGGGAGTGGCCTGTAAAAAGCCCCGGTGAACTCTTAAAGGGAAAGGGGGCTTTAAATCAATAAAGTCTAAGAAGGGAAAGGGGAATTCGTGTGTTAAATATACTACATTCCTGTGAGACTAGGTAATAAGCTATAAGTCTTATAATTAACAAAACTCGAGTAAGGCAAACCCTCTATCCCAGAACGCTTTTTCTTTCCCAGCCAGCAGAAAAATGTTCGGAGTCAGCAGGTAACCTATAGCAACCTTAGTAAACTGCAGGGGGAAACGTGGCATTTGGTCCGCGTTAGCATATTCGTCAAAAAGTTATCTGGCTAAAAGAAACCTTTCAGATCTAAAATTACACGTTTTTACCCTAAGCAGTTAGAAAGCTTTTTCCTATCTTCTCTCAGGGTTAATCTCTTAAGCTAAAATCTTGCATCAGTAAACCGAGGTAAAGACAAGTATGAAGTGTTAAATAGCTTGGCTGGCAGGGTGAAACCGTGGCATGCATGTTCTCTTTATCAGAGGGCTACAAATCAACAAACTCATATGCCATAATTCTGTCCTTGGGCCTGTCTGTGAAACTCACATTTGTGATCTTTTCTGTATAGACACTCCTTCTGACCAACTGTCCTGCCACAAAGATAATTGCAGAGGGCAGGCTTTATCGGGGAAATAGAACAAAGACGTGGCTGTGAGAACAAAAGTTTTGATTGTTCACTTATTTTTTCACACTGATGGGGAAAGTCATCCAATATACCAGGGCATAGGGGAAATTGTGCCCAACAAATGATTAATGCACTGCTAAGGCCGTGGGACAAGTCCCTTTCACAGGGGTTTCATATCAGCTATGCTACATATCATATATTGATATTATGATTCATAACAGTTTCAAAATTACAATCATGAAGTAGCAATGAAATAGTATTATGGCTGGGGGTCACTACAGCATGAGGAACTGTATAAATGGTTGCAGCACTAGGAAGGTTGAGAATCACCGGGCTGGAGGAAACGGAGGGGAAGACCCTTCAGGCTTCAGGCACAGGCAACAGCTTCTGAAGAGGATGTCAGTAGTTCAGAACATTAAGGAAAGAATCAATAGAGACAGTTATGCTGCAAAGTCTCAGCACAGCAAAGGGATAAAACAGTAGGACAAAGAAAGAGCCCAAAGGCTGGAAGGAAATCTGCAGGCTACTCTATGTAAAAGACTAAAAACTCAAACACTAGGAGGCAGTGAGGGGGGAGACGGGGACGGGATGGACGGAACACACGACACGAACCATGGACGGGCACCCAATTCCTCCCATCCACAAAATGAAGTACTAGATTTGTTAGGACTCTTTGTTCTGAGAATTAGACTTAGGTTTGTGAGTTTAAATTCCATGTTGGAAATGTTACAGTGTCTTCTGGGTGTGAGGAGAGTGTTGGGGGCTGCGTCTTTCCTCTGAGAACCAAAAAGAATGACTAGGCTGTTGAGCGGGGAGAGGTAGGTTTGGTGAAGGTGTCCCTGAGCGCTGGCGGTGCTAACAATAATGGGACGTGCTCGTTTTGGGAGGAATCACTGTTTATTCCTTTGCAGTTTTAACAAGGCCCAAACTACAGCCCTGCCTGAAGGGTCCCACCAGTGCATAGAGCAAAAGCTCCAGCAAGGTGCCCTTGGACTGTGGAGACAAGCAATGCTGCTGTCATGTCTTCTATGGCAATGTCTGCACATACCTGGGAGAGTCCAGAACCTCTTCCTGTCTTCACCCAGTTTTCAATGACCTTGGAAACTCCTACTGTGGAAGACAGACAGCCTGACAATGTGCCTCCCAGTTCACACATCCAGTTCAATCTGAGGACCCCTATTTCTTTATCCTGGCTGCAGGCAACCCATTCCCGACTTGTAGACCTACCTGATTTTGCCAAGCCCCAGAAAATCTAACATCCATGTCTGTTCTCAGTGGGTTATCACCCTGTAGCAGAAGCCACATGTGGACGTCTCTTAACCGCAAAGCCCATTCCTGACTCAGGAATTAGGAGGATCTGTTATGGTGAAGGAAGTCTGTTTGTCTACACTCTTGACTACTAACAGCCTATCCCTCTCTCCTCTAAGGGCTGCAAAATCAAACCATAAAATCCACAGCATGATGTTCATAGCTGTACTGTAATTCATCATCCAGAATTCAAGCTACATGAGGAGTCTTAACGACCACAACACAATCTCCTGTTAGACCGTCCTCTTGAGTCAGGTAAGGTGGGGGTGAGGGTTCCCAGAACAATGTCTCCCCTGCCTACTGCCTCCTCCTGGAGGTATTTCATCCGCAGCCTTACATCCTTCCCCAGTAAACTATTCCAGGAACATAGATCTTCCTTTTGACTACATTTCTAGGACTGTCAACTTCCCCTGACTCTACCCCTTTCCCAGTCCCCAGCTCCTGCCTCCTGGTTTGAATTTTTCATACCTTTCCACCCTGTAGAGGTCACCAAGAACCCTAGACTTATTTATCTTTTTTATTGACATAGCATAATAGAAAAAAGCTGCTTCCTAGTGAGATGCTTTTTCAGCCAGTGAGGATCTCACCACTCTAAATTCCCCATCCCTGGGTGTGCCCCTTTTTTAGATGATCTCAGTCCCTTGATTCTAGTAGGTCCCTACAAGCTACTTATGCTTTTAATTAGTCTATGGAAGCAAAATCTTACTTAAAGATGGCAACACTAATGATTTTGAACTGAAAGATAACACTAGTTATTCTAAATGAGTTCTCTTCTTAAACAGTAACTAATTTGTCACGATGATTCAATCAACTTATTTAGGGATTTTTAAGGGTCTTTTCAAATGTAAGTAAATGCTACAGAAGGAATAAGCAACATTCAGAGGGTTGTCCCCTCCCTGTCCAAATCCACTTGACAAAAGTGGAGCTGTCACTGTTGGTATATAGACCAAGGAAAGGTAAAGCCCTCTGACTCAAAACAGGTAGCAGTCAGAAAGAGGTGTGTCAAAAAGGGACAATATGTCCCTTGACATATAGGGTGGGGTTCTGTGGGGTGTGGCATTAGGGCAGTCTTCTGGAAGAAGAGATGCTTTATTTTACCCCAAAGGATGAGATGAATTTCGCACACAGCAGAGTGGAAGTCATAAACATAGAATGGGGGTGGGGAAGGGTGTGGGTGAGGATCAAGACATCAGAGGCATTAACATTTCTCCAGCTCCGTACCCCACAGCAGACTAAGCCATTAGAAAGGTGGGCAGAAGACTGGCACTGGGATGTGGACTACACATCCTCATCTGCTAACTCCTTAGTCTTGTTATGCTCATAAATCTGGACAGCTCAGGTATTTTCATAAAAACAGCAGCAGAAGGGCTGGAGAGATGGCTCAGCAGTTAAGAGCACTTGTTGCTCTTGCAGAGGAACCTGGTTCATTCCCAGCACCCATATGGTAACTAACAACCATCTGTAACTCTAGTCCCAAGGGATCTGATGCCCTCTTCTGCCCTCCTAAGTACTGTCTGAACATGTTGCGCCACACCCAGCAAAACATTTATATATATAAAATGGCAATAAATTAGTTGTTTAAAAATAATAAAGGAGGTTGGTTGGTGGTGGTGCACACCTTTAATCCCAGCACTTGAGAGGCAGAGGCAGGTGGGTCTCTCTGAGTTTGAGATCAGCCTGGTCTACAGAGTGAGTTCCAGGACAGCCAGGGCAGTTACATGGAGAAAACTTGTCTTGAAAAAACAGACAAACAAACAAACAAACAAACATAGTCAAGGTGGATAAATAGGCATCACCAGTGTTTGAGCCAAATGAGTCCACTCAGCAAGCTGGTAATGAATGGACTACAGATCCTTCTCTAAACCCAAAAGTGTAGTATTTGAGCTTCTGGTATGATGTCCATTATCACAAGGCAAGGATAATATTAGAAAATTGAATGAAGATTTGGATTAGGGAGGGTCACTGGGCAGAAAGGGCATTGACATGGACACTGGGGACCAGACCCTTAGAGTTGCATTGAGTTAGCTTGAAGTGGTTGCTTTAGGCAAAAGTCATGCTGGTTTTTTTTGTTGAACAATTTTAAAAAAAGTCTCTGGGGAAAAGACTGGTGAACAGCACGCTCATCCTACCCTTGTCTTGTGCACTAGGGGACATCAGGAGTCTGTGGCTGTCTTGCTTCAGAGCCTTGTTCACTTTAGGAGATAAGTATTCAAAGCTGTGGGTTGGGAGTCCCTCAGGTGATCTGTTTTATTGAAATGGGCTAAAGCATTGGCTCTCAATCTGTGGGTCAAGACCCCTTTGGGAGTTGAATGACCCTTCACAGGGATCACTTAAAACCATAGGAAAACACAGATATTTACATTACGATCGTAATAGTGGCAAAGTTATGATTAGACAGTAGTAACAAAAATGATATTATAGTTGGGGTCACCACAGCATAAGGAGCTGTATTAGTGATCCCAGCATCAGGAGGGTTGAGAACCAATGGTCTAAAGGCAGGACTGAGCAGCAGACAATTTTAATCATTTCTTCAGTAACAAACAGAAAAGAAATCAACCTGTGAACATTTTGAAAACTGTCTCAACCAGTAGTACTAATAAATTTAAACTAAACTGACCCTAACCCTAACCCTAACCCTAAACTAAACTGGTATGACTATTTAATAACAGTAAAATAAAATATCCAGAAAATTTTATTGGTTAAGAATTAAAACACTGCTCTTTTTGATTTATTTATTTTTATTCTATGTGTGTTGGTGCCTTGCTTGCAGGTATGTCTGTGTGAGGCAGCAGATCTCCTGGAAGTGGGGCCATAGACAGCCATGAGCCGCAGTGTGGGTGCCGAGAACTGAACCCTGGTCCTCCAGAAGAGTTGCCAGGGCCCTCAGCCGCTAAGCTATCTCTCCCCAAGCAAAGCTCTTCTGTTTGTTATTTATGTACATGAAGGTTGGAGAACAAAGAGTTCTCATAAGAGGAAATTCAAATGATCAACAAATAAAAGCACTTGAAATTTATTGATATTAGATATTAAAGTTCTCAATTACGTGGTGACAGAGGCCAGCAAGCTGGCTCTGCAGGCAAAGCTGCCTGAGCCTGGCCACCAGGAGTTTTCCTCCTTTATGTGGGTTTTTCCACCTTGATGTGGGTTCAGGAATCCAATCTGATACATATAATATGTATATCTATTTTTTTTACAGTTATAAAAGTATTTTAATGAAACAACAGAGGTCAATATCCTCAGCATAAAGCAAACATAGATTAAAGAGATTAATAGCTGAGATGAGAGAGAATGCAAAATGATAAAAAAAACTTGGAAAGACACCAAATAGAATACTTAGAAATATAATGTATCATGTGTTAAACACAAAACAAAGACCAAAGACAAACTCAGTTGAATGACAAAAGTATCCTCAGTAGAATAGTAGTGAGAACCTAGAAACAGCAGGATATTTCTAAAATGTTTGTTCAAGGTCTCAGCTCGGTTGTCTTCGGACTCCCTTGAAAGTTAGACTAAACAAGCCCTTTGCCTCAACTAACCTTGAGAGATGGGCCACAAATAAACCCAACTAAAAACTAGAAGTGTTGAAGAAATGTAGTCAAAAGAAGATTTGAGAATCATGGGTAGAGAAGTTAGAAGGGTTAAAAAACCCACATTATTCAAGACTGGAGATTTGTCTCTGTGGCATGGAGCTTGTCCCCAAATGTGTTCCTGGGCTTGGTATCCAATGCCAAAAAGAAAGAAAACACTGAAAAATACTATAAAATATGACTTATGTATATTGTACATATAAATAACATAAATATATAAAATAATGTAAAATAATAAGCCAATAAAAGTCTTGGAAGATTCCTCCTGATTATGGAAGACTTTTGTTGTTGTTTTGTTTTTTTGAGACAGGTTTTGATGTATAGCCCTGGCTGGCCTGGAACTTTCTCTGTATACCAAGCTGGCCAGGAATTCACAAATATCTGCCTGCGTCTGTTTCCCGAGTGCTGGGATTAAAAGCATGTGCCACTATTGCCTGGCTGGAAATTTTTATAATGCTTACAACTGCCAAAAGGCTAGACCCAGAAACTGGTAAGAAAAAGTAGGACAAAGTCAGAGAAGGCAAGAAAAAGTTTGCCTAAGAAATCTTGGGAAAATATCTCCATGGTTAATAGAGATAAGAAGGAACTTAGCTTCATATTACAAATTTTAATGAGATCCACAATTATGTACTTGTACACTTTTTTGATACATTTTCTCTATGTAGCCCTGGCTGGCTTAGAACTTGCTATGTAGATTAGGCTGGCCTTGAATTTACAGAGATATGCCTGTTTTCCATCTGCTGGGATTAAAGTGCACCACCACTCTGGGCTGTTCTATACTCTTACAAGGATGATAAACATGAAAAAATCCTTCCAGATGCCATAGAAATGGAGCAAAGGAACCTTCAACTGTCAGCAGCAGCCAGCAAATTCATAAACTCTTTGGATGATGGTTTGTCTTCCAGAAGCTGAAGAACTCCTTCCCTCCCCCGGCCTCGCCACTACCTGTGTAACATACACACACACACACACACACACACACACACACACACACACACACACACACACGTTTGGCTCACAGAATTTTGTATGTTGAAAAATAAGCAGCCTGGGCTGGAGAGATGCTCAGTGGTCAAGAGCACTGACTGTTCTTCCGGAGGACCTGAGTTCAATTCCCAGTATCCACATGACAGCTAACAACTGTCTGTAATTCTAAGATCTGACACCCTTACACAGTTATACATGCAGGCAAAACACCAATTCACATAAAATAAAAAATAAATGAATAAAAGAAAAATAAGCATCCCACGACTGGGAGATCGTTCCAAGGTGTGAAGATTGGAGTTTAAACCCCCAGCACTCATATGAATGCTGGGTGGTGTGTGGTGTCCTGCTTGAGATCCCAGTGCTTAGAAGGCAGAGATGATGGATCTGTGGAGTAAGATGTCTAACTAGCTGGATGAATTGGTGAGCTCTGGGTTCGACTGAGATACCCTGTTCAATATATAAGGTGGGAAATGACTGAGGAAGACACCAATGTCAACCTCTGACCTCCACAGGCACACACACTCTCACACATGTTGACTTGCACACACAAACGTGAATTTACACATTTCAGCACACACACATATACACATGTGAAAAAAAATTTAAGCAATCTAGATGGCAGAATAGAAATATTTTGGGTATCTACATAATACAAGGCAGAAGAATAAAAATCACACACACACACACAAACACACAAGAATATTCTCCAAATGACTCTGTTTACATTGAACAGAAGATAATAATAATAATAATAATAATAATAATAATAATAATAATAAAGATATGTTTGCTGGACATGATGGTGCATACCTTTAATTCCAACACTCCTGGGGCAGAGGCAGGCAGATCTATACGAGTTCCAGCACAGCCAGAGCTACATAGTAAAACCCTGTCTGTCAAAAAGCCGATATATATGTATGGCTAAATGTGTTTTTGAATATGTGAAGAAAAGAGCAAAGAGGTTATTATAGTATTATGAGTTATTTTGGGGAGTCTTTGGGAGGATATGAGAAGATGAGATCAGAGAGGAAGCAAAGCGTTTCAGGTGTGGAACACGGTCTTTTTTTCCTCAGTGATAGTTTAGTGGGTGAGTGCTTCATACATTTGTTAGGTTGAACATTAATCTTTAATGAATATTTTAGCATTATTTTTCACACATGTTCTTGGAAAGGGCTTTCTGCTTTTTTACTCTTCTCAGACACAGAACTAGTCAACCCTAAAGCCTTTAGATAGGGCAGATCAAGGTAGGTATCTGCCCTACTGAGCAGGTCGCCAGGGGCCCAATGTGGGTGTCAGACCTGGGACCAGTCAGAGAGCATCTGTGTAGGAGGACGGCTAACACATGGAGCAGAACCAGTTAGATATGGAGAATACCCAGTGCAGGGGCAGGAAACAGTGCCAAGGGAAAGTTGCCCTAAGGATAATGAGAAAAAGCATCCACCTAAGGTGGGGAACAGGGGGACCGTGGCACAGGATGAGCAGCTGAATCCTGTGAGAAGGGTGTTTATGTAGAAGTACAGCCTACTGAAGAAGCTGAGCTCTGGACAGAGTTAGAAAGTTCTTCACATCAGAGGAGGGATGTGGTAGCCAAAGGAGGGTATCTGTCAGGGTGTATGTGGGAGAGCAAGACCCAGTGAATGCACTGGAATCTTAGCATGGTCTAAAGCATGTGCAGGCAGGTGTGGACTGTCAGGGCCCAGGAAGACTGAGAACATGAAGCTGCTGAACTGGCCTGGTGTGAGGAACAATGGCCAAGCACAATGCTGAGGACTTTCTCAGAGCAGGGTATCATGAACGAAGCTAAGCAGACCAAAAAGGGCACTGATTTCCAGGGATGATCTAATGTGGCCATGAAACTCTAACTAAATGGTCATGTACAGGGAGAATGTCCCAGGGTAGAGCCGTCCCAATCAGAAAAAAGCTGGGTATTTTCTCATGCACAAACATACACACACACTTATATCTGATACATATATAACATTTTTAAAGTTAAAAGGAAGTAATAACACATATTGTTTGTCACAACTATTCATTTCACAAGAGGACTACACTTTGTCCTTTGATTTCTGGAATCTGTGGAATGAGTAGATAGCCCTGCTTCATCAAACTTTGGTCAATAAAATATCAGCAGATGTAACCCAAGTACTGGGAGATTTGCCTGCCACTCTGCACATATCTTTAAATGACTGCCAAAGTGTTGATACCAGAGGGACAGATGATTTTTAGTGAACAGGTAAATTTGCAGAAATAGAACCTTTGAATAACTCAGAAAGATTGAAAAAGCTTAAGATTATTAAAATGAATCTTCAAATGTCATTAATAACTGTAAATGTCAATCAATGGGTAGGTATTGCTAGACTGGACTTTTTAAAGGTTTAGTTTGTATTATATATGTGTATGTGCATGTGTCTGTGTATTTGCATACCTTCACACTGATGCTTTTCTTATCCATGTCGCTGACTTGCTCATTCACACCATTGCTTTTTCCATCCACACCAGTGGCTTTGTCTTGTGTACTGCTGATTTCTCTTTCCAGGTCCTGAACTGAAGTCATGTGCCCTTTTGTGTCCTTTCTGAAGACATTTATTATTTAAAAAATATTTTAGATTTTCTTATCATGTGTATGAGTGTCTGCCTGAATGTATATAACCTACACTGTGTGTGCCTGCTGCACTGGCAGTGTAGAAGAGGGCATCACTTCCCCAGGGACTGGAATTACTGGTCCTCAGTTACCATGTAAACCCAAGTCTCATGTAAGAGTAACAAGAGCTCTTAGCTACTGAGCCATCCCTCCAGCCTTACGTCAATCATTTTTAATTAATAAGCTTCACGTATGTTTGTATGTGTGATATGTATGTGTGAGGTAGTGCATGTGTGCACACACATGAGTGTGTATGGGTGCATGCATCAATGTGCATGCAGAGGCTGAAGGAGGTTGTCATGTGTATCTGTCTCTATTACTCTCTGCCATATTCTCTTGAGATCTGGAGCTTATAGATTTTTCAGCTAGGTTGGCATCTAGCAAGCCTCAGCAAGCCTCCTGTGTGCACCCTACTTGAGCACTGGGGTAACACGTGAGCCACAGCAAGCTGGACCACTCCTAGCTTTTCACATGGGTGCTGGGGACCCAAACTCAGGCCTTCAAACCTGTGTAGCAAGTGCCCTTGCCCACCTACCCATCTTTTCAGCTCTATTTAGTGACCACCTGTCCTCTTACTGATTTCAATCGTTTTTAATTCAGCAGCTAAGAAGTTGTGGACTCTTGGAGGAGTCATATTGCCTTGGGTTTTTTTTATGATTTTTATGTTCTGCTCTGTCTACCTGTTGGATTTGATGTCTCTTCCTGTGTTATTTGGGAGTCTTCTTATTGACCAGCATATTCTTAATGCCCTGATTCCCAGTACCACTCAGTGAGAAGAAACAAACCCATGCTCTAACAGCAAAAGCACCAAACTGCTAAGGGCACTGAAGCATACTTCAGTGAGTTATCATCACCTACAAACACATCACCGGGAATTAGAAAGCAGCATAATTATCAAAGAGCATGCTATGAAGTTATTTTTTTAGCCACTTGTGAATAATAGCTAAAATTTTGTTTGTTTTTAAGATGAGGTACCAATATATAGCCCTGAGTCCTAAAAGAAAATCACTGTTGCTCATGCTGGCTTTGAACTTGGAGTGATCTTCTTCCCCTTACCCCCTACATACAGTCACTACATGCATGTGCCACAGGACCCGTCAATACCTGAATTCTAATAATCTCAGTTCTCCAATCAAAATGTGTATTTTATGTGTGTGAATGTTTTGCCTAGATGTATGTATATGCACTACATGTGTGCCTGGTGACCACAGAAGAGGGTGTCAGAGCCACTGGGAACTGGGGTTACTGAGTCATGAGCTGCTATGTGGCTGCTGGGATCTGAACACAGGTCCTTCTTCAAGAGCAGCAAGTGATTTTAACCGTGAATCTGTCTCTCCAATCCCTTAAGTGTGCGTGTGTATACCCATCCATTTGTGGTGCTCTCAGCTTGGGTTGGAGAAGAATCTTCTCGAAGTGGATTGTGGTTACATTGTAACTGTTGACAATGCTGAGAACAAGTAACAGTCTTTGCCTAGCATAGACAGAAAGTCTGATTCAAGCTTTGTTCCCACCCCAACCCTACACCCAAGGTTCAGAGAGCAGTGTGCTAGAGGGTGATAGGGATTGGGGATGGATGCTATCAAAAGCAGGCTTCAGGAGATTATGTGGCTGTTATACACACAAACATGTTGTACTATTGTATTGAGTTTCTGGGCTGGCAGAAAGATAGGCTCAGGATGTACTCACTCATAAGTGGACTTTAGACAAAAAGCAAAGAATACCCAAGCTGCAAACCCCAACTCCTGAACATCTTGGTATCAAAAGGAGCTTAAGAGAGACATCCAGAGAGATTACCCTAGGGAGAGGAAATAGAGAAGATCACCTTAGCAGATTGGGATCATAACGGGTTCAACCAAGGAGAGGTGGGGACAAATTATGAGAGAAGGAGATGGCTGAGTGAGAGGAGCAGCAAAGAGAGAGGCAAAAAAGAGATGGAGCTCTTGATAGAGGAAAACAATGTGGGATTGGAAAGAGACAGGGTGCTAGGGAAACCTCCAAAAACTCACAGGATGTCCCTGGCTAGGTCTCCAACCAATAGTGGAGGGGGTGTCTAAACAGGATTTCCCCTATAATCAAATTAATAACCATCCTACTTCCAATAATGAATAGAGGTGGAGGCAGAGATCCATGGCTAAGAACTGGACTGAGCTCCTGGTCCAGCTTAGAGCAGGGGAGAAGAGTCTGTATGAGCAAGGGGATAGGGATTATGAGGAAAATTCCTACAGTGATAGCTGGCTGGAGCTCTGGGGAGCTCACAGAATCAAGAACAACCACTAGGGAACCATCAGGAAAAGGAGCTAGGCCTCCAAGGACAGGCAACTGCTGATTACCATGGGTAGTATGTGGAGTCTTGAGGGGTGAGATCAGACTCTGTTCCTGTACATGGGCTGACACCTTACAGCCCATTCCCTGCATAGGAGCGCCTAACGCAGTCTTGATATTGGGCTGAGGAAATCGAACTTGCCTGGAGTGGATGTGCCACGCTGAGCTGACACACCTTGGGACTTCTTGCCCTTTTGGGGGAGGGTGTGGGGGGATGGAGAGGGGGTTAGCTAAAGGCTGATTGGGAGGAATTGGGAGGAGGGAAGGGAGGGGGAGCAGGGGGATACATGGATAGAAAGACTATATCCAATTTTTAAAAAAATAGTTTCTGGGCCAGACTTTCTGGCATAGTCCAGAGGTTCAGACCCACTCTCAACCCCACTTAGCCTCAAATAATCACACAAATGCTTATATTCATTTTACGCTGACGAACCTGGGGCCCAGTCATATAACTTGCTCACTCTTTTATCTTAAATTAACCCATTATTCTTATCTTGTTTAGCTATGTGGCTTGGTACTTTTCTCAGAGCAGCATTTCAACTTCTTTCCCTCTGTGTTTGCTAGCATCTCATCGTAGTGTCTCCATGGTGTCTCTTTGGCTTTTCTGCTCTGCTCTTCCTGTTCCCAGAGTTTTCTTAGTCTGGTAGCCCCACCCATACTTCCTGTCTGCCTTCGGCCACTCAACGTTTTTTATTAAACCAGTAGGCAGGACGATTATTCACTATGTAACAGAACATAGTCCCACTACATTGTACCTGTGATGACATACACGAGACCATCACAAGATTAAGAGAGTTAAAAATTCTAACATGGAGCAGGGGCTGGCTCCTGATGTCTCACCCCCAGCTGAGGAACTAAGACAATTGATGGCTTCTGAGGAAAGGAAAGCCAATTTTCTTTGTGTGGTAAGTGGCTTTTGGTAGACTGGCCATGCCCCTGTGTATGACCCACATATAGGAGCACATATGAGCAGAATTAATTGGAATTTGTAGATTATTAACAAAATTTACAGAGTTTGGGTAAAGATACAAGGTATCCTTGGGGTGGAGGAACAGAGGGTGGAGGAGAGGAAATGAGAACAGCTAAGATACTTTGCATAAATGTATAAAATCTTTATGATGTACAAATTTTCAATTAGACAAAAATAAAAAACTTAAAGTATAACTTGAGTGTATGTTCATGAGTTTGCATGTCGGGGTTGCAGATTCAAACAAGACTGTTGGAAGCTGAAGGGTAACTTCTGTAACTCTTCTGCCTAGTTTGAGGTAGTGTCTTGTATTTGAGACTGTCTTTTTTTTTATTTTACTTGGTGGTCATCCTTTGCACACACACATTTTTAAAAAGTTGATGATGAATTCTGTTCTTATTTGAAATTTTTTTACCATATTTCTAAACATTTTTTAAATGAGCCTCCAGTTTAAGGATTACTGGCTCTTCTCTTGCTCAGTTTTTTAGCATCTTATGATAGATATATTTTCCATGATTTATAATTGTCCTGGTTTTCATACTTCCTCTCTCTGTTGTTACTAATAGATTCATAACCTGTTGTTATCTAAAACTGCAAACAGCAGACCAAAAGCAAATAGGGACTGCGCACAGAGGGCTGTGAACAGACATGGGCATCTGCACACAGAGAGGGCTGTGAACTGACATGGGCATCTGCACACAGAGGGCTATGAACAGATGTGAATATCTATATATAGAGGACTGTGATCATATGTGAACACCTATAGAAAACAGATGGATTATTCAGACTGAGACATCAGAAATCACAGGTTCCTTTATTAGGAGGAACTGGAGTCTTCACAGGAATAAATGAGAACCCTGAAAGTTGGGGTGGTGGGGTCTTGTACTGAGAAGGGGTTCAAAGGTTAAAGGGCAGTACATCTGAGGAGAAGCTGGGGTGAGGGAAAGGAGATAAGCAAGTTCTGGGGTTCTGTTGTGAGAACAGCCAAAGTCTTAGTGGCTAAGAGTTGGCCAGTGTCAGCTGATCCAGAGCACCCGTTGTGCACACAGAAGAAAGTCTCGGATTAGGAGCCAAGAACGGGAGCTTCTTCCAGCTTAACCTTCTCA